>BPTQ01000008.1:273531709-273769982 GCA_019973895.1 Chrysanthemum seticuspe | reverse complement strand
TTAGCTTAAAACATCATATTCAGTTGGCAAATTAAGATCAAAGTTCAAATAAGTCAAGTTTTCAATTCTGTCCAAAAGTCAAAATTTCATAAAAACCCGTTTTTGAATAAACTTTGTAATTTTATTGTGATCTTACCATTAGGATTTAGGATATAAGCTTTTGGGATATTAAAGTTTAGCTGCTCATCTTAATTAGAAAAATATTAGTTTATCTCTACTTAGCTTATTAACTGCTTATTCATTAGCTTCTTTTAAGCCCTTTTTCACAAAACTCCCGTTTTGCTTATTCCTTATTTTTGCTTATTTAGTGTGTTTTTCTTGTTGTTGTTGCTTATTCTAAGTTCCCATAACTTGTTTATAGCTTATTCAACCTTTGGTTCAGTAGTGGTAGCTTTTTATTAGCTTATGCAAGCTTAATAGCTCATTTTGACCCGTTTCCATAGCTTCCACTTTTGCATTTTTAGTTTCCTCAATTTTAGTCCTTATTAGCTGAAATTCTGGATTTAGACACTTTGGTTGGTAGTGGTTTTCATGGTGATTTTAGTTTATTTTTGTGATTTTTATAAGCTGCCTTAACAAGAACTTAAAGTTAGTACATAAGGGTTGTTTGGCACTAGTGCTTAAATAGACCCATATCATTGTAGATTGTTGTTCAGAGGTTTAGGATAGTTGGAATATGTTGTTTTTAAGTAATTTTAGCATACTCTAGCTTCTGTGATAATTTGGTGCTCATTTGGTACTTATAGCTTATTTTTAGTGCTTATTTATAAGCACTTTTCACTACAGAACCTAATTATTGAACACCTGCACCACTTTTATTATTTTTCCTATATTTAGAATAATATTTTATAATATTCTGGAAGTTTTCATATTTTTCACTGTTCATTTGCTATTTTTCTTCATTTAAAACAGTTTTTAGGCATTTTTAATTAGCTTTTAATACAATTAATTCAGAAAAGTTTCAAAAAAATAAGTTTTCATTTTTCCTAGGTTAAGATAAATATAAAAAGTCAAAAAAATATTTTTCCAGATTTTTCATAGTTTAATTTGTAATTTTTAGCAATTTAAGTAGTTTCAAATAGTTTTTAATTCATAGAAAATAAAAAAATAATCAGAAAAATACAAAATTAGTTTTGAAAATTCTCTTTAGTTATTTTAGATTTTTCTAAGTTATAATTTCATTTTTCTAGCTTTATTTCATATTTTCTTGTATTTTAGGGTATTATTAAATAAGTAGAAATAGTTTTTAATAAATTATAATTAAATAAATAGTAATAAAAATAATTTTCTTTTTCTCAAAATTTTCTCTTATCATTAGGTTTGTAAGAATGTCATTTTTATATTTTTAGGATTAATATTGTTTCAGTTTCACATTTTCTTTTGTACGTCACGTAGTTTTTAATTTAAGTTTTATAAAAGAAAAATCAAAAACATTAGATTTTAAAAATAGTGATAGCGTTTATTTAATATAATTTATATTTTTAATTTTCTTTAATTTGCATTTAAGCCCCTGTAGTTTATAAACTTTTTCTTTAGTTATAATCAATCATATCTCTTTTCCGTTCAAATCCTCTCGATCACTATTCGTTTGACTATTCTCGCACAGCTCGTTGGGACTTAACGACCTGGGGAAACACTATACTCTCCTGGACTTCATTGCATTTATGTCTGAACTGTTTTAAGTTTCTTACGGTTAGCCATTCACAAGTGGCTAGCTTGTATGAGATAACTTGACGGTTTAGCACGAATCAAATTTTGGCGCCGCTGCCGGGGAGCTGTGCTAATAGTCTTACGTTAAGCAGATTAGTGATTTGAATATTCACTCATTGTTCATACCATCTATATATGTTTATATTTTCTTATAAAAATCCAAAAATCCAAAAACATCTAAAAAATCAAAAACCCAAAAAGATTTTCTTTCCTATTTTTACAAAATGTTTATCCAAAAACCCAAAAATATTCACCTTAACCCTCTTACCCTTTTTGATTCTTTATCCCTTTACCCTCTATCCATTTGATTCTAACTTCTTCTATTCTCATGGAATCTCTCGACTACGACGAATTCTGGGACGAAGTTGAAAAACTTCAGACTTTATCACAAATGTCAAGAATTCGTGTTGTTCGTGATGATCCATTAATTCTGCGTAGGGAAATGGAACGAGAAACCGGGGTGACAAAGGACCAGGTACTTCCCTCTGATAATGGAAGTGCTAAATACGTCCAACCTACGGTTATCCAAAGATCTAACCCCTCAATTGCTCCTAAGCCGTCTAAAATTGATCCTAAACTTTCACGATTTACGGTTAAAAGCAATCATGCAAAATTTAGACCGGTGACTAGCAAGAATGACTTGCCTAAACTTCACGTTTCTCAAAAACCAGAACCGGAGACCATAACAAAAGTGGTGGAAATTGCTAGCTCTCAGAGCACACCACTTGTCCTACCTCCGGATTTTTCAAAATGTTCTTCGAGACTTGATAGTCATTCGAATCACCATGTTGGTTTTGTTGATTCTTTGAATAAACTGATTCCTTCTCGTAACTCTCAAATGAAATCGTTTATTCCTTGTGTCGGTTGTGGTGAGCCTCTTTTTGGTTCACCCTGTCGTTGGTGTACGTGTGTACAGTGTGGTAATGATATTCGAAACGGGAGTTGTTTGTTTTGTGGTTCGAGGAATTCATTTGATTATGATCCTAATCCGAACTCATTTAACGACCCCTCAAACTTTTCCAATTACCCGCCACAGCCCGACTTATCTTCATATAATCAACATAACTGCTGTGAATTTTGTGGAGGTCCTTACCAAGGATTTGAGTGTCAATCCGGAAACACATTTGTCTATAAACAGTTTTCCGGTGATGCTCAGAACTTTGGTTATGACCAATATCCATATAATTCACCAGTCCAGACTCAGCAGTTTTACTGTTGTGAGTACTGTGGAGGTCCCCACTTCAGCTCTGATTGTCAAATAGGGAATCCATTTCCTTGTAACAATAATGCTCTCACAGGTTTGACAATTTCCAACCTCCACAGCACCATACGGTTCAAACTCCACCTGAGCCGTTGCCTAAAGAAATTTCCCAAGATTTTGAAACCGCAATGAAAACACTTAATGATATGATTCAAAACTTTAAGAATCAAGTGAGTGGTGAGAAAACCATGGGAGAATTTCTAGCCGAAGAACGAGAGGCTCGCAACTCTAGGGAAGAATTATTAGTCCTAGAGCATGCAGCTCTAAGGCGTTCCCAATTTCTTAAGGCAGCTATGTATGATGATGACGAGGAGAGTATTCCTTTTAAGGATATTAGTTCTCAACTCCCTCAGTCAGTTGATATCCCAGCAGTTGAGATTCCATCTCAAACAACTGCCATCACACCCGAAGCTCCCACTCACTCTCTGAACATGGGGGACGAGCATCTTGACACTATTCCTGAAAAGGAATCGGACGAATTCATAAAGTCTAGTGTTGAGAACCTTGTCCCAATCCCGAGAGAGTCACAAGGAACTTCTGATCATATGTGTGATTCTCTTTCACCTCTGGAGTGTTCAAAAGATCATTTTGAAACTTTCTCCGATGTTAGCGACGATTGTACTTCTTATGGAAACATCGAGTATGTTGAGGCATCACTCCCACAGTCTGATGCTGATCATCATCTTGAGGAGTTCACCGATGATCTCACTCACATCAATCCACTTTCATCAGAAAGTAATGATAGTCTTTTTGATTTCAAAGCTGATCTGGGAGAGACTGAAAGTCTCCTTGATAATGATCGTTCACTCACTTCTTATCCCAACAGTCCAATAGAGAATATTAATCACTTTGTTCCTGAAGCATTCAAAACAACTCTCACTAATCCTCTATTTGAATTCGACTCTGAATTCACTTTAATTTCTGAGAATCCACTCTTTGATACTCAGATTGAGGATAGTGATGAGTCTACATTGGAACAAGAATTCATAGATTTACATCTTGATTCTCTTCACGAGGAGTTCGCCGGTGAACTCACTCATATCATATCTCCGCCGGAGTATGATAATTTCTACTTTGATCTAGACACACCCATAATATGTCTTGATCAAGCGAGCTTGATTGATGAGATTCATGAAACTATGAATTCTCCTATTGAGGATGAAGAGTTAGTCATGATTTTTATCATGATTTTCTTTCTTTTCTTCATATATTCTGTCACTTCTCCTGTTCTTCACTCCTTCGGGAATGAAGACATTATCTTTGACCCCGGCATTTCCATGTACCATTATCTTGAGCCGGATCTCTCTATATCTCATCGGTGTGGAACTTTCACGTACTTCAATGTTTATCCAAACATCTTGAATGAAAGTCCGATGGAGATTGTCTCTTCCACTTACTTCCCCATGAACAAATTAATTCGGGGTCGAGTCAAGCTAGCGACTCGGTAATCAAAAACAGTAGTTAAACATGGGTTTTCACCCGTGTGTACCACCTAAGTGTGGGGGAGATGTCCCACATGTTGTATATATATCTAAAAAAATAAATGAAAATTGTAAATATTAAGAAAGAGAATAATTGTTGTGTTTCTACACTTAGCTAGTAATGTTATCTTTTTACGTTCTAAGTTTCGGCATAACAGCCGGTACTTTGAATATTGAGGACAATATTCATTTCTAAGTCTGGGGGGGAAATTCTGGCGAATTTAATCATAAATGTACCCTTTTAGTCCCTTTTTCCCCCAAAATGGCCAAATTTTAAATTTTTTTTAGTGGAAGTATTATGTACTAAACACAACAAATGGTAATCAGTCCACCATGTCTAACCCACATAAGGATTGGCTAATCCAGGAGCAAACGGCTCTTGGTAAAGATATCTCAAATCCGTTGACGGCTTGCAATTTGCCCAAAATTGTATGGTGTTCAGCTCACCATATCCTTAAAAGTGAAGAGTTGGCTAGCCCGCAAGTTTATGGCTTGTGGTAAAGGCAGTGGAAAAACCATAATTGGTAATCAGCTCACCAAAGATAATATTGATAATTTATCTAAGAGTTGGCTAGTCCAGAAGCAAACGGCTTCTGGTAAAGACAAATCAAATCCGTTGAAAGCTGGTGGTTTGCTCAAAATCATATGGTTATCAGTGTACCATAGTTCTTACTTGAACTGAAACATTTGGCAACTCCGGAAGTAATGGCTTTTGGTAAAGAGATGAAATCCATTAATTTTTCTCAAAACATTGCTAGGGACTAGCAATATCTTAGTGTGGGGGATTGATGAGTGTCTAAATACACATCATTTTTACTGTTTAGAATGCCAAAAACATCTGAAAACACTCAGAAATGCATCAAAATGATAAAAATATCACAAATAAGTGTTTTATGTGTTTTAAATGCAAAAATACCAAAATCTGGTGAAAAACGTATCAAGTTTGCATAATTGGCAGTTTTAGTCCCCCAAGTTTCAAAAGTTGTCAAAAACAGTCCCTGGTATAACAAAATAAAGAAAAATATCATTTCAAGTCCCTAGGGATTCATGAGTTGTCAAAATTGGTCCTTGAGATTTAAAATTGCAAAATTACAACTTAGGTCCCTAAACTTTGAAAATTGTCAAAAATGGTCCTTTGAAAGTTTGAAAATGTCAAAAATGGTCCTTGTACTATTGAAACTTGTCAAAAGTGATCCTTGTGACAACTTTGGAACATTGGCAGAAATGGTCCTTCAAGATTGGAGAATTGCAAAACAAGTCCTTGTGTTATAAACCCTTGAACCTTGACCCTTTCCATTTAGACCGCTGCCATTACCAATGACCCCCCCTGTTTTGGACCCCTGGTCAAACACCCCAGTCAAACTCACCTTTTCCCACCTTATCTCTTCTCCTTCAAAACCACTTGCCTGCAAAACCAAGTTTCCTGCAACTCACCTCTCCCATCACCTCTCACCTTATCCCTTCAACCTCACCCCCTCATCATCACACCTACAATCCTCCCCCCCCCCCCCAGTTGCAAGTGCACAGTCCACAAGGCTCAAAACAGATTTTCCTGCCAAAATTGATTCAATGGCCAAAATCATCTCAAGTCATCCAATGGCCTCAATTATGATGGGATTTTCTCAGAGAGGTGAGAGAATACATATGGTGTATAAAAAGAAGAAGAGAAGCAAGAGAATAAATTAGTAGTTAGTTTTATTTTTCATATGTATGTCGTTTTTATAAAAATGTCTTAGTTTACGTCTTAAAGTGTAATTTTCAGTTTCTATGTATTGAATTTAAGTTAATTAAGTGTTTGTAATCAAGTTCAAGTCCTAATTCGAAGTTTCACTTAAGTTTCAAATTTTCATGATTCACTGTTGGAAAATCCATTTTCAAACTCTTATATCCAAACCATTAGTAGCTTATTTTTAAGTTCACATAAGTTAATTTAAGCTATCTAAAGCTTTTGGTAAGCTTGGAATTTAGTTTCAAGCAACATTGGAATTCGGTCAACAAAAGTCAACTGAAGCATCAAATGGGTTTGGAAATGGATATTGGTAGTTGCAGAGCTTGGAATGGATTGGGTTTGGTTTAGAATAGTGGTGGTTTGGTTTTGCTTAAGCTTCTCAATAGCTGGACTTCAAGTTAGGTCTCAATCTCTTTCCCATTTTACTGTTTTAAGTCTGCATAACCTGTTGTATGTGTATCTGTGGTCATAAATAGTTTAGAACTGTTTAATTAGTGGTAAATAGGATAACTATAATCAGTTTAAGTGTTAGCATAAGCTAAATCAGTAGTTAGAGTAGTTTAAGTTGCAAATCAGTTGGTTAAAATGGTGTTTGGATCAGTTGCTTGTTTGAGCTTTAGCTCTTGTTTGTGTTTATAACCTGTCTACTCAGTCTTATTTAGTCATGTGAAACTCATTTTAGTTCATATGTACCTTCTGAAATAGCTCAAAGTCAAAATAACTTTTAAACTGTCTTAATTTCAAGTCTGTTAGAATATTTGAAAATCAAAAGTTTGATTTGTGCTTAGAATTCAGTGGAGTAGCCTTATGTAACTTTGCTTTAGCTTAAAACATCATATTCAGTTGGCAAATTAAGATCAAAGTTCAAATAAGTCAAGTTTTCAATTCTGTCCAAAAGTCAAAATTTCATAAAAACCCGTTTTTTGAATAAACTTTGTAATTTTATTGTGATCTTACCATTAGGATTTAGGATATAAGCTTTTGGGATATTAAAGTTTAGCTGCTCATCTTAATTAGAAAAATATTAGTTTATCTCTACTTAGCTTATTAACTGCTTATTCATTAGCTTCTTTTAAGCCCTTTTTCATAAAACTCCCGTTTTGCTTATTCCTTATTTTTGTTTATTTAGTGTGTTTTTCTTGTTTTTGTTGCTTATTCTAAGTTCCCATAACTTGTTTATAGCTTATTCAACCTTTGGTTCAGTAGTGGTAGCTTTTTATTAGCTTATGCAAGCTTAATAGCTCATTTTGACCCGTTTCCATAGCTTCCACTTTTGCATTTTTAGTTTC
Organism: Chrysanthemum seticuspe; assembly: GCA_019973895.1. Taxonomy (NCBI): domain Eukaryota; kingdom Viridiplantae; phylum Streptophyta; class Magnoliopsida; order Asterales; family Asteraceae; genus Chrysanthemum; species Chrysanthemum seticuspe. The sequence goes on along the minus strand of BPTQ01000008.1, from coordinate 273,762,512 downwards.
CTCAATTTTAGTCCTTATTAGCTGAAATTTTGGATTTAGACACTTTGGTTGGTAGTGGTTTTCATGGTGATTTTAGTTTATTTTTGTGATTTTTATAAGCTGGCTTAACAAGAGCTTAAAGTTAGTACATAAGGGCTGTTTGGCACTAGTGCTTAAATAGACCCATATCATTGTAGATTGTTGTTCAGAGGTTTAGGATAGTTGGAATATGTTGGTTTTAAGTAATTTTAGCATACTCTAGCTTCTGTGATAATTTGGTGCTCATTTGGTACTTATAGCTTATTTTTAGTGCTTATTTATAAGCACTTTTCACTACAGAACCTAATTATTGAACACCTGCACCACTTTTATTATTTTTCCTATATTTAGAATAATATTTTATAATATTCTGGAAGTTTTCATATTTTTCACTGTTCATTTGCTATTTTTCTTCATTTAAAACAGTTTTTAGGCATTTTTAATTAGCTTTTAATACAATTAATTCAGAAAAGTTTCAAAAAAATAAGTTTTCATTTTTCCTAGGTTAAGATAAATATAAAAAGTCAAAAAAATATTTTTCCAGATTTTTCATAGTTTAATTTGTAATTTTTAGCAATTTAAGTAGTTTCAAATAGTTTTTAATTCATAGAAAATAAAAAAATAATCAGAAAAATACAAAATTAGTTTTTAAAATTCTCTTTAGTTATTTTAGATTTTTCTAAGTTATAATTTCATTTTTCTAGCTTTATTTCATATTTTCTTGTATTTTAGGGTATTATTAAATAAGTAGAAATAGTTTTTAATAAATAATAATTAAATAAATAGTAATAAAAATAATTTTCTTTTTCTCAAAATTTTCTCTTATCATTAGGTTTGTAAAAATGTCATTTTTATATTTTTAGGATTAATATTGTTTCAGTTTCACATTTTCTTTTGTACGTCACGTAGTTTTTAATTTAAGTTTTATAAAAGAAAAAGCAAAAACATTAGATTTTAAAAATAGTGATAGCGTTTATTTAATATAATTTATCTTTTTAATTTTCTTTAATTTGCATTTAAGCCCCTGTAGTTTATAAACATTTTCTTTAGTTATAATCAATCATATCTCTTTTCCGTTCAAATCCTCTCGATCACTATTCGTTTGACTATTCTCGCACAGCTCGTTGGGACTTAACGACCTGGGGAAACACTATACTCTCCTGGACTTCATTGCATTTGTGTCTGAACTGTTTTAAGTTTCTTACGGTTAGCCATTCACAAGTGGCTAGCTTGTGTGAGATAACTTGACGGTTTAGCACGAATCAGGGAGCTACAAGAGGTTCAATATTATTAAATTATATTCTTCCCCATAAACTAACCCTAATATTAGTTTTGATATATTCTTCTGAAGATGAGACTGTGTCGAATGAAAACTTCTGGTACGTTATTGTGATTCACTCATCTCTGTTATTTTCAGTTTTTTTATAATGCCTGCTTCATCAATAAAAAATTATTATCGAAACCTTAATATTTGTCACAGTTGCTCTTAAGCATGTTCAATCCTATAAACAAGCGATGTGCATCCATTAAGGTAATGGTCATGACTGTTTGTTGTTTCCCTAACCACTTGAAAAATTATATTGCAGCTTCATGCACACCTTTTTACTTCTTTTAATCAGATATACGGGAAGAGAAACCAAGGTACATAGGATTCTCGGCAACACTATTTGCATCACGGTATAATGTTTTCAATATTTATACACCGGTGTAGTTTTCATATGTTTTTTTTTCTTCTCTTTGAGGTTTGTCTCTTCTCTATTACATATGTTTATAGATGTACCGCATGTGCTTCTTTCTTACTTTTGACGTGTAAACTTTTACAGGACCTCATTCATGTTCACGCAGAGTCAGGTTGATCAGTCATGTCTGTATCTTTCTATTTAAACCACTCAATAAAATTATTTAGATTTCTGTGTGAGCATCCACATTTGCTAATGATATTTGTAATCTTATCTTTGATATCCAAGGCCTCATCTCTGATTTTTTTTCACTTAGAAGATGTTCTATCTTAGTTTGGAAGAGCTTGCATAATACTTTTGCACTTTAGAAAGTAAAATGCTCAGGTTAACGGCTGGGAGTTAAGTGAACTGCATACGAAAACCACTACAGAATGCTCTTATTTAGAATCATCAATTTCTTTCTTCTACTTGTGTCATAGGTAAGTTATAGTTTTTTGTTTTGGAAAACTACAAACGTTCAAAAAGTCCTTAAAACACATGGTTTAAGCAAACAGTTTCGTGAAGCTTGCCAATCCTTATCAATCGAAGCTCCCATATCCATAGATGCTTCCAGTTTTAAGGTCTGGTTTGACTTATGTAAATTTGAAAAAGTCAAATGATGTTTTTTATCTCCGTAAAATAAGTCTTATTCTTAAGCTTTCATATGTTTTCAGGTTGACTATGTTGGAAATACCAAAGATGTTGACAAGATTATACAGAGAACAATAAGTGAACTCAGGTAAAATAAGTCTTATTCTTAAGCTTTTGTGTGGTGCTTTCCGTGCAGGTTCTAAGAGATGGTCGATGGAGTGAACAAGAAGTTGCCATCTTGGTTCCTTGTGATATTATCAGTATCAAGCTTGGTGATATCTGATAACGCTACACGCGTCGTTCGGGGTCAAAGGAACTTCCTTTTCGTCGAGCAAGTTTTTCAACACCCTAGGCAGTGAACCTAATCGTTGTAGTGTAGTATTAGGTAAGCCACGGGAATTGATATAGTTCTCTAGGGGAATAAGAATGCTAGTGAGAAGTTACTACGCTAAGGTTGGGGTCGAGGAAGATTATTTTTATCTTTTTATGTTTTTTAGGAAATGGAAAGGTACGAATCTCGGGGTTTGGATTTGGGGGGTTGGTATTTCTACCGATTACTCTACTTATCTAATTATCTAATCTAGTTGTGTATGTAGTCTATGTCTAATTATTGTGTGCTCGTATGATGATTTAAAGATGTGTTTACTTAGGTTTTATTACTCCTTAATTATCTCCTATTGATGGGTGAATTGTCACGTCCTTATTCTTAATCGCGTTGTGTGTCTAAGGTCGTAGGGTATGCGTTTATCCCTAACTCTTTGAAACTACCAAAGGTTATTGCCTACAAAATCTCTAGGATTTATAAACTTAACGCTAAGGTACTCTTCGGATGGTTTAGCCTACAATGACTCTAGGTACTATAAGCTAAGGTTCACAAAGATTAATCAAGCATTAACTACACAACGGATGACCTATCGCAATACTAGATCATTAACAATTAAGATAAGAGACAACCTATCAATATTCAATTAATTAAGTTTCATATTCCCTAATCAAACACACAAGTAAATTAGCCGGACATGGGGAACATGCAAGCATACACACAAGTAATTGAAGATATAATTGAATTAATGAAGTAAAACACTTATCTTGATATAAGATAGCGTATGGGACCCTAAAATACTGTACAAGACAGCCTTGGTTCGGTTTAGGTTTTTACTCCAAAAGACTACACACTGAAAACTAAAAAATTCGGATTCTATATATAAGCTTACAAATGCGACGGCATCACCCTTTGATTTGTGACGTCGTTGGGTCGCCGTCATTAGGGTTTCGTCTTGGCCACCTTAGTCTTGCGACGGCATCACCTTATGCTTGTGACGCCATCCCCTTCAGTCTCTGACGTCGTCTAGATCAAATCTAGGCAGTCTGAGTTGCGACGCCCTACTTTTTTAAAACCTGAAGCCGTCACTTGTAAATGAGCAATTTGGCTTCTGAGCCTTCACAAAAGTTGTCCGACGGCGTCGCTATTTGTGCCTGACGCCGTCCCCTTCAGTTCCAGCAGCCTGAGTGTCTCGATTCTTGACTTTGGCCATTTTCTTCGTATATTCGCGCCTTTTCGTCCGAATAAGTGTCATTCCAGCATTTTGCCTTCAAGATACCTAAAAAGTGAAAAAGAACGATATTAAGTAATAACGGATACAAAAGTGATCAAATAAGGGCTTAAACGACCCCTCAAAAAGGTACATTTTAAAACCTTATCAAATATTCCTACACTTGGTATTTGCTTGTCCTCAAGCAAATGTGCTTTTAGCCAATTAATTTATAAGTTAGGGGTCATGAAGCATTGGTTTAGAACAATCCACAACACATATAAGCCCCGCAAAAATCATAACAAGCACGGAAATTACATACTAGCACCTCACAAGGGGTGTTTGGATACTTGCATCTCTCGGGTGTATATGAAATATAACAAGTTGGAAATGGAAGATAAACACTCATTAACCGGTCCTAGTACATATATTACCATAGGCTTGAGACTAGATCAAACCTCCATCACTTTGGCGTAAGCACCTAGGAAAGACTATCCAAGAGGTCTTTTAAAGGGTTGTAATGTTAGGCTTACGGTAGGGAAACAAAGGGTTTGGTGGGATAGGCTATTTAGTGGTGGCAAGTCAAAAATATTTATGTTACAAGCATGCGAAGAATGGCGTTGCTAAGCCAAGACTCGACACTCTAGACTCTAGATAACTGAAACAAACAAACATAAATTAAAGATAGATGTAGGATGGTAGCTCGTTTTTTTTTTTTTTTTTTTTTTTTTTTTTTTTTTTTTTTTTTTTTTCAACACTCTATTTTTTTCTTTTTCTCTTTTTCTATATTTTTTTTTCGAATTTTTTTTTTCATACACTTTTACTCTACCATCCTCTATGATAACATCAAAATGATAGGGATTTATATGCACATCCCTACACTTGAGTTTTTATTACTCTAACACTAATATGACCCGAATTGAAACGATCAAAACACTTGGAGTACATTATTACACAAATAAAGGGAATTTGAATTTAACGTTCCCTTCTTGCCATTTCGTAAAATTTAACTTTTCCCATGAGTCCCAATCGTCCCAAAACTGTGTACAAAGGATATGACTCGACTTAGCAACTTATGCAAGCAACTAGATAATTGAACTAAGGGTTTAGTGTGATAACAATAATGTACTAAAAGTGAATGCATACAAGGTAGGCTAAGGCGATTTGGGTGTACATTTGGGGGTGGGGTGTAAACAATGCTCTTCATTGATATTCTGGAAAACCGAAACGTCACGAGAACCGCGAAAAGGATAGGCTCTGAGGGATTAACTAGGGGTATCGTGTACTAAAGATGAGTACAACGCAAAGGTGTGGGGGAATTACTCAACCGATGTGGAAGAAATAATTATATTACGGGTATCAAACAAGGATTATCCTAATGCCTCTTATCATTTAGTTATTCCTAACTACACAAGTGTAGTCTTACTAGCGATCTCGGGATGCATCACAAAACAAGTTCTAGAATCTATTATACTACCGGTTCACACTCTAAGCATTAAAGATGAATGCTTTAATTCCTACTAATCTAAGGGCGATCCTCACATTTTGGGTGGAATTTAAGTGATAAAGGGTTTTTGTGCTAGTCATATAATTTCCTATCCATGAGACGCTTTATTAAGACTAATGGCCCACTCCTATATGTCATGAAAAATTGTAAATTTGGTGCCAAAATTACCCTAATCTACATTTTCTCATGGTTTATTACACAAATGCAATTGGACAAAGCAAATAATCAAGGATAAGCATAGTTTCAAAGTTCCCGTTTTATTTTCCCTCCCTACACTTAAACTGAACATTGTCCTCAATGTTCCCCGAAAGTATCAAAGTTATGATAATGGAAGGTAATAAAAAAAAGAGTTAACTACATTTTTGGTCCTTGTGGTTGTACCTGGATTTCACTTTTGGTCCATTTGTTCAAAAAGTTGCAATTTTATTCCAAAATGCATAGTTTGGTTCCATTTTTGGTCTAATTTTTTAACGAAGTTAGTTCAGTTAGTTAAGTCTAATTGTAAAGTGGCAACATTAGTCCTTTAACCTAACGGTCGTTTGCAACGTTAGTCCTTTATACCAAAGATCGTTTGCAACCTTTGCAACGTTAATCCTTTTTGTTAGTTAATCCTTTAAAGTGGTGGTTAGATGTCGTTCGGGGTCAAAGGAACTTTCTTTTCGTCGAGCAAGTTTTTCAACACCCTAGGCAGTGAACCTAATTATTGTAGTGTAGTATTAGGGTAAGCCACGGGAATTGATATCGTTCCCTAGGGGAATAGGAATGCTAGTGACAAGTTACTACGCTAAGGTTGGGGTTGAGGAAGATTATTTTTTATCTTTTTATGTTTTTTAGGAAATGGAAAGGTACGAATCTCGGGGTTTGGATTTGGGGGGTTGGTATTTCTACCGATTACTCTACTTATCTAATTATCTAATCTAGTGGTGTATGTAGTCTATGTCTAATTATTGTGTGCTCGTACGATGATTTAAAGATGTGTTTACTTAGGTTTTATTACTCCTTAATTATCTTCTATTGATGGTTGAATTATCACGTCCTTATTCTTAATCGCGTTGTGTGTCTAAGGTCGTAGGGTATGCGTTTATCCCTAACTCTTTGAAACTACCAAAGGTTATTGCCTACAAAATCTCTAGGATTTATAAACTTAACGCTAAGGTACTCTTCGGATGGTTTAGCCTACAATGACTCTAGGTACTATAAGCTAAGGTTCACAAAGATTAATCAAGCATTAACTACACAACGGATGACCTATCGCAATACTAGATCATTAACAATTAAGATAAGAGACAACCAATCAATATTCAATAATTAAGTTTCATATTCTCTAAGCAAACACACAAGTAAATTAGCCGGACATGGGGAACATGCAAGCATACACACAAGTAATTGAAGACATAATTGAATTAATGAAGTAAAACACTTATCTTGATGTAAGATAGGGTATGAAACCCTAAAATATTGTACAAGACAGCCTTGGTTCAGTTTAGGTTTTTACTCCAAAAGACTACACACTGAAAACTAAAAAATTCGGATTCTATATATAAGATTACAAATGCGACGGCGTCACCCTTTGATTTGTGACGCCATCGGGTCGCCGTCATTAGGGTTTCGTCTTGGCCACGTTAGTCTTGCGACGGCGTCACCTTATGCTTGTGACGCCGCCCCCTTCAGTCTCTGAAGTCGTCTGGATCAAATCTAGACAGTCTGAGTTGCGACGCCCTACTCTTTTAAAACCTAAAGCCGTCACTTGTAAATGAGCAATTTGGCTTTTGAGCCGTCACAAAATTTGTCCGACGGCGTCGCTATTTGTGCCTGACGCCGTCCCCTTCAATTCCAGCAGCTTGAGTGTCTCGATTCTTGACTTTGGCCATTTTCTTCGTATATTCGCGCCTTTTCGTCCGAATAAGTGTCATTCCAGCATTTTGCCTTCAAGATACCTAAAAAGTGAAAAGGAACAATATTAAGTAATAACGGATACAAAAGTGATCAAATAAGGGCTTAAACGACCCCTCAAAAAGGTACATTTTAAAACCTTATCAATATCGTACCTGCTGATGCCCGTCTTCTTGAAGGTGATCCTTTAAAGATTGACCAATCTGCACTTACCGGTGAATCACTTCCAGTCACCAGGCACCCATATGATGAAGTGTTCTCTGGTTCAACTTGCAAGCAAGGAGAAATTGAAGCAGTTATTATAGCTACTGGAGTCCACACCTTCTTCGGAAAGGCTGCACATCTTGTCGACAAAACTAACAATGTCGGTCATTTTCAGAAGGTTCTAACCGCTATTAGAAACTTCTGTATTTGCTCCATTGCCGTTGGTATGGTTGTTGAGATCATCGTTGTGTACCCGATCCAACACAGACTGTACAGAAGTGGTATCGACAATCTTTTGGTCTTGCTTATTGGAGGAATTCCAATTGCTATGTCTCATGTTCTTTCGGTCACCATGGCTATTGGATCACATAGGCTTGCACAGCAGGGTGCTATTACCAAGAGAATGACTGCCATTGAAGAAATGGCTGGAATGGATGTCCTCTGCAGTGACAAAACCGGAACTTTGACGCTTAACAAACTTACAGTGGATAAAAAAATTATTAAAGTGTTTAGAAAAGGTTTAGATAAGGAGCAAGTGTTGCTTTATGCTGCAAGAGCTTCTAGGATGGAAAACCAAGATGCTATTGATGCAGCTATCGTTGGAACCCTTTCTGACCCTAAATAGGTACATCTTATACTCCTTTTCTATTCTTGCAGAGAATACGGAGTGTGAAATTGATTCGGTAAAAGAAGAAAAATGCGTTATTAACGTGTATGTTTTTGTTGGCAAGAGCTGGAATCAGGGAAGTCCATTTTATCCCATTCAATCCTGTGGATAAGAGGAATGCTTTAACTTAAATTGATGGAAATGGTAACTGGTTTAGAGCTAGCAAAGGTGCACCTGAACAGATTTTGACCCTTTGCAACTGCAGAGAAGATTTAAAGAAGAAATTTTACGCCATGATTGATAAATTTGCCGAACGTGGTCTTAGGTCTTTGGGTGTTGCAATACAGGTTTATATAAATCTTAAATTTATACACGAGTAACATGTTCTTTTAATCTGTTTCTTATCTGATTAATGGTTTGTTTGCTAAACTTATAGGAAGTGCCACAAAAGTCAAAGGACAACGCCAGTGGTCCATGGGAGTTTGTTGGACTATTGTCCCTTTTTGATCCACCAAGACACGATAGTGCTGAGACTATCCAAAGAGCTCTAAATCTTGGTGTTAATGTCAAGATGATTACTGGTAACTATAGCTATATACTTACGCAGAGTTTATTCTTTTAGTCCTTGTGTTTTAAATTAACTTTATACTTATTTATTATATAGGTGATCAACTTGTTATTGCTAAGGAAACTTGTAGACGCCTTGGTATGGGAACAAACATGTACCCATCTTCATCTTTACTCGGTGGAAGCAAGGATGAAGCAATTGCATCACTTCCTATTGAAGAGTTGATTGAGAAAGCTGATGGATTTGCCGGAGTTTTCCCTGGTGAGTGTTTCTGCATTCAAAGTTACTGACATTTTAACTTTGTTTCTAACTTTAAAGAATAAAATCTGCGTAAGAAGAGATATGGAGCTTGAGCACAAGTGGTAAGGTTGGCTGGCTGGGTAACATTTCAATTCTACTCTCTAACTGTATATTCATATCCAAGATATTATTAGGTTCCTAACATTTTAAGGTCATTTGGTCTGGTATTCTGTGGACTTTGGAATGGATCTGTATATCGCTATGGTAACAGCAAGCCAAATATGGTGTTGCTTTAGAGATTCTTTCTGGGAACTTATGTTCGCTCATAATGATTTAAGGCGACAAACTACGAATACAGGTACTATCTGCTATTTAATTAACTTTATTATATATTGCTTATTGGCATAACAGAGTAGGTGGGTGTAATTAGTTTCTCTATTCAATCTTATAGTTAATGTTTTCTTACTTTGGCCACACAAGGGAGTCACCATAACTGATACTTTTTTTTCTTTACAACCCTTATGATTAGGAGTGTTTCCGTCATTATCTCGGCTGTTTGCTAGAAAATGGTTGTAGTTTTTCTACGGCAGCTAATAGCCCTTCAACCCAGGTGTCGACATCAATGGACTGCCAACATAGGCACTTGGCTGATGATGTGGTAATGATATGCATCTTTATCATTTTTTACATATCTCATACATGTTTTTCTAATTAGTCTTTGAAGTTTATGCTTTACAAACTTCATGTGCAGTTTGATTCTCGCATAACAAGGGCCTCTGAGTTTGTGGAAAATCTACCAATAGAAGTAGGTAATAATTCTATAAGAGGTAGGTAATAATTCTATAAGAGGCCCGGGATTGGCGAATCTTGAAATTGAAAGGAGGAAATTATTGTTCAAGGGTAATGCTGATAAATTTATGGAAGACCTTATTCTATACTTTTCGAGGTATAATCTGATGATTATGTTTCTTCCTACATATAGTTTAAAGTAATGCTAATCAGCAGGGATTTTGATCATCTTTATTTCTGTCACTTTTTAATATTTTCAGTAGTTAGATAATTGTAATTTCAGTTTTAAGTTTGTAAACTCATTTGAATTTATGCAAATCACTTTTCAATTTTTTTACCTTGTCACTTTAATTCATTCAATACTTGTCTCTGTGTTTGAAAAGCTTTCAATTCTGTTAATTCAAGTTCACATAAGCTTGATTAAGCTTATGTGAACTTATTAGTGTTTCAGCTTCTTCTAAATTTTAAGTTTTTGAAAAAGTCAACAAAAGTCAATGATAGTCAAAATTCCAAGTCAAACCAGTTTTTGTTCAATTTCTGATTTAAATGTGTTAGAAAGATGAGATTTCTGTTTAGTTGATAATCTCAAAATATTTTTAGTATAATTTCATTCCAGTTTTAAAGTCAAATTGTACTTTCAGATTTTGAAGTGGTGTTTGGAATAGCTTGGCATTTCAAGTTTTAATCATTTGGATGAGTGAAATCTGAATTTTATAAGTTTTTAAACTTGTTTTAAAGCTTTATATTTCATACTTTTCAGTTTGGACAAGTGTTTTGAGTTTCTAGCCTAACTTGTCAATTTCATCAAAATTGTCCCAAGAGGTATGTATTGCAGCCTAATGCATAGTCTAGAATTGTTTCAAGGTTAGTGTTAATTGCTTTTAGTAGTTATCTATACATCTAGGATTATCTGCTTTAAGTTACTTTGCCCAATAGAAGTAGTTTCATTATTTGAATTGGTAATAAATTGTTCCCATTTATGCCTATATTTTCTGTTTGCTGTCACCATTTCTTGCCCATCATAGCTTATTCTTCTGCTGAATATCTGCTTATTTAGTTGTAGGAATTGTTTGATTTTAGTTTCCCCTAAAAGCCCATAGTGTAGGATAATCTGTGTTGCCTTTTCAGATCCATTTAGGAGCTTATTTCATAGCCATTGCTAAGTTTTTTCTTATCCCTTAGCTGTTGTAACAACAGCAGCTCCTTTAGAGCTTATTTCATTTAAAATTTTGGCTTATTTGATCATTTTATGTTAGTTTAGGTTTAGAATAAGTTAGATTGATTTAGGTTGCTTAACTGCCTTTAGCTTAATATAAGTTCTCTTAGATTTCCTTTTAGCTTTAAGTGCTTAAATATCAAATTAGGAATGTTTGATTTTGCTTTATTATTAAATTGATTATAAATCTGCTTTGCATCTACTCATTTGTAGTTTCCAGTTAAAAAGCTTTCACAAAAAAAAATTAGTTTTAGCTTATTCATAAGTTAGTTTTTAGCAAAAATCAAAAAAATAAAAAAACCAAAAACTGACAAGACTGGGATTCGAAACCAGGTCTACCAGCCCACTTCCCACGCCTCAGAACACCAAACTCCAATCCATTGCACCCTTGGGATTTTTCTTGTCATCCTTTGCACATTCTAATCCTTTAAATACTCTTTAATACTTTAGCTTATTTTAAACTGTTTGCTTATTTTCAGCTTATTAAGAGTAGCATTTTCACATTTAGTATTTTTCTTAAGTGTAGAATAGATTAAAGTAGTTTCCTTCAATTATTCATAATTTTCTGAATTCATTTAATATTTTTAAACATTTAATTTTTACTTTTTAGTCTTTAATTCGTAATAAATAAATAAAAACTCAAAAAAATATTCTGCTTTTTCCTAAAATCTTATTTTATCATATTCTTCGTAGGAAAAATAAATTTTCATTCCTAGGGTTAATTTTTCAAATACTTTACGTTTTAGGCTCGGGTTTTACCTGAGCGAGCTCGTTTTTGCGTTTTTATTGCGTTTTGAGTTTTAGAAGTTTCTTTTTGTCAAATTATTTTTCTTATTAATTAAATTTAGTTTAATTTTCATAAAATTAGCTTAAATCCCTTTTATTTAGTTTTAATTCGCGATTTTAGAATTCCCGTAGTTACGTTTTAGGTTTAAAATTACGTTTTAGGATAAATTTGCTTTAAGTTATTGTTTTATATGCTTATTTAGATTATTTTAGTTTATGTTTCACTATCATAGCATAGAATCCCGTTATTCCCTCTTATTTCCCATTCAAAAACCCGTAAAACGCGACGTGAGTTATAAACTCCATTCATCCTTCGCTGGGAGAACGACCCGGGAAATACATTGCCTTTGTATTTCTTCGGAAAATATCTATACTACGAATCTGAATGTAACCAGTAACCAAATACCCTGAATTCTGCATAACATAAGTCCAAAAGGAAGATACAAACTCAAACCTGGTGCATAAAGATAGGAAAACCTTAATCATCATGTCACTATGTTGGTGATGTATGCACCTCTATTTCCTTTAATTGTGCATTATCGCATCTGAATGTGTTAGTAGTTATGTACACATACATGTAAATGCTGCTAACATTCACAATCTATTAATTTATGCATTATTTGCCACCATTGCTTATGTAGTATCATGATTAATTTATATCAGGATCTTGGGGAATTGATCTATGCTAGGACAGGGACAGTAGAAGGAAGTAGTTCATCACATTAATGGGATGAATTTGAGCTAAAGCCATATCAGGTTTGAGCTCTTCTTCTTGCGCAACATAGATTCCATTTTTCTTGGCGAAATACCTTTACCACATCTTTAAAGCTCTTAAAAACCTCAAATGATTCATTGCCATAAACTTTTAAATGATGTTGCTTCCAGCTACATTAATTCTATTAGTGGCGTTTAGATTAACCTTATTTTATGGGTTGATCAGCTTATTGATTGGGAATGCCAATAAGCCTATTTTTTGGCTCACCCATTTGAGTTTATGGCTTAAATAAGCCATAAGTTTAAGTGTACAAGCTAATATGCCTAAAAATAGTGAGCTTATTGGCATTCTTAAATCTAAATAAGCCGATAAGCCCGTAAAGTAAGCTAATACAAACACCCCCTAAATGTATTTATATATCTCAATTGAGGAGGTAATCAAGAAGTCTGATGGTTTTGCTGGAGTCTTGCCTGGTGAGCGTTGTTACTGAATTATAGTGACAATACACTGTCGGAAAATGGGTCAAAGTGAGTATTTTTTGCACCCAACTTTAAAGTATTTTAAATCTCAAACTTTAGCAAAGACGTTGACCTTTAATTCCAATGTGTTTGGGATTACTCATTTTGTTTGGTTATTAAAAAAAAACTTCGGCAATGTATGTCCGATACTCTTAGTATTATCTAGCGGATAACCTATAGACGTGAAAAGTTAGATTTATCACACATAGGTGATCCAAGAAAGCTAATGCATGTGTAAGCCAAATGAGCTCAGGTCTTACATGTTGTCAAAGGCGAGAAATTGGTTTTATATCTTACTGTGGCTGACACAAGTGACTTGAAGCTCAATCTTGGTATTGGTGCTTATCGTACTGAAGAACTTCAACCATATGTACTTAAAGTTTCAAAAAAGCTAAACATAAATCTCCCTTAACTTAAATTAATATTTACTTGTGCATTTTTTTTATAATAGGCATAAAAATCTTATGCTTTAAAGGGGAGGGAACAAAGAGGTACGTGTTGATGCTCGAACAAGATTATTGACAGGAACTACTGTGGATTGCTATGAATTTCTTACATTTGGTCTGAGTTTGTACTTGCAACTGCGTGTTTTCATTTTTTGGATATGATGATGACAATAAGATTAGATCTCCTAACAGGCACATGAAGTCACCAACTGTTATCATTCGTGCAGATGTTAGACCCACAAAGATGGCATTGCTGGTGAACCAGGTTCATAAGCTCATGGTGTGTATGTTTCAGTTAACTTCCAAATCCAGTCAAGAGTTTGTCATTAAAAGACACATCACACTGAATTTGATCACCTATATACTTTTTAATCACACATGGTCTATCTGCAAAATTTCATCTGTGATCACTCACATCTCAAATTTGTATCTATAAGCACACCTTTTGTGGGTTGGCCGCAATGATTGTATGATAGATGTATTAATTCCTTAACTGGTGGGTATACTGCCATGCATATATTGCAGCTTGGAACCATGCTTGTGAGCATATAGACGAGATAGGTTATTTGCTTGTGAGCAGATGACAAAAAAATCATTTTGGAGATAGTCGGTATACCTGAAAATAGTTCAAATTGCATTTAATTAACTGTGTGCTTCTTGTGCAGCCCCAATAGTTGTGCTTTATCCGATATATCAGTTTGGCTCTTTAATGCTTCTTTTCCCCTTCTTTGTGATGTATTTCCTCATGTGGAAGTTTCTTGCAATTTTAGGTAAGGGATTATTGAGTACGTTTATCTTATCACCACCATTAATGGAAATGGAAACTTTAACTAATTCTACCATCTATTCAATGATCGTGTTGTAACTAATTTGTCTGAATTGCAACTGCGCCAGTCAAGAATGTAGAGAATAAACAAAAAGAATACAAAAAAACTAAAGGAATTCTAAACTTCATATGTGATGAAATCGACAGATTCTGCTTGTGTGATACCAACCTTCCCTATTACAGTGGACCAATCTTTGAGGGTGTACGTCAAGATACTTACAAGGTTGTTCAAAATATTCTAAGAAGGTCATTTTATACAATCGACTGTAAGAATCAAGATGGGCATAACATCATTCAATTAGCTGTGATAAATTGTTCAGAGAGAGTATACAATCTTTTCTATCCAATCATTAAGCGCGTTGAGTATTATAGCACAATGACCGATTCTTCCATGAACAATCTGGTGCATTTGGCCGGAAGATTGGAACCTTCATTTGTACTCAGTCGTGCCATAAGTGCAGCACTACAACTACAGCGTGAGCTCCAATGGGGTGAGGTATCTCTCATATATGTTATGAACCATCATATACGTTCTTTTGCTATTTAGTATAATGGGACTAAATTAGAAATCTTTGATATTCAGTTTGTTCCCTTTTAAATAGTTCGAAATGTACACTGTGATCGTCGACAATAAACAAGCAGCCACTTTTGGTTTAATAAGAATAACAATTGTTGTCTGTGTCATGGTAGACAGGAAACATGTCATTGGATTTAGCTTATACCGGTGGCCAGATCAAAGAGCTTAGAAGAAAAACTACGAAGGGTATCTGTTTGTTTACACCTGATCATCTGAAACCAATTACTGAATATGATTTCAGTTCCCAACAGCAAAATACCCCTAAAATTATTTCTAAATTGGATTTTCCTACGGTAGACTAATTTCTCTTTAATTTATTTTTTATTGCAGCTTTTACTTTATTATGGTAATAGTACTTCAGAAAATTTATTAGATGACCATGTTATGATATCTGCAAAGTTTCGGGTCTGCAATGAGATATGTTGTGCAAGTTTACACTTCGCCTCTTTGATTTCACTTGAGTTTATAGACCTAACTTGCAGGCTTTGACTGGACTTCTTCGTACACTTATACATAGTGGCCATAGGGTTCTTATTTTTAGCCAATGGATTTCTATGCTCGACATCTTAGAGTGGACTCTAGATGTAATCGGGGTCACATATAGACGTCTTGATGGCAGGTTCTCAACTTAACTTTGATCAAGTATTATGAGGTTATTCTTTGGAGGTGACATATTTGACCCGTTTACATTTAAACGGGCCAATTTGGGTTACGTGGTATCTTTAATGGATCAAACGATCTAAACTAAAGGGTTTTACTATAATAGAGCTCGGCCAAAAAGGTTCCACATATCGAAATGTGTTGAATTGCCTCAAAATTTTCAAAATGGATTTTATTTATAAAGATTTATCAGTTCTGTAATAGTATTGTTTTGTTCTATATTTCGTACATTAATAATCTGTATAATTTTAAGCCTTTTTTTAATACATAATCAGTTTGACCCATTCAAGATACAACATAAACCAAATAGAATTGGTTTTCGAAGTTTCATGTTTGTTATTACAGTATAATGAAGTTATTCTTAAAGGAACTATCATGAACTTTTGCTGTGGCTACTTTACTGAAAGAATTTAAACATTTTTGGACTACTAAGTTTGATTTTCAAATTTGCAGCATGCTTTTTTCACATACAGAGATGTGAAGGCTATGGAGGAGTTATTTGGGTAAGTAGCCATGAGCCATGGCCTGTTAAACTAATGAGTATTAAGGTTAAGCAGGTATGTTTAATGTCTTGATAATTGTTGCAGGACTATGCTATTAATTTTGATGATGATAGATTGATAGTCATCAAGTGAAGCCATTCTATTGTGGATGCGGAAGTAGATAATGTAGGCAAACCAAACGCATAAACGTAAGTTAACATTTCATTTTCGCTACATATTTCTTGATAAAAAATAAGTACGCTCCATGTTTTAAAGTGTTAATGCTATCACCTGACCTTCATATATCATGTGCCGACGCCAATAAGAGATAAACATTGTTGAAACAAAGTTGAATTATTTGCTTAAGTTTCAAGTGATGGTCAGATTCAGGATTACAAGATGAAATGTGTTATCGCTGTGATAAGAATGCACAAATAAACAAATGAACCATTTACTTTGACATACTTTTCTTTTATACACTTTAGTAAAATTTAGGTCCTTGGTACTCTTAGCTTTGAAGAAAGTTTGTAACTGACATGAACTTTTTTAACTCAGCCATATGTCCTGAAGAAGATCGAGGTAAACCCTATGAAGAGCGTCTTTTCAACCTCATCAGACGATCTTAATTTGCTGAAAAACTCTCTTCTTGAATGTTAAAGACTCATGCTTTTCCGTGAATATTATATGTATGAACAATATCATCAAAAATATATGGACAATGTACATGGAAGTTATTTTCCTCTATTTATCTAACGTATTGTATGAGTTCCACCAATAATTCTATAATGTATAGGATTATGAATTTAATGTGGCATTAGTAGTTGGTTTGTTTCAATTTATATATTGAACTATTATATATTATTGGGTCGTTTTATTAATCTATTCTAAAAAAGTAAACATAAAATTTATTTAATATATTGACCATTAATGTTAAAATGTAATTTTACTATATTAAATTATATTAAGTTGCTTAAATTTGTATTAAAGTTCCTTAGCTTGTTACCCATGTTTTAAAACATAATTTTATTACCCTTCTTTCGTTATAAAAAATATACCACTGATGTATTAAAGTTCCTTTGCTCATTACATGTGTTTTAAAAAGTAACTTTACTACCCTTCTACACTTGCAAGACTTGCACCACCGTATGAGTGTGTAGGGAAAGAATGCACAAGGAAAAGGCGTTGTTATTTAGGTTTGATTCAGTTCTCAATATTTAAGTGTTTACTTTATTTTGCATTTCAACTAAAACCATATACTTTGTAATTACGGATAATTTATTAAGTTTTATTTCCTATCATAAGATTATCATTCATTTGTTTTAGTTCGTTATTCACCGTATAAATATTTTACGATGTTTGTACTTCATTAACCATTGCTTAATTTATTCATTTGTCACTTTTTCAACCATTTTTTACCCACATTCTTTCGCTATAGTCAAATATGTCAACAATATTCATAAGCTTACAAACTTTTCTTTCAATATGTACACTTTCCAACCAGTTTTTACCACCCTTAGTTCGCTATAGAAAAATATGCCAGCGATTATTTATAAGCCATGCCCGCCCCCCTTTTCTTAAAAATTTTTAAATGTAAACTAATTACAAACACGAAGAATACACAAAAAAAAACTTTAAAAAACCAAAAACGTCATAACTTCCATGTACGTCAATCAATTTTAAAAACTTAAAAAAACAACTCATGTTTTTAAAAACCAAAAAACATCTAAATAACACCATCAAAACAAAAAAATACAACTAAACGTAAATAAATATATGTTAAACAATAATAAAAAAACAACATACTTGATGAATGAACTTGCACGATGTTAATGGTCAATTTATGGGTATACATAGAGCATTTACTATCTACTTGAAGAACCTCGACAAGTACAAGGTATTCCACCCATTTCATTTAACTTTTAATTACTTTTTAGTATATATTTGTTCAACTAAATCCTAAAAATAAAAACCAAAAATCAAAATACTTACCTGCTTTTGGCCATTTTATAGATTATGGTAACATCAGTTATAGATCTTAACCGTTTCATTTAACTTTTAATTACTTTTTAGTATATATTTTGTTGGATCGATATACTCTGACCAAACTAACTATGTAGCTTGTAAGGGCTTAGCAACCTTGGATAAATCCTAAGTTACTAACAATGAAACACTGATATTACTCTATTAAGTATGCGGAAACTACTTCAATAAAGCTAAGAAGAATAACTTAAACTTCAACGATTTTATTAATAGTAAACTTTGAACTTGCTTGATACACAGATTCACTAACAAACCTAATCGCTAAAACTCTAATATCGTACTTGGTAAACTCTAAATCACTTATCTCGAATGCCAATCTAGGGGTCCTTTTATAGGCATAAGGAGTACCCTAGTCGGTTTACAATTCCAATCCTTGAACACCAAGTAATACTAATTCTAAACTAAGAATATTCTAGAATTACAAAGCTTTCCATAAACGATATAGCAGTCCTTTAGCTTTGCAGTACTTTTACACAAGCAGTACTTTGACTTTCATTAGGCAGTACTTTGACTTTCTTCAGCACTTTGACTTTCTTCAGTACTTTGTCTTTTATATCCCAACAATCCTCCCCTAACTTGAATTCTACTTGCTTGATTTCAAGTTTCTTTGTATCTTTGTCATTAACATCTTTGTCTTAAAGGAAAGATTGTTTCTTTATCTTCAGATTTATCTTGTACTCTCTGTGCTTGTATCATCATCATTAAATTAGTCTTTATAAGCAATCCTTTTCAGCAATCATTATCAGCAACCTTTATCTTTTCAGCTTCTCAGTAACATATGGCAAATTGTACATCAGATCATAAAGTTTCAGACTATTCTCATCACTTCCAGGTATGTAAACTCCTATGAGAGGTGAATCATTGAAAATTTAATGAATTTTGATGTCTCTTTACCAAAGCCATTAACTCTGGAGTAGCCAACGTTTAGGTGCGTAAAACCATGGTACATTGATAACCATATGATTTTTAGCAAATCATCAGCTATCAATGGATTTGATAAGTGTTTACCAAAAGCCGTACCCTTTTGAACTAGTTAGTTCTTGCAACCATGGTGAACTAATTACCATATAAATGGTTTTTCCACAGTCTTTACCACAAGCCATTTTTCTTGTGGGCTAGCCAACTCTTCACTATTGCAGATATGATGAGTTGATTACCATACAACTTATTGGCAAGTTGTCAACCATCAACGGATTTGAGATATCTTTACCAAAGACGTTTGCTCATGGATTAGCCAGTCCTTTTGTTAGACATGGTGGACTGATAACCTTTTGTTGTGTTAGTGCAAAGCACTTTTACCAAGTGAAACCATCTCAAAATCCATTTGTTGCTGTTAACTTTTGTTTCAAAATATTTTGCACTTTAACAAAAATTGCTTATTTTCTATTAAAAGATTTTTAACTGGTTTTAAGCTGCAAGCAGTACTTTGGATAAAGTACTGTTTGTCCAGCAGTACTTTGAATAAAGTACTTGATTTTTTGAAAATTTATATAATTAAGAACCATACCAGTATTTATGTATCGTCATCAGCCATAGTTGTCCATTTGATAAATAATTCAATGATCATAAGGGTTGTTTCATTTTCTTGCTCAACCTCCATTCCATGATCTAGCATCCTGATCATAAGATCTCTTGTCAGTGGATATCTTCTTTCTGCTAACATATGGATCATGGTCCCATCTTCTAACTCCAAAACATTCACTCCTGATTCTTCAAAGAATCTCCAGCTAGTAATCTCCTAAACTTCTTGGTTGTGCCAGATTGCATCAGTGCTTGTTTCTTCTGTCTCCCAGATAGTTATAAGATCTCCCAGCAAGACTAAGCCAACTCCAGTTGATGGAATAATGCTCAAAATATTCTTGCACTAGTTGATACAGGTGAAACAGATCTTCTCTATCTATCAAATGCAATATATCCCATAACAAATTAAACACTCTAAAGCTTTCATCTTCTCTATGGAACATAAGATAGTCTCCTTCCTTTGATTCTACAACTTCAAATGTAGACATCTTAGACTTCTTAACTGCAGCTTCTTTAGACTTAGGATGCTCAAAATCTACAACTCTTAAGTAATTCCTCAGCTCATCAACTGTATCTGTTCTTAATTGTATCTTGTTTGATGGCTATTCATCACCAGTTGTTCTTTTTCTCTTTAAGCTTCTTTTTCTTGCATCCTCATTCTTCTTTTCATCATCAAAAGGAATAATACCTTCAACTTCCTTTTGATAAGCTTCTCTAATAGCATCATACAAGTCTTTCATCTCTATATATTTCAATTTATGCAGACCTGTATATCCTCTACCCTTTAGATAAGCCATCATAGCATTCCTTTCTTTAGCAATACTCTGAGGTTGTTTAGGTACAACAACTGGCTTTTCTGGTATAGCAACTTCAGCATCCAATTCAACTTGTAGCTTCCTAGCAGCTTCTTCATTCTTAGCCACTTCAATAGCTCTCAATTCTGCCAAAGTAAGCTTCTTCTTTTTCTTTGTTTCTACCAGTTTACCTTTTCCTTTGTCTTTAGGATCTAAAGCAGGTTGAGAAGATTGCAAGACTTGAGGTTGTTGTTGTTCTTCAACTCCAGGAATATTAACACCTCTTGGTCTTGACATGTTTTGCAATATCTGAGCAACAGTCTCATCATCACTAGCAGTGTGTTCTACTTTAGATGTATCAGCTTCCTCTTCTTGTAAGACTGTTGAAGGACCAGCTTCTTCATCAAAATTTAGGGTCCTTGGTCTAATGAGCTCTTGTCTAAAGGTTCCTTGAAGAGTAGTACCTTGATCACCAGCACCTTGATCATCAGTGCTTTGTACACCAGCACCTTGACGCTCAGTAGGCTCAATACTTTGAATATTAACTTGAGCATCAGTACCTTGAGGCTCAGTACTTTGAGGTTCATCATATTTATAAGTTTCAGCATCTGGTTCTTCACAATGTTCAACATCTTCATTCAAATTCTCTTGCTCCAATATCCTCCCCAATTGGAATGAAGATTGCTTGTGAACCTTCTTGCCCTTTGAAGCCTTTTTAAACTGCTTTCCTTTCTTCTTCTGAGATTTGACCCACAATCTGTGATGTTGAACTAATGGCCAGACAAAGTTCTTCAATCTTCTAAATTTGTTGTTCAACTTCATCAGTTGTGCAGCTTGAGCTTCATAATATTTCTTTAATCTCAAAAGCTCCCTTGTCAAAGCATAGGTATCCAGAACCTTACCCTCAAAAGCCATATCTCCCTCATCTCCTCCAGATGTTTGAGACCAATCTGTGCAAGTAAAATCATTGGGAGATGATGGTGGGTTGACCTATGGTTCTGAATCACAATGAGCAAGATCTTGCAAAGATGCAGTAGGTTGAGATGCAGTACCTTGCTGTGAAGCAGTACGTTGAGAAGCAGTACCTTCCCTTGAAACAGAAGGCTCATGATCTTCACCTTCAGCAGCTTCATCTCTAACAGCTTGCACTACCTCCATCATGTGAGATGTTAATGGTGTATCCCTCCCAGAAAACTTGTCACTCTTTCTAGCCATGAAAGTAAATACCTTGGGTGGAAGGACTACAACTGGTAGCAAGCTAGAAGGTTTAGGCTCATCCTTAAGCTGTTTGTTCAAGAATAATTGAACAAATCTTGGGTACATTAAAAACAGTGAACCATTGGAGATGTGAGATAGCATACCATCTAGAATCATTCTTGAAAAGTTAAAGGGTTGACTGGTAGCTAATCCCACTAAGGCAGAGGCTATATTTGAACCAAATTATTCCCATGAAGTACTCTTGGGACTTATGCAATGAAGCAAAACATGGACTAGATACTTCCATTGAGGACTGAATAAGGGTTTCTTAAAAGTTGTTTCAGTGAGAGACCCTTCATACCCAATATCCCTTAATGTTTCCCAAAGCACTTGTTTGTCAAAACGAATAGCCCCTTCTTCATCATCGAACAATAAATCTTCCCTAATCGAAGCTTCACTAACTCTAACTATATTCCCATCAACCTTAGCCTGAATGTAGGATTCATCATCTTGCATATGAGATATAGATGTTGCCCAAAATTGTTGAATCCAGGGTTCAATGATATCAGGTTCGACCAAAAGAGCATAATTGATTGATGATCCAGTGAGGAAATCAATTATGTCATGAAAAGCAACATTGGACGGTGTTTTATCTAAGTTAGCCACCATATTATGCTTACTAACTGTGTTTCGATTAGCCATTGCTTGTAGAAAATGTATGAAACGGTTAAGGTGAATATGAGAAAAATAAGGAAGAGATGGATAGGTATAAAGATGAGAGGGAAAATCGGAGGGTAGATATTTATAGGTAAGATTTAAAAAATCACAGCCCAATTAATAAAGTTACCGTTGTTTGAATTTTACCCCATCTTTTGACCGTTGGAACAATACATTGACAAGACTGCAGTGCTTTCCACGTAAGCAGTACTTTCAGAGCAGTACTTTCAGATAAGCAATAAGCATCACTTTTCCATCCTCTTCTTCTCAATGGCAAAATCATCAAAAAGCATTGTGTTGCCTCCCCTCAAACAATGCATAGGACTAACTAACTAACTAATAAGTCCTCCCCTTAATTTTAGCTTAATAATTAATCAAACCAATACTCACCACTAAATGATTGAATCTTGAAACATCAAATCCCTTTGTGAGTAGATCAGCTATATTGTCATCTGTGTGGACCTTGACAACATTAATGAGCCTATGCTCATAACAATCTAGAATAAAGTGATGCCTAATCTGAATGTGCTTAGTCTTGGAGTGATAAACTGGATTCTTCACAATGCAAATTGTACTCTCATTGTCAATGTTGATAGGAGTATTCTTAAATTGAATCCATAATCCAAGAGTTGATTCTGCATCCACAGTACTTGTCCACAACAGCTTGCAGCAGCAACATATTCTGCTTCAGTGGATGATGTTGCTGCAATGGTTTGTTTCTTACATTGCCATGAAACTAATCTTCTTCCAAGATACTGGCATCCTCCAGTGGTGGATCTTCTATCATAATATCACCTGCATAATCACTGTCTGAAAAAGCTTCCAAGTGAAAAGGTGAATCCTTTGGATACCACAACCCTAACTTAGGTTGTTGCTTCAAATAACTAAAAATCCTCTTGACTGCATTCATATAAGAGACCTTGGGTGAGACTTGATATCTTGCACATAAACAGACAACAAACATGATATCAGGTCTAGATGCTGTTAATTACATAAGACAGCCAATCATTGATCTGTAAAGCTTGACATCTACAGCTTGTCCATCTTCATCCTTTCCCAATGAGTTGATAGCTTTTATGGGTGTGGTGACAGGCTTCATAGTATCGAAGTTAAACTTCTTAAGAATGTCAGTGACATACTTGTCTTGACTAATGAAGATTCCAGCCTTTGATTGTTTAACTTGAAGTCCCAAAAAGAAAGTTAATTCACCCATGGAACTCATTTGAAATTCTTGTTGCATGAGCTGCTCAAATTCTTTCACCATAGACTGTTTTGTAGCTCCAAAGATAATATCATCTACATAGACTTGGACAAGCATGGTATCCTTCTTGTCTCTCTTGATAAACAAAGTCTTATCAATTTCTCCTCTCCTGTAACCATGTTGCAATAAGAAAGTGGAGAGTCTTTCATACCAAGCTCTATGTGCTTGATGAAGGCCATACAGAGCCTTAACAACTTTGTAAACTTTGTTTGGATGTGCAGGATCCTCAAAACCAGGAGGTTGTTGATAACGCTACACGCGTCGTTCGGGGTCAAGGAAACTTCCTTTTCTTCGAGCAAGTTTTATAACACCCTAGGCAGTGAACCTAATCGTTGTAGTGTAGTAATTAGGGTAAGCCACGGGTATTGATATCGTTCTCTAGGGGAATAGGAATGCTAGTAAGGAGTTACTACGCTAAGGTTAAGGTTGAGGAAGATTATTTTTTATCTTTTTATATTTTATGAAATGGAAAGGTACGAATCTCGGGTATTGGATTTGGGGGGTTGGTATTTCTACCGATTACTCTACTATTATCTAATTATCTAAACTAAGGTTGTGGGAGTCTATGTCTAATTAATGTGTGCTCGTATGATAGTTTAAAGATGTGTTTACTTAGGTTGTATTACTCCTTAATTATCTCCTATTGATGGTTGAGTTGTCACGTCCTTATTCCTAGTTGCGTTGTGTGTCTAAAGTTGTAGGGTATGCGTTTCTCCCTAACTCTTTGAACTTACCAAAGGGTCTCGTCTACAAACCCACTAGGGATGATAAACTCCTACTCTAAGGCGCTCTTTGGATGGTTTAGCCTACAACTACTCAGGTAATTATATTCTAAGGTTCACAAAGATGAATCAAGCATTAAGTACACAACGAATGACCTATCGCATTACTAGATCATTAATCAACTAAGATAAGAAACAACCAATCAATATTCAATAATTAAGTTTCATACTTCCTAAGCAAACACACAAATAAATTAGCCGGACATGGAGAACATGCAAGCATACACACAAATAATCAAAGACATAATTGAATTAATGAAGTAAAGACTTATCTTGATGTAAGATAGGGTTTAAAACCCTAAAATACTGTACAAGACACCTTAGGTTCGGTTTTAGGTTTTCACTCCAAAAGACTCTCCACAAAACTGAAAAATTCGGATTCTATATATAAGATTACATATGCGACGGCGTCACCTTATGTTTCGTGACGCCGTCGTGTCGCCGCCATTAGGGTTTCGTCTTGGCCACGTTAACCTTGCGACGGCGTCACCTTATGTCCGTGACGCCGTCCTCTTCAGCTTCTGACGTCGTCTGGATTGCATCTAGGCCGTCTGAGTAGCGACGGCCTACTCTTTTACAACTGGACGTCGTCACTTGAAAATACGAGTTTTGAGTTCTGAACCGTCACAAAAATCCTGGGACGGCGTCGCCATTAGCACCTGACGCCGTCGCCTTCGAATTTCAGCAACTGTGAGTGTCTCGATTTTGACTTTGGCCATTTTCTTCATATATTCGCGCCTTTTCGTCCAAATAAGTGCCATTCCAGCATTTTGCCTTCAAGAGACCTAAAAAGTGAAAAGGAACGATATTAAGCAATAACGGATACAAAAGTGATCAAATAAGGACTAAAATGACCCCTCAAAATGGTACCTTTTAAAACCTTATCAAATATCCCTACACTTGTTATTTGCTTGTCCTCAAGCAAATGTGCTTTTAGCCAATTAATTTATAAGTTAGGGGTCATGAAGCATTAATTCAAAACGGTCCACAACACATATAAGCCCCGCAAAAGTCATAACAAGCACGGAAATTACATACTAGCACCTCACATGGGGTGTTTGGATACTCACATCTCTCTCGGGTGTATATATGAAATATAACAAAAAGGAAATGGAAGATAAACACTCATTAACCGGTCCTAGTACATAGATTACCATAGGCTTGAGAATAGATCAAACCTCCATCGCTTTGGCGTAAGCACCTAGGAAAGACTATCAAAGAGGTCTTTAAAGGGTTGTAATGTTAGGCTTACGGTAGGGAAACAAGGGGTTTGGTTGGATAGGCTATTTAGTGGTGGCAAGTCAAAAATCTCTATGTTAAATGCATACGAAGAATGGCGTTGCTAAGTCAAGACTCGACACTCTAAACTCTAGATAAAATAAATAAACATAAATTCAAAGATAGATGTAGGATGGTAGCCCGTATGTTTTTCTTTTTTTTTTTTTTTTTTTTTTTTTTTTTTTTTTTTACTCTATATATATATAAATTTTTTTTCTTTTTCTAATTTTTTTTCGATTTTTTTTTTTTTTTTTTTTTTTCACATACACTTTTACTCTACCATCCTCTACGATAACATCAAAATACTAGGGATTTACAGGCATATCCCTACACTTGAGTTTTTATTACTCTAACACTAATTTGACCCGAATTGAAAAGATCAAAACACTTGGGGTACATTATTATGCAAACAAAGGGAATTTGAATTTTTAACGTTCCCTTCCCGTCATTTCATAAACTTTAACTTTTCCCATGAATCCCAATCGTCCCAAAACTGTATACAAAGGATATGACTCGACTTAGCAACTTATGCAAGCAACTAGATAATTGAACTAAGGGTTTAGGGTGATAACAAACATTTGCACTAAAAGTGAGTGCATAAGGGGTAGGCTAAGGCGATTTGGGTGTATATTTGGGGGTGGGGTGTAAACAATGCTCTTCATTGATATTCCGGAAAAACCGAAACATCACGAGAACCGCGAAAAGGATAGGCTCTGAGGGGTTAACTAGGGGTATCGTGTACTAAAGATGAGTACAACGCAAAGGGTGTGGGGGAATTACTCAACCGATGTGGAAGAAGTAATTATATTACGGGTATCAAACAAGGGTTATCCTAATGCCTCTTATCATTTAGTTATTCCTAACTACACAAGTGTAGCCTCACTTGCGATCTCGGAATGCATCACAAAACAAGTTCTAGAATCTAATATACTACCGGTTCACACTCTAAGCATTAAAGATGAATGCTTTAATTCCTACTAATCTAAGGGCGATCCTCACATTTTGGGTGGAATTTGGGTGGTAAAGGGTTTTGTGCTAGTCATATAACTTCCTATCCGTGAGACGCTTTTGTTAAGACTAATGGCCCACTCCTATATGTCATGAAAAATTTTAAATTTGGTGCCAAAATTACCCTAACCGACATTTTCTCATGGTTTATTACACAATCACAATTGGACAAAGCAAATATTCAAGGATAAGCATAGTTTCAAAGTTCCCGTTTTATTTTCCCTCCCTACACTTAAACTGAACATTGTCCCCAATG
Source organism: Chrysanthemum seticuspe (assembly GCA_019973895.1). Classification (NCBI taxonomy): domain Eukaryota; kingdom Viridiplantae; phylum Streptophyta; class Magnoliopsida; order Asterales; family Asteraceae; genus Chrysanthemum; species Chrysanthemum seticuspe. Next base: position 273,735,765 of record BPTQ01000008.1, on the reverse strand, counting down.
TTCCCCGAAAGTATCAAAGTTATGATAAAAGAAGGTAATTAAAAACGAAAGAAACTAATACTCCCCTGATTAGCTCGGTAGGATCCGTGTAAAGTGGTGGTTAAATCCTTTTCAAGAAGAATTATTGCGTGAAAAGCTCCTTCCAATCTTATGTAACTTCTTCTTGACAAACTAAACCTGCACACTTGAATAAAACAAACGAAACCTTCGCGTAAAATCGGCGGTAATAATATATATAAGACTCGATTTAAACTAGGATATAATGCTAGTGGAATGGATGTTTACATAATTTCTAAGAAAATTAAGACCTGGAAAATTCCAAAAATTTATAAGTAGCTCAGAAAACGAGAAAAAAGTAATCTGATGTTTTTACTCCTTCCTGACGCCGTCAGGTTGCAATCCTGACGCCGTCAGGTTATCCTGACAAAAACTGGTCTGCGATTTTCTGGAAAATTTACATCTTTAGAATCTGGAAAATTTTCTGCAAAACATCCATTATGACTCGATACAAGCATTTGACTCGAACAAACAAACATAAATATCTTTTAGTTAATTGTTATTCTCATGTTTACGTTTCTTTTGAAAACGTGTGTAATCCTCCCTACACTTATCCCTTATGTAAAATACCTTTATATGCAATTAAGACGAGCTTAAAAACCAAAATAAAGCATTTTTACAAATTTAAACATGAGGATAAACAATTATTAAAAGATATATGACACTAACAAGCAAACAATTAAGCATGGGTTGCCTCCCACGAAGCGCTTTTCTTTATTTAAGAGTCTTGTAGCTAGACTCATAGTCGTGCTCCTACGTTTTCTCATTACCGCCCTCTTGACGGTTTCTAATGGGGGATTCCATGTTGTAGAAGTGCCCTAACATGCACTTCTCTAAGAGTTCATCCTCTCCCCAATCGGTCCTATATTCTGGTCCTAGGCTCGAGCAATCCTTATAGAATCCGAAAATCTTAGCCATAACATAATCAACACCTTTTTCCCTATCCTCATCATTCCTATAATAGACCGACAGTTTAAGTTCCTTTTCATCATTAGAGAGTGATGAAAACTTCTCAATCTTAAACGGCATTTGGTAAGCTATGTCATCGGTCTCATTCTTGAATCGCACTACTCCTAACGAGGGGTCATAGGTCATCCCGGTGCTTTCTATGAAAGGTTTTCCTAGAATAACATGGGATAAGCTAGGGTCTATGGCCGTGCTAATATCATCCACAATTATGAAGTCCGTAGGAAACGTGAAACTACCTACATAAACGGGCAATCCCTTAATTCTTCCGAGAAAATTGCAACTAACATTAGGATCATTGGGGTCTTTCCTAGTTGGAATAGGCTTCTTCAATATCCAATTGTAGTAGGTGCTAGTCATTATGTTGATTGGGGACTTGCGATCAATGTAGGCTTTTGCCACAAAAAGGTGTCCTATGACACATGGTATGTTAAGATTCCAAGGGTTCCCAAACTTGATTCGAGGACTTTTCCTAACATACATGTGACGGAGGTCACGCACTAAGTGAGGGTGGCGAGATAGTTCTTCTTCCGTAGGAAATTTGTTGAAATAGTCAATGTCTACTTCATCTACCTCCTCGGGTGTTTCATCATCCACAAGTGTATAGTCCTCTTCGTCATTTGTTTCATTAGGTTCAACTAAGGCGATGGTATTGACGAATTGGACATGCTTAGTTAGCTTGCTTGGATCCTTAATCTCTATACCTGAAGGCTCGGGAGTTGAGATAGCACTAACCTTCTTATCACTATTAGTTATGGCTTTCAAAAGGTTGTCTATTTTCCTATCCATCTCGGCTTGTTGATGGTTAAAGCGGTCCGAGAGCTTAGCCATTTGGGTTTCTTGGGATGCAACTAGGTTTTGCAACATCCCTTCGATGTTTTGTTGGTTAGGACCGTTAGATGGGGGCCATGAGAAATCATTGGAGGTGAATTCTTTGGTTTGTCCCCAGTAGAAGTCGGGCTTGCCTTTCCATGCCTCTCGGGTTTCATTGAAATTCCTAGGTCCGGGTATTGTAGGGAATCTTCCTCCCGTTCCATTACTACGTGAGGATGCGTAGTCAACGGAAACATCTTCAGGGGATCGAGTGCTAGTGCGTGTGTTATGAGGATCACAAAACGGCTCACACGAGGAAGAAACTTTGCTCACATGGTGTGAAGATTTAGGATTTTCGTAGGAGCTCATGAGGAATCTAACTTGATCTTCAAGTTCGATCATCCTACGGTCGGAAGGGGGCAAGGAGATTGCCTTAACGGTTTTGGGCAGCTCACGGGGGTCATCCCAACTTTCATTGTCATAGAGGGCGAGGTCCTCTATTATACCCCATGATTCTTATGCGGTGAGATCACTAAGTTTTCCACCGGCCGCTTGGTCAATGGATCGCTTAGTGGGGAAGTTGACATGATCATAAAAGATTTGGACTTGGAGCCAAAGATCAATGCCGTGATGAGGGACTTTATGAAGTAAGTCCTTGAATCGGGTCCATGCTTCGTAGAGAGATTCACCTTGACGTTGTTGGAACATCAAGATGTCATTCCTAAGCTTAGTGGTTCTCCCCGGTGGGAAAAATTGAGCAAGGAAGCGAGAGGTAAGATCATCCCAACTTGAGATGGATCCGGCGGGAAGTCGCTCAAGCCAATTACTAGCTTGGTCCCGTAGAGAGAATTGGAAGAGACGCAGGCGCGTGGTCTCCCGAGTAGTAGCATCAAGGTCGATGGAATCGACAATTTTGAGGAAATCCCTCAGATGCTGATTTGGATCTTTAGAACGAAGTCCATGGAATGCACATCCGTTTTGCACCAACCGGATGGTGTCGGATCGCAGGGCCGTAGTTTGGGCTTGGTCGGGAAGCTCAATGGTGTTCCTATAGCCGAGGTGGCTTGGTCTCGAGTATTCACCAAGAGTACGGGCTCTTGGCGGGTCATTTGGCGGTGGGTTGATGAATGGTAGTGGGTTATCACCTTCCATGATGAAAAGTGATGGGGTTACGAACAAAGGTCACGAAGAAGGGGGATAGACTAAGAGAAAGCTAAAAATGAGAAAAAAGTTTACTTGATAGGAATCAAGCAAAGAACCTAAACGAGGTGGACTACTAACTAGCTATTCTATTCCCCGGCAGCGGCGCCAAAAACTTGATAACGCTACACGCGTCGTTCGGGGTCAAGGAAACTTCCTTTTCTTCGAGCAAGTTTTATAACACCCTAGGCAGTGAACCTAATAGTTGTAGTGTAGTTATTAGGGTAAGCCACGGGTATTGATATCGTTATCTAGGGGAATAGGAATGCTAGTAAGGAGTTACTACGCTAAGGTTAAGGTTGAGGAAGATTATTTTTTATCTTTTTATATTTTATGAAATGGAAAGGTACGAATCTCGGGTATTGGATTTGGGGGGTTGGTATTTCTACCGATTACTCTACTATTATCTAATTATCTAAACTAAGGTTGTGGGAGTCTATGTCTAATTAATGTGTGCTCGTATGATAGTTTAAAGATGTGTTTACTTAGGTTGTATTACTCCTTAATTATCTCCTATTGATGGTTGAGTTGTCACGTCCTTATTCCTAGTTGCGTTGTGTGTCTAAAGTTGTAGGGTATGCGTTTCTCCCTAACTCTTTGAACTTACCAAAGGGTCTCGTCTACAAACCCACTAGGGATGATAAACTCCTACTCTAAGGCGCTCTTTGGATGGTTTAGCCTACAACTACTCAGGTAATTATATTCTAAGGTTCACAAAGATGAATCAAGCATTAAGTACACAACGAATGACCTATCGCATTACTAGATCATTAATCAACTAAGATAAGAAACAACCAATCAATATTCAATAATTAAGTTTCATACTTCCTAAGCAAACACACAAATAAATTAGCCGGACATGGAGAACATGCAAGCATACACACAAATAATCAAAGACATAATTGAATTAATGAAGTAAAGACTTATCTTGATGTAAGATAGGGTTTAAAACCCTAAAATACTGTACAAGACACCTTAGGTTCGGTTTTAGGTTTTCACTCCAAAAGACTCTCCACAAAACTGAAAAATTCGGATTCTATATATAAGATTACATATGCGACGGCGTCACCTTATGTTTCGTGACGCCGTCGTGTCGCCGCCATTAGGGTTTCGTCTTGGCCACGTTAACCTTGCGACGGCGTCACCTTATGTCCGTGACGCCGTCCTCTTCAGCTTCTGACGTCGTCTGGATTGCATCTAGGCCGTCTGAGTAGCGACGGCCTACTCTTTTACAACTGGACGTCGTCACTTGAAAATACGAGTTTTGAGTTCTGAACCGTCACAAAAATCCTGGGACGGCGTCGCCATTAGCACCTGACGCCGTCGCCTTCTAATTTCAGCAACTGTGAGTGTCTCGATTTTGACTTTGGCCATTTTCTTCATATATTCGCGCCTTTTCGTCCAAATAAGTGCCATTCCAGCATTTTGCCTTCAAGAGACCTAAAAAGTGAAAAGGAACGATATTAAGCAATAACGGATACAAAAGTGATCAAATAAGGACTAAAACGACCCCTCAAAATGGTACCTTTTAAAACCTTATCAGTTGTTTGACATATACTTCCTCTGTAATCTTGCCATAAAGAAAGGCACTCTTGACATCCATTTGATAAACAGGAAAGCCCATATAAGATGCAAAAGCAAGGAATAATCGAATGGATTCAATCCTTGCTACAGGAGCAAACACTTCATCATAGTCCACTCCTTCTTCTTGTATATATCCTTGTGCAACTAATCTTGCTTTGTTCTTGATGACATTCCCTCTTTCATCTCTCTTAACTCTGAAAACCTATCTTGTACCAATGACTTTCTTTCCATCTGGTAAATCACATAGTACCCAAACTTCTTGAAGTTTGAATTGAAGAAGTTCTTCTTGCATGGCTTCAACCCAACTCTCTTTAGTTAATGCTTGAGCTATAGTCTTGGGTTCTTCTTGAGAGATAAAGCAAGTGAATAAGCATGTTTGTTGGTCCTTATGATTCAGCCTGTTTTGTTTATACACAAAGCTAAGTAAAGCATTATGTGGCTTAGAGAAGCCTTTAGCCTTGGTTCTTGTGAGCACTCCAGAAGTAGAAGGTCCAATGATTTGACCAGAAGGATGATCTTTATGAACTCTTAATGTAGGAGTCTGTGGAACTTCAAGATCATCATCCAAATTTGTGAAATCAGCTCCTTCATTGGAATTTGAGAAAATACATTCATCATCTAATTCATCATCAGTGTCTTCTAATCCAGGCATGTTAGGATCATTCAAATCATCAGAAGTACTGTCAATTGGTGCAGCAGTACTTTGATCCAAAGTACTGTGATCCAAAGTACTGTGAGAGTAATCTGGAGACTTACCCTTTTTCTTTGCTTCTTCATAAGCTCTTCTTTGATCATCCTCATAAGATTGTGCTATTGTTTCTTGAAAAAGCATCCTATTAAGTTCATCTTGAATAGCTTGATCTTCAGCAGACAAAGTAGATTTTGGTTCATCGGTACTTTTCTCCTTCTCAATAGATATAGGTTCTTCATCAGGAACAACATCAGGTCTAATATTGACTCCATGAACAATAATTAGGGTTTTTAAAAATTCGATTATTCCGATGTGCATTCATGTTTGTCTTTGTTATTGTTATCCACTAGAGCTCATAACGATCTTCACAATTGGTATCAGAGAGAGGAGCTCTTGATTTAGGGATCTACAAGGTTTTTCGAAGAAAAGATGCAAAATTTGAAGTTGTTACAAATTTTCGAATCTTTCTGCAGGGCTGTTTTCAAACAGCGATAACTTTTTCTTGAACTGTTGGATCGAGCTACAATTTTTTCTGGTGCATGTCCGTATATCCTTCTAAAGTTTCACAGGAGGGATTGTCAATTAGAGCTCTCAATCAAAAGTTATAAGCTGTCGAAGTCTGCTGCATAAACTAAAAAAGTTCCGTAAGGTTACTACAGCACTGTTTTGAAACGATCATAACTTTTTCGTTAACCGTTGGATCGTGACGAAATTTTTGGTGGACGTTCTCTATATAGCCATCTAACTTTGCGCCAGAGGGATCGTCTATCTGAGCTTTTATGCAAAAGTTACCGGCTGTCGAATATGGCTGCTGACAAAGGTACTGCTCCTTGTCAAAGTACTGCTCATCCTTAAAAGTACTGCTCGTGGGGATTTGATTATTTAATTGGCGATCATGAGTACAAGCATCAGTATGGGAGCTGGTAAGATGAAAGATACACACACAGCAGATTGGGTTTGATTTATTGGAGTATGTTTGGGCTATTCGTGTAGGTTTCAAAGATTATGGATTACTGAAAACCCTAGTTTATGCAACAAGCTTCAAAAGGTTTTATATAGCAGATTTGATTATGGCGGTTGAGTTCAAGGTTCAAGGTTGCTTACTTAGTATTACTACTGTCTAGCGAATCAAGAAAAAGCTATGTTTGAAGGATCAATGGACTGTGGATTTAGTGTTGTCAATGGTTGTCTATTCTCATGGGACGGTCAAAATTAATATCAAAGATTGGTTGATGTTATTCTTGGCAACAAAGTGATGTATGGACGTATATGGCTACATGATTTAGTGAATAAAGAAAACTTTTAGATGGAAGCTTATTGGTTGTTTGTGTTTTGATATTCGGATGCTCTTTATTAGACGAAAGGGGATTTGATATACCTCGTATGAATTAATTATAATGGGTCGGTGATTGTCGTCTTCTGCATGCGATGGATTTAACATAGCACATCATGGGTCGGTGAACTTAGCTTTGTTTTTTGCAATTGGTTAAGGTTAAAAGTGGTTTATGAAGACTGATTATAATATTAGTTGGTGCCTGATCAAGAAGTTGACAAAAGTTAATTAGTGTTGCTGATTTGAGACTGTTTAGCAACAGTTTGGTCACAGAAAAAGTGTCACTAATAGATTTGGGAGGAAGGAGAATGCAATATAGTGACAGATTAGCGACAGTTTAGTGACAGAAAAAGTGTTGCTAATAGGCTTGTTTTCAACTTAAGGGGAAGTCGAGCCTGATATTTGTTATGGATTTTTGGCGACACACACATGAGGTTATTTGTATACACACACACGAGATTTGAAGATTGGTAAAGGTAGTTATCATGTTCAGGGGAAGATATGGATACTTTTACATGGTTTCTACCGGTTACTCTTTGAACTATTCTTCATATTACTACTACTTGGTTTCAAATATGATTATAGTCATCTTTATTAGTATTTTAGGAGGTACTATTGTTAGGTCACTAGTTTTACAACACAAGCTTACTAGAAGGAGATAAAGGCGATTGAACAAGTATCCAAACACACACACACGATATAAAGAAAACGGTTATGCGTAGAGAGTGAGTGAAAGAAAATAACTTGAACAACCAACCCTCAAGTGAGGGTTATTACATAGTATTTATAGGCAAGGAGCTAGGGCAACACTCCTACTCCTTCTCTTTTCCTTATTGGACATGGGCCTAAGCTTATGGGCCTTCTACATAAGCTAGACCTTAACCAAACATAAAGGCCATAATAAGCTACCTATTACATATAAGTAACTAACACTTGAATTAAGGTTTAGGATTGATTCCAACAATCTCCCCCTCAAGTGTTGGTGATGAAAAACGATGAAGGCGTTGATGTAATAGTAGCTTTGACGTCTTCTGACATTCTTCTTTCTAGTGAGAAGGAATTCCTTGATTCGAACAATCTCCCTAGTGTAGAGAGATAGTTTTCTTTGAACAGTTATGCTTTGACGTCATCTTTAACTTTGTTCTTTGATCATTGTTCTTTGTGATGAAAGTGATAGTATGTTGTTGTCTGCATCAAGTCTGCCTCAGGTCTGCTTCGCCGCTACAGTGTCTCCACGTCATTCTTCAACATGCTCACACGCTCTTTGACGTTGGAATTCAGTACTGATGAAGTTCTTTAAGTCTTTAACTTTGTAGATTCTTTGATTTGACGAAGAATCATTCTGACTGTTGTGTTGCTTTTGGATAGAACTTCCATTAGTGATGATGTTGGCGTGAGCATGAGAAGAATCTGCACGATCATCCCGCTCCAGAGCTTCCACAAGAGGAAAACATTCAAAACGGTTAGTAATAAGCGGATTCCGGCACTTACAAGTTTGAACTTCGAGAGTGTTAACAGCATAGTGTGAAAACACAACTCTAATTCTCACAAAGGCCGTTCCTGAACTGGAGTCCCACAAGTGAGATAACGCGATGTACCGAAGTACATCTACAGTTCAGATGAGTCGCTGAGGTACACCGAAGCATCACCTCGCGACTGTAGACCGTTTGAGACACACTAAGCGTAATCCACGGGGAGTTACCGAAGTGACCTGCTGTCAGGGCTGTTTGATGTTGACCCTGGCAGGAGTTTCCATTCAATCACTGAGGATCACAGTTGTGAACCTCTCATGAATGTTCTCTACAGATTTCTAAGATATGCGAAGGACTCGATAACGTACCACTGATGTTCTTATTGTTGAACATTAAGTGATGAAATGTCAAGTGTACCTAAGAGATCTTTTGATGAATCTCGTGGCTCTAGACTCAATAGTGCGTTTTTGGTTTTCCTGAGCGGAGACTAGGGAGAGGGTCTCCTTCTTCAATACCAGCGATCTCTAAGAGAAAGCCAATAGTTTACGTAGGGTTCCCTGTGAGAATGAAACAAGCTTCTTTTGAGAGAAACTTGAGTGGCTAAGAAGGTATAGTGCATGCGTCACTGGGTCCATGACGACTTTTAATCTTCAATACCAGCGTCACTAAGTGACAACCAGTAGCATATGAATTGAACCCGTTGTCTGCCCTAAGTTGAATAATTTGGAGGGCTATTTCTTTTCACCCTTTTCTTTGCATTTCTTTTTAATTCTTCAACTCCTTCTTTCTCCGATTCTCATTTTCTGCTTTTTATAATCGTACCTAAGGACTTCTAGGTACTAATTATTTGTGATGTCCTTGGGTAGATTCCTCCGGCTCTGGCGGATCATAGGACGGTTATTCCTAACCTTAGTCACCTTATCACTCCATGACTAACCTATGTTGACATAAAACCAATTTTCAAGAAAATCTCTCAAAGGGTTTGTAAATGAAAAACATGTTTGAACCACTGTGAGAGTTTTATCTTTTAGCAGAAATACTCCCCCTCTACATGTGCTTTAGAGTTTTGACGGAAATACGCACTGTGTGGGAAGAGCGCGCACTTTTTGAATTGATCAACTCAAGATAGACACTCCCCCGCGAGACACGGTTACATTGCATAGTTAAAGAGTTACATTGTCAGCTTTTAGGTGACAACTAGCTCTAATAACTACCTTGAAGGTGTAGACAAGCCTCGAAAGGTTGTCATACCCGTCAGAGTTCATGTCTACCAAGAGATTCTCGAATGGTACTTTCTACTCAGACAAGTCCTTTGCGAGACACGTTTACATTACTAGAGAACTAGCTTGAAATTATTACCCGTCCCGGACAAGTATTTTCGAGTTACTAACAGTTTAGTACCGTCAATTCGTTGGTTAAGTCTATTACACAAAGATTCATTTGCATTTACACAACATATTTCTTATCACATAATTTTCTCCCCCTCAAAAATGGCATATAAAATATTATTTTTGAAAAGTTGAGAATAAATATGACCATTTCGAGTGTTGCGGGAAGATGACCACTATGAACAATTTGTGAACCATTTCGAGTGTTGCGGTTGAGGTTTTGAAAATCATACGGGGAAGTACTTGTCCTTTTGAGCAAAACCTTGAAAAATGAACGGTTTGATAGGTTTTACTCAAAAGTAAGAAGCTTTCGCTCCTTTTATAAGGATTGTGGCACTGAAGCGTACCACAAGGTCCTTTCTTGACAAGAACGGGTTGTACACTGTTATGTGTGCACAAGCCATACACATATATAAATCATACATCCAAAGTAATAATGAAAGAAGCAGTTTAAGGGGTACCAGGTAGTCCAAAGATGTCGCCAGGAGTGTGAATCGGGCGTTGAAAGCCGGTGATGTTAATCCTGGGTCGACCACCAACATAGCTTTCCAATCTTCTGAACTGATCCTTTCTATACAACCGTTCATCAATCATCGTGATGATCCTCTTCACATCCCTTCGATCCTGAGAATTCCATCGCTTAGGAGACCCGATCTTTTGGTGTATATCCTTCAATCGATAAGCCAATCCTTCCCTAACCATCTTCAAAGTGTGATCTCCAAACTTGTGAAGATCTCTGCACGCCATCAAGCAATTTCTTTGAAGTTCACTGCGGTAAATGACGCCGAATGGTTTGCTGATGAGTGTAAATTGTGAGAGCTGGTTGATGTCGGGAAGATCAAGCTGCGGTGGAGTGAAGTTGACACGGGTCTGATAAGATTCAACTGCCAGCTGGAGATCTTCTACACGTTCTTTGATGACTATGCGTCTGATGAAGATGAGTAGTGACTTGATGAATTCACGTTGTAATTCAGTTGAAAATTGTCTCATGCGACCCTGTACTTTGGCAAGGTACATGTCTTCAATGTCGTTGATAGACAAATTCTCAAAGTCAGCTTCAGAGAATGCATAATCCCGTTCATCTTGCCTTTTGACCACAATTTTCTTGAGAAAAGTGTAGTCCCATTTGGTCGAAAGATCAACGTGTTTGATGGCAACGATATCCTTAGTACTGAACACTGCATGTTGAGACTTCTGAACCTGGCAGCTTCTGTAGTAGATTCTTCGGCGTTCCGGCCAATGATCAATCCCGTACATTGCATCTCGGTCGTATGCTTCCACTTTGTTGGAGAACAAGTGATTAGCTCTTTCCTCGATAGCTATGCAGTTTGAGTATATGGCTGCTGGGAATGGAAGTGTCAAAGATGTAGCATATTTCCTTGATCCATCGCCACCGTGTAGAAGAAATTCCAAGTCTTTGTTGAAGAAATATCTGAATGGAATCCTAGGTTCATCTGGTTGGCCAATTGTTGGTAGAGGTTTAGACCAGTCGGTGTAATATGGAGGGTTGTCCCGTTTGGTGAAGTCGATGTTTGCTTCTGGGTTGAGCCAATCCATGTTGTTAGACATAGCTCGAGCAATGTTTTCAAGGTGATATTCGACCTCGATGGTACTTTCTGAGCTATCTTTCCACAGTTGAAAAGCTTCATTCTTGATTCGCCTCAACTCGGATTTCGTCATCTTCTTCACATGGAACTTTTCTTGCAGAATCTTAGCATGCTCCAATGTATTACCGTCTACCAGATCTTGACCTTCTTCAGGGTAGGGAGTGGAATTGACAAGTGTAGAAAACCATTCAAATTCCTCTATTGTATCTTCATCTAGCCATGATACGACGTCAGCCGTGGGCACCTTCTTCTTATGTTTCTTAGGCCTAGATGAGGATGCTGGTTTCTGTACTTTGTCGGGTGAGGCGGGTTGTTGTTGGGGCTCATGGTATTCTTCATCGTCACCACCCGTATACTCAAAGTGGTCACCGGTTTTCTGAATTTGGGGTGGTGTCTTAGAATCATGAGGTTTATTTGCATAAGAGGGAGGAGAAGATCTTTGTTGAGCAGGAGTCCGTTGTGGTGGAGGTTGCATCGAGTACTGAATAGAGGATGATTCATCAGACTTCTTTGTGCGTTTGGGCTCTTTATCCTTATCCTGATCTTTGTCTTCATCATCTCTTGAATGTTTGGGCCTTACAGCTTCTTCTCGGAATGCGGACCTGAGTTGGTATTCCAGTAGAGCTTCAAACAGTTTAGCTTCGCGTGAGGCAAACGTTGCAGAACGTTTTGACATTTGCGCTACTAACCGGTTCACCAATTCATCATCTGAGAAAATTGTGGATTCAACTGGATTGATGCTTAAATTCATCAGAGTTGATTTCATGGCTTGTTTGGCTAGATGCAAAAGATTTGGATACAGTTTTCTGGTGTACATCTCCTTTGTCAGTTTCGGAACGACCTCCATAAGGAACTGGTGAGTGTATCCTTTGATCATTTCGTCCATTTTCCCTTGAAGATCATCTTTCATGAGCTTCTGGAGATACTCCCTTTCATCCTGCATCTTGTCGATATCATCATGAATATACTGTATCTGATCAGCGTAGAAATTCATCTTCCTGTAGAGCATGTCTTTCTTTCTGACTTGTTTGACAGCATTCCCAATTCTTTTATGAGCATGAGAAATCCAAGATCGATTTGGCTTCTTCACTGATTTGGATGTTGATTTGGTTGATCTTTTTGATGGTGGTGGTGAGGAATGAGAAGATGAATCCGATGATGATGAGATGTGAGGAGGCTCAGGGTCCTTTGGAGGTGCAGAAGTATCCTCCTTAGACCGTACGGGACTGTTAAGAAGAAACTTTTCATAATCAACATCTTCATCATTTCCAGACTTAGTTTCTACTTCCGTCTGAGCCTGGGCTTCTTCATCAGTCTTTTCTTTCTCATTCTTATCCTTTTCTGGTTCCTCAATGTTATAATCAGTAGACTCCTCCACAAGCTTTTGCTGTCGCACAAGAGTGGTGGCACCAGTTCCCTTATCGGGTCGATTAACCGCATCAGGATCTGGTGAAGAGTGGACACCACCACTCGACCCTCCGGGGCCACGCATTTGATCTTGTTCAAATTCTTTAGCCTTTTGAAGGTGTCTAACGATTTTAAACTTCTTCCTGTAGGATTTATCCAGTTGCTCTTCATCACTTTCAGAGCTTTCTTCATATGGCACAAGTGCAGGAGTCTTCCCTTTTCCTAGGTCAGCTGGAGGACTAGGAGGTTTTGCTACTGAGGGAGGTGGTTCGGTTGCAGATTCATGGTAGTGGACATCCTCGTCTGATTGTGTATCTTCAGAGCTTTCGTCCAGTAGCTTTCTTGGTGGTTCAGGTGTAGGAATAGGAACAGCTTCCTGAGAGGGAACTTCTTCTTTGGAGCAGGTTTCCTCTTTGGGACATTCCTTTGACTCTCTGTGCTTACTGCACTTCCAGCACTTCCTCTTCTGGTTCTCCGAGTAGGTGTTCCAGAAGGTTTTTCATCGAGATGACCAACTTTTCCTTCTCTTACTGCTACCCGATACCTTTTGTACGTTTCAAGCTTCTTGATTTCGTCAGTCAGTAGGTGATCAGGTAACACAACACCTTGTTTCTTTGTTGACGATTCCTTGATTCTGACTGATAGGATAGGCTCGGTCAACATGTCGTGATTGTCGGGGTCATTGAGTCTCTTGGGGATATCAGGATGAAGTCCAAGTGCTCTCTGGATCAACAGTTTTGTATATCTGACATAGGGAATCTTTGAGCCAAGCTTTTTGAGAAATGTCATCATGTCATCCCATATCAGAGCTTCAATTTTGATGTCCTTCTTGTTGATTAATGACCAGAAGATTTGCAGTTCCATGAGCTTGGGATGCTCATAGCCACTATCACGACCAGAGACCGATTTGGTGATGATGATGTAGAGGGTTCTCCATGGTTGAGGAATGTTCTTAAGCTCCACATGAGAGTGCTTAGTGATAATTCCTGAAGCTTCATCATAGCCAATATCAATCAGGAATTGAAGAACTGTCTCCTCAGTAGGTGTGGCATAGAAGTCGGTTGGCACGATTTCTGGAATGAGAAGAACAGCCCGTAAGTCTGCATGAGTGATGGTGACTTGTTTGTGATTGATAGTCACAGTCACTGCACTTTGACCCTTGATCCTTTGCATTGAATTCCAGAATTGTTGAATGTAGATCTCCGGTACTGTAGCAGAGTGTGAGAGCATGTTCTGGTAGGGATGATTCTTAAGAATATCCACAGCAATGAGACAAGAAGATTCTCAGCATGTGAGGGTTTCAAAGTCAACCCTAAGGTTTTTCTTTCCAATCTTTCTTGGATAGCCATTAGGGAAGATGTCAGCAATTGTGAGAACTTCTGGTGCATCCACATTCATTTGAGCAGCCATGTCGTGATCTGAAATAACATTAGCCAAAAGAACCAACATATCGAAAGACATAATGTTAGTCAACAGAAGGTTTTTATTGTCTAATTATTGAATGTACAGTGTTAATGATTGTTACGAGTCCTAAGTCACTTGTTTGTCCAATGACGTCGTGAAACGTTTCGTGAGTTAGTTAACTTTAAGTTTTAAAGTTTATGTTATCACTTATAGTTCACAACATATTAAACGTTTAAGTATATTAGTGACATTATTGGTTTCGTGACGATATGATTTTTTTATTAACAAGTTTTTACACATAACAATTCATAATGAAGGTCAATCAAGGCTTAGGCGGAGATTTGGCAAAGTTACACGTAAACAGGAGTGATATACGCGTAGACGAAAGCTTATGCGTAGGATCGTAACTTACGCGTAGGAAAAGTGAACCTTATGCGTAGAGCTTACACGTAGGCGTATAAAAAACCTTACGCGTAAGGATTACTCGTAAGAGTAAACCTTATGCGTAGTGTCACTGTTTACGCATATCCTTCACAGGATACGCGTAGTCCCATTGTAGAACCTTACGCGTAACAGTTACGTGTAAAATTTCTCTTACGCATAACTTTCTACGCGTAAGGTGATCCTTATGCGTAGAGTAACAATCGACCTTGATTATGAGTTTTATGCGTAGCAAGCCTGAAATAAGATCATCATATCATCAATCTTAACACATATATTCATTTTACAACAAATCATGGCATGAAAACATGTTAAACAGGTTACGCGTAGAAAGTCATACGCGTAAGTCAAAACCCTAAAGTTTATGAATTACGCATAAGATTTCTAACCATAGGATTTGCACCAAACGTTTTCTGGTAGGTCTTAGGTGTTGTGAGAGTCTAATAACCAAGTTTTAACACCCAATTCTCAGTGAATCAAAAATACCCAAACTTAAGAACATTAAACCCTAAATTCCAATTTTTTGATCAATTAGTGTTTCTGGGTTGTTATAGGGCCTGGAAATGATTAATTCAACATGATATAAACATCACACAACAATCTTTTTGACCAAAAACAATCACATTTGAAAACGCCCAAAACCACGTATAAACCCTAATTTTGAAAACCCATCAATTCGTGTTTCTGGGTGGATTTTGAGGATAAAACTAGTATCATTGATGTTAAAGACACGTTTTGACACAATCTTTTTAACCACAAACACACACCAATGATTGTGTGTTCATACGCTTATGCGTAGAACACATAATCACACATATCTAGCGTTTTAGCCGTTGGATTTGCATGAAATTCAAAACCTTTGCTTGTAATAACGTTAAGATTATGAAAACACTTACACTTTGATGATCAAAAACACAGATTTCTTGAACGATTTCTATGCGTAGGATTAGTTTGGTTAAGTGTAATAAATGTGTAGTGAAATGTTAGGTGGAAGAGTTTTTATTAAAATGACTTTAACTTTTGGCAGTTTTGGTCCCTCCACCTTTTCCTTTTTCATCCAAAGCCTTTTAACTTCCATTTTGGTTATCAAACAAAGATTTTAAGAAAGAAACTTGACGACACTCCCCCTCGACTTAAGAAAATAATGAAAGATTATAAATTTTAGTCTGAGGAGTGTCATTGAACCAGAAAAATTTACCACCATTGATAAAAGAAACAACCGGGATATGATAACATGCAAGTACACAGATTTTTTGAAACAGTTAAGTGATTATTTTCTCCCCCTCAACACTTAATCGGAAAAATACTGAATTTTGAAAGATTAAAGTGTTGACGAAAGAAATGTACTTGCCATGTTGAAAGAAAAATAGATTAGAAGAATATTTTTGTTGTTTTATCAGGTTTTATATTTTTGTATTTTGTTTTTGAAAAATTAGTTACAAAAGATATTTTGGTGTTTGACAGGTTTTTAAGACTGTTTTAGGAGGTCATCCAATTCCTCTTGAGTCAAACACCTCATACCAATCCGGTGGACCAACTCATTAAACCTAGCGGGAGGCAAGGCTTTGGTGAGAAGATCTTCCAATTGGTATTCTGTACCCATGAAGTATAATTCAACTGTACCCTGTTCCACGTGGTCCTTGATGAAATGATAGCGTAAATCGATGTGCTTTGATTTCGAGTGCTGAACTGAGTTTCACGAGATCGCAATGGCACTCTGATTGTCGCAGTACATCTGGATTCTGTCAAATACGTAACCATAGTCTTTGAGTTGTGTTCTCATCCAGATGACTTGAGCACAACTCGCGGACATGGCTACATATTCTGCTTCGGTTGATGACAGCGATGTACAATCCTGCTTCTTTGATTGCCAAGACACCAGTTTATCACCAAGAAATTGTAGTGCTCCTGAAGTACTTTTCCTTGAGTCTAAGCATCATGCGTGGTCAGCGTATGAAAAAGCGATTAGTTCAAAACCAGAATCCTTCGGATACCAGATCCCCAAGTTAATGGTTCTCTTGATGTATCGGAGGATTCTTTTAGCCTCAGAGAGGTGGGTTTCAGTTGGTCGCGATTGATAACGGGAGCATAGATAAATGGCAAATACAATATCAGGCCTGCTAGCTGTTAGATACATGAGAGACCCAATAATACTTCAGTATTTGGTAGGGTCAACTAATTTCCCATGTAAATCAGCATCTAGTTTCTTGGTATGAGTCATTGGTGTAGCATAAGTGTCACAGGTTTTCATTCCAAATTTGTTTAACAATTCAATGGCATATTTGGACTGACTCAAGAAAATACCACGGGGTGATTGATGAACTTGCAGTCCTAGAAAGAACGTAAGTTCACCCATCATGGACATTTCAAAAAATTTCTTCATTAGTTTTGCAAATGCGATTGAAAACTTTTTATGTGTAGACGCAAAAATGATGTCATCCACGTAAATTTGAACAATTAAGATATGTGCCCCGTGATATTGCATAAAAAGAGTAGGGTCGACCGAACCTTTGGTGAAATTATTAGCAATGAGGAAAGATGATAGCTTATCGTACCATGCCCGAGGAGCTTGTTTGAGACCATAAAGAGCTTTGTTCAGTTTGTAGACATGGTTCGGGAAATCGGGATCAACGAATCCGTCTGGTTGGCTGACATAAACCGTTTCTTTCAGTTGTCCGTTGAGAAACGCAGTTTTGACATCCATCTGAAAGACCGTCATATTCATATGAGCCGCGAACGCGAGAAATATCCGAACAGCCTCAAGACGAGCAACCGGAGCAAAAGATTCTTCAAAGTCTATTCCCTCTTCCTGACGATAACCCTTAGCAACTAGACGTGACTTGTTTCGGATTACGTTCCCTTCAGCATCCAATTTGTTTTTCCAAATCCATTTGAGACCAATGACGTAGACCCCTGTTGGTCTTTCAACCAGTTCCCATACTTCAAGACGTTTGAATTGGTTGAGTTCTTCTTGCATGGATTCAATCCAGTTGTCTTTTGTCATTGCGTCTTTAATGTTTTTAGGCTCAGATTGGCAGACCGTGAGAGCATAAATGCAGTTTTCACCATTTGTGTGAAGACGTTGTCTCGTAACGACTGGTTGATTCGGGTTGCCAATAATATTTGCCAGAGGATGGTCTTTTGTCCATCGATGTGTAGAGGGTTGATGTTGGTATACATTGTGCAGATTCTGAGGATTCAAATGGTTTGTTGATGATTCCGCGACATCAGGTGCAGCAGTGTCATTAGCAAATGGGTTAAAGAACGCATTTGGATCAAAATCTGCAGGTGGGGGTACTTCATTAAGAATATCATCAGCCGGTTCATCATTGTTGGAAGCGGTTTGTTCAACTGTTGTGTTGGAGTCAACTGGTGGTGCCTCTTCAACAGTAGTTGTTGTAGCGGGTGTATCAGGTATAAGAGTTGTATCAGGTTTAGCAGCGGAAACAGCGGATACACCTGGAGCACGTTCATCAATATCGTCACTTAATAGCGGAGCAAATAGCCTTTCCATTTGTTGACGAGTGAGCTGGGGGCTTTGTTCAGCTGATGACGGGGGTTGAGGGAAGTTTAAACGGTTGTGACCGGGTTCTAAGCTGTTATACTCAGAAGCCATTTCCGTAAGTTCATCAAAATGAGCATGAATCGTTTCCATCACCTGTTTTGTACGACGATTCCAGATTCGGTAACCTTTAGAATTCTCACAATATCCAATAAAGACTCCAATGTCAGCTTTGGCTTTGAGCTTTCCAAAATCATCTCGATCATTATTCGGATAGCAAAGGGATCCAAATACATGAAAGTGTTTGAGATTCGGTTTATGGTTGTGGACAAGCTCGAAAGGTGTTTTGTTGTGACGTTTTGTGATCATAGAACGGTTTTGAGTATAGCATGCAGTAGATACAGCTTCTGCCCACAAGTAATCTGGAAGTTTAGCATTGATTAACATTGTTCTTGCAGATTCCACTAACGTTCGGTTTCGTCTTTCAACAACACCGTTTTGTTCTGGTGTACGTGCAATAGATTTCTGATGCTGAATTCCCACTTTCTCATAAAATTCACGAAGGGTTTGGTTAACAAATTCAGTTCCTTTATCTGTTCTGATTAGTCTGACGGTGTTGCGGAGCTGAACCTGTATCTTTGCTTCGAAGAAAGTAGACCCAAGTCCATCGTGAGTAGTCATCAACAATTACTAAGATGTAGCGTTTGCCATTGATCGTTTGCACGCGCATCGGGCCACACAAATCCATGTGAAGAAGATGAAGCACATGTTGAGAGCTGTGTTCCACCTTTGAAGGAAAATGAGCACGAGTGCTTTTCCCTTGTTCACAGGCTGAGCAAAGGTGATCTTTTGAATACCGGAATCGTGGGAGACCTTCAACTAGTTTGTGTCGAGCAAGGTTGGTGATGGTTTGAAAGTTAAGATGTGAGAGACGATGGTGCCATAGCCAGGATTTTGTTGATGTTGCCTTTGAAAGTAAGCAGATGGGAGATAAAGCAACCATGTCTTGCATAGAGATAGTGTAAAGACTAGAATTACGCGAGCCAGACATAAGGTCATTTCCTTGTAGATCACGAATGAAACAAGTTTTCTCCCGGAAAGCAACCTCCAAATCTCCATCACAAAACTGACCTACTGAAAACAGATTGTGACCGAGGCCTTCCACATAGTAAACCCTGCTGATTTCGATGTTCCCATTGATATAGTCTCCATAGCCCATGATAGCTGCGAAGTGATCATTCCCGAATCTGACAGTGCCAATGAACTTTGCAATAAAGTTTGATAATAGTTTAAGGTTGTCTGTCATGTGTCGGGAACATCCGCTATCAACAATCCAGAGAATGATCTGTATCACCTGCATTACACACAGACGACACAGATGGAATAGAAGTAGATGTGGAACCCGAAATGTTAGAGGGTTCCGAAGCAGTTATAGTAGACATACACACATCAATAACTTTAGGCATCCATTTAAATCCTAGTGTGTTATATATCCATTTCTGCCATCTATAACTACTATTTGCTTTAGTCTTTGTGAATGCACTAGGTGGTACTACATTCTTAGGAGGTGAAACTGGAGCTACAGGGACAGCAATGCTTGCCTTAGAATCTAAAGAAGGCGGTCTACCAAGCACAGACTTAGAATGATTATTGGGCCTAGAGGTATTCTGATTCTTAGGATTCCGTAAACGAGAGATTATAGCTTTAGCAACACATTTGTCATGACAATCAGAATTCATACTTTTACGACAAATAACACAAGGTGCATCAGACTGAATATCAAAAGTACTTAAAGGTTTAGCATTCATTACATTACTATTTCTATTACATTTGTCAGACGCAATGTCTATAGTGGAAGCAACATGAGTCTTATTCATAGTCCTAGGGTGTTATTCTACTTTAGCATTCCTTATTGATCTTTTCTTAGGTCGCAACTTCCTATTCTTCGATTGAGTGGTCCTAGGCTGTGAAGTGCGGACGTTTGGAAAAGACGCAACTATTCATGTTTCAGTAGAAGGAAGCATGTTAGCAACTTGTGATTTGGCAGTAGGGATTCTAGGTTCACGATTACTAAGTGTTACGGGTGCTATACTCTTAATCACGGTAGGCGGGAGTTGTTCATACTTTCCTAACATTTCTCTTAACTTAAAGATAGTGTGAATCAAATCTTGATTTTCAGAACGAATATTACCAGCAAAATTCATGACTTCTCTAGTGTGAGCAAGATAGTGATCAAGTTCGTTTGATGCTTCATGACGAGTCTTATTGAGTAAATCAAATATGACACCATATTCCTGTTTAACTTTTACAAGTTCTTGTTCATATTTTGAGATTTGACTTTTCAAAGACACGTTTTGATCATCCAGTTGCTCAATTTTAGGATCAGAAGATTTTGCACGCAACTGAGCGATTTTGTTTTGAAAACCAATTTGTTGATTGTGAATATCTTTTTCACACTAATTAAGACGACGTTTTGCATTGTAAAGTTCGTTAAGTAACCGTTCATTTTCAGCTTTTAAAGACTCGATCTGAAGCACATTATCAGTATTCTCAACAGTTACCACAGTGTCAACAGTATCAGCAGAGATATAATCATATGCATATGACACAGAATTCAATAACACAATATTATGGATATCAGCACAGATAACATCATTTAAGAGTCGATCAACATCTTTTCTCAACATTTTCTTTTTACGTTTAGTATTAGAAATAGATGTTTCTGTTTTCTCGAAAATGACCTTCATCACTCCAAGTTCCTTATGAAAGTCCCGTTCCCAAGACAATGCACAATTTTTCAAATTTTTAACATTTGGTAAAAGATTTTTCTGAAAAATGTCTCTTTGTTCACGCGTCAGAGGCGATTGAAAATGTTGAACTTTGATTTCAGAATGATATTCTATCTCATGTTGTAAAGTTTTGAGGTCAGCCATGAAAATGTCAAAATATCTAAGAATTTTTCGATTTTCAGGTTTTGAGTTTACTTCACTAATGGAAGGTAAAGTGTAGGATATTAGTTTTCACTTACACATCAAATCTAAGCACCAAGTTGGCGTATAAATGGAATTCTAGAGAGAGAAAGTTAGAGGTTTAGGGAACTTAGTGAGAGAAAGTGAAAGATATTATTATGAGCTCCAACTCTCTACCTTGGGAGGTAGAGAGTATTTATAGTCTTACATAAAACGCCACACAACGGGCTGTGGATCAGGCATACAGTGGGTAAAGACCCGTCCGTCCTCCACGGTGTTACTTAACTAATTACTACTTAACTTAAAAGAACTACGACTACGAGCTTTCTAACGATTACATATACTTGAGGTGACCGACTCTTTAATACCTGGAATTTCTAATTCCTAACAATCTCCCCCTAAGGGAGGTCACCTCAATCATGTACCAAAATTACATTGAATACAAATAGATATTCCATTAACAATTGTTCTTGCATTCTTGATGTAGTCCTTTGCTCCTAAGCTCGTAGTCATTGATTCTTCACATTGCATGTTTGGTTACTCCAAGTGGAGGTCTTTTACTGATCCACGTGATAATAATTTTGAGCCAGCTTTTGAGATCATCAGCTATCAAAAATCTCTGAGACATCCATTGTGGTGTAGGTATTATGTGATGTTGTGACTTTCGGACCGACATGCTCACATTCTGGATCATGATATCTTCTGATCAGAGTAGCGAAAGCTTTTGTTGATTCATGATGTTGGCAGCAGCGTAGCAGAAGCATGGAGTGAAAATATCAGAGTCATTGATGCACTAATCATGATTTCTTTTGAGATGAATGTGTTAAGTGAGCATGCGGCTATGGATTGACCGCTTCATTCTGATCAGCTGCAAACGTAGGACGTACCTGCATACAACAGTTAGCAATAAATCGCACGAAGGTGTCTTTGATCACTTTCGTTGAATTGAGGTACACGGCCCACGGTTCCCCGTTGATCAGTACATGTACTGCCTGTGATCAGGTATAATTTCGAAGAATTTCCTTGACAGGGTTTCGCAGCTGCTCTAGCTGTTCTCAAACCGGAACGTCTCAAAGAAGACAACACGGAGTGAGTGAACCAGCGAATTTAAGTCCACTGATTGATGAAAAGAGATTTGAAAAACAATCGTGTATTGCTTAATAGAAATTGTTTTTGCAATACAACAAAGGTTTTATTGAAAATCAATTATCAATCATAAAAACACCTTTTGATTTGAAAAATTAGTACACGGTCGATGTGCTAAAGAAAAGAGTTATTAAGCACAAAGACCGGTTTTTCAAAGGTATCCGTCAATCCATAACCTGAACCAGGATTGATTCAAAAGATTGAATCGCCCCATTGTTTCTGTTCAGTTGTCACATGGTTGATCATTATAATAGATCTCACATGCCACCCACCAGGAGCTTGTTAGATGTTGGCTCCAGAAGGCTTTCCATCTTCATTGTGAATATGTTTACACATCACTCAGATGTTCTGGCAATACCACAAGGATAATGCGTAGGACTCAAGATATAATCTCTCTTTCCACATGGTGTGAAACAGAGAGTCTTCATTGAAAGTGTCCTAATGAGATTTATTGATGATCTCGTGGCTCTAGACTCAATATGTGCATATTTGGATCCTGTGCCGGAGACTAGGGAGAGGGTCTCCTTCTTCAATATCAACAATCTCTAAGAGAAAGTCGATAGATAAGGTCGGTTCCCCGTGAGAATGAAACAAGACCTTTTAAGAGGAACTTGAGTGGTTTGGAAAGTTGAAGTGCAGTGCGTCACTGGGTCCATGACGTCTTGTCTTCAATACCGATGTTACCATCAGTAGCATATGAATTGAACCCGGTTTCTGCCCTAAGGTTGAATAAATGGAGGGCTATTTGTTTTCACCCTTTCCTCATTCAATTCTTTTTAATTCTTCAACCCCTTCAGTGCTTACCGAGACTTCATAGCTAGAACCTTGTTGGGTTTATTCCAGTACTAGCTCAGTCTTAGTCTGCACTCTTCCCATATCTCATTTTTCTGCTTTTATCATCATACCTAAGGACTACTACACTAACTAGTGGATTGTCCCTGGGTAGATCCGTCCGGTTCTGGCGGATCATGGGAACACATACCTAACCGTATCATCCTTATATCACCGTACATAAAGTAAAGTTGGTCGGTCAACTTGGTATTGTTCATCTGTCATTGGAACCATTTGAAAATCAATCCAGATACTTGTGATATATTATCAAAACATTTTTGTACCTGAATTGTTTTTGATATTTTTAGTACAAGTGCTCCCCCTCAACATGTGCATCAAATGTTTGAAATCGTTTTGCACACGGAGGCAAGAGGAAGAATTTACTTCTTTGATTACCATTTTCTAAAAGATATCAACATCACTTCCCTGATCAAATCAAGAAGATAAAGCATTTCCGGGAAGGATGAGGTTTTCATAAGTTTGCTCCCCCTCAATATGTGCCTCGAGATTTGAAAAGAGTTTTGCACATACTAGAGAGAACCTGCACATTGATATAAATGATCACGTTTCAAATTATAGGTTTAAGATAGATTCTCCCCCTCAACATGTGCATGGATTTCTTGTAATCGTTTGTCACATGTGGGAAGGATAGCATGTACATCCTTATAAAACCATTTACCGAATTATCAGTTTAAATCCAATTTCAATCACACATTCTCCCCCGATCACAATTATCAAATCCTTTGAGATTTGTGATCTCTTATAGATTTTGAAAGATTTTAAGGGGAATTGTGTTTTGATTATGAGAGCGTTTTAACTGATAAGGATCGAATTTTAAGACTTTAAACTCCATTGATAAAAC
This sequence comes from Chrysanthemum seticuspe, assembly GCA_019973895.1. Taxonomy (NCBI): domain Eukaryota; kingdom Viridiplantae; phylum Streptophyta; class Magnoliopsida; order Asterales; family Asteraceae; genus Chrysanthemum; species Chrysanthemum seticuspe. Next base: position 273,712,092 of record BPTQ01000008.1, on the reverse strand, counting down.
ATGCATGTACATCTTTTGAAAACAATTTAATTTCAAATAACTTTTTAATTTAATTGAAATCATTCTCCCCCTCAATCAATGACATAGGTTGTTGATTGAGAAATAGAGAATTTGACAAATAAGTCCTGATGATTATCAAAAATAGAGACCGAGTTATTTTTCAAAGCAGTTAGTTTTCAGCAGATAAATGTTTATAGAATCAGAGCATGGAATTTGAAAACATGGTAAAGCATGGCTCTGTTCTTTCTTTGAAAAGCGGGTTACTGCCTGAAATGACAATAAACCATTGTTTCTCTTTCTCCCAAAAATAATTTTTTTTTTTTTTTTTTTTTTTTTTTTTTTTTTTTTTTTTTTTTTTTTTTTTAAGAATTCGAACAACATCTAAAGTCCCGTGTCATTCTTTGAATGACAGCACAAAGACCGTAGATATTGTCGAACCGAGAAAAAGCATAACAAATTGAAAAATATTTTTTGAAGATTTTTCGAATTTTTCAGATTTTTATGGATTTTGAAGATTTTATAATTTTCTATTTGATTTTTGAAGGTTTTATAATTTTGTATTTTGTTTTTCGAATAGATATATACAAGAGATAGATGAAGATAGACCTTTACTCCTCGTCTTCCTCCTGAAGACGTTTGAGTGTTTCTGGTTGAAGGTTTTTCAAGCCAAGTCGTGGAAGAATAAACTCAAAACGTTCTCTTGGAAGAGCTTTGGTGAAGATGTCTGCTAACTGATATTCAGACCTCACAAAATAGAGTTCCACCACACCTTTTTCCACTTGTTCCCTGATGAAATGATGTCGAATGTCGATATGCTTTGCTCTTGAGTGTTGAACGTTGTTGCATGAGAGAGCAATAGCACTTTTATTATCACAGTACAGAGGGATTTTGTTGAATTCAAAGCCATAGTCAGATAATTGAGATCTCATCCATAAGATTTGAGCACAACAAGATGACATGGCTATGTATTCAGCCTTTGTAGAGGAAATAGAAGTACTCATTTGCTTCTTTGAAGACCAGCTCACAAGCTTATCACCCAAAAACTGAGCACCTCCAGATGTACTTCGACGAGTATCTTGACACCCTGCATGATCAACATCTGCATAGGCTGTTAGCGACATACCGGTGTCCTTCGGGTACCAAAGACCCATATTGATGGTTCCTTGGAGATACCGAAAGAACCGTTTAACTGCTTCAAGGTGCCTTTTAGTAGGCTTAGCCTGGTATCTAGCACACATGCAAACAGCGAACAAGATGTCTGGTCTACTAGCAGTGAGGTACATCAGGGATCCAATCATACTACGATATTTCGTTTGGTCAATCATGATCCCTGAGTGGTCCTCATCTAGTTTGGTTCGATCAATCATGGGGGTGTCAACAGGGTCACTTGAATCAAATCCAAATTTCTTTAAGATCTATGTTGCATATTTAGATTGATTTATGAAAATGCCTCCGGGACTTTGTGAAATTTGTAATCCCAAGAAAAATGACATTTATCCCATCATTGACATTTGAAATTTTGAACTCATTTCATTTGAAAAACGATCACATTCCATTGGGTCTGTCGAGGCAAAAATAATATCATCAACATAAATTTGAACATCAATTAAATGTTTGCCTGACTTCCTGGTGAACAATGTTGGATCAACTGCTCCTTTGCTAAATCCGGTTGATAGAAGAAACTTTGACAGTGTATCATACCATGCCCTTGGAGCTTGCTTTAAACCGTAAAGGGCCTTCTTCAAATGATAGACGTGAGTAGGATGCTCTTGATTTACAAATCCTTCAGGTTGGGTGACGTAGACGACTTCTTTAAGGTCTCCGTTCAGAAATGCCGTCTTCACATCCATCTGATAGACTACCATGTTTTTACTAGCAACATTAGCCAGAAAGATTCTGATTGCCTCGATTCGAGCAACTGGAGCAAAAGATTCTTCAAAGTCAATACCCTTCTCTTGACGGTATTCTTTAGCAACTAATCGAGCCTTGTTCTTCAACACATCACCATGCTCATCAAGTTTCACTTTGAAGATCCATTTAAGAGCAATAATCATAGCACAGTCTGGAGCGGGTACTAACTCCCATACATCAAGTCGATCAAACTCATGAATTTCATCTTGCATGGCATTGAACCAGCTATCTTCATTCATGGCGGTTTTAACATCTTTTGGTTCGATCTTAGATAGTACGGAGTTGAAGTAGCACCATAAGGCATCGGTAGCAAGTTGTTTCCATGTTGATACAGGACGAGAGGGATTTCCAATGATGTTGTCAAGTGGATGATCGTGAGTCCATTTACTAAGGTGTTCATGTGGCAGTTGTTGAGGGACTGAGGTAGCAGAGTCGATGTCTCCTGAAGAAGATGGTTCTGATGATGATTCAGGAGCAAATATGTTTTCAAATGGAGCATCTTCAGGAGTAGCAAAGGGATTAACTTCATCATTGATGCCAGAAACAGTTCCATGATGTACATTTGAAGAATGATGATTTGTTGATGAGACTGAAGGATCAGCAGTAGGCGCTTCTTGACTTAAAGATATTGAGACTGAGGGATTGACTTCATTCACAGGAATATGAGCAGCCTCTGTTGTAGGGATCGACACCTCATTAGTACTTGGATCATAAAGTTCATCAAACATAGGATCAAACAATTTCATTAAATCATCTTCAGATGGAGGTACGTATGGAGTTTCTTGAGAGGATTTTGGAACAAGGGATGAACCAATGGGACTGTTTTGAAGTGCGGGTCCTGAACTGGATTGTCCAGGAGCCATTTGACCGGTCAGCTCATCAAACGTAACGTGAATTGTTTCCATGATATTTCGGGTTCTTTTGTTGTAGATTCGGTATCCCTTTTTGTTTGGTGCATATCCTACAAATACTCCAATGTCTGCTTTAGCTCTAAGTTTGCCTAAGTCTTGACCCTCATTAGTTGGATAACATAATGCACCAAACACACGAAGGAAAGAGAGATTAGGTTTTCTGTTGTGGACAAGTTCATATGGAGTTTTTCCATGAACAGTGTGAATCAGGGAACGATTTTGTGTGTAGCATGCAGTGGCAATAGCTTCAACCCAGAGAAACATTGGAACCTTTGAGTAAATCAGCATTGTTCTAGCGGCTTCAACCAGAGTTCGATTTCGTCTTTCAACTACACCGTTCTGTTGAGGAGTTCGTGGAACACTTCTTTGATGGCTGATTCCAACGCTTTCATAAAATTCACTAAGTTGTTTGTTGACAAACTCAGTTCCATTGTCTGTTCTGATAATTCTGACGGTTTTGTTAAGTCGAACCTGCAGCTGTTTGATGAGTTTGATGATGATATCAGGAGTTTCATCCTTTGTCCTTAAGAACTTGACCCAGGTGAATCTAGAGTAATCATCAACCACAACTAACACATATTTCTTCCCAAAGATATTCTGCACCCTCATTGGTCCACATAAATCCATATGAATCATATGAAGAACTTCTGTGACAGAGTTAGTAGGTTTGGGTTTATGGGCATACTTCTTGCTTTTTCCCAATTGACATGCTGAACAAAGATGATCCTTTTCATACTTGAGTCTAGGTAAACCTACAACTAAGTCCTTTCTGGTGAGATCATTGATGGTGCCGAAGTTCAGGTGATTGAGACGACGATGCCATAACCATGACTTTGTTTTAGAAGCCTTTGACAGCAAGCAAATTGGAGAAGACTTCATCATATCTTTGATAGAGATGGTGTATAGATTTGAACCACGTGAACCTTTTAAAAGTTCCTTACCATCAAGTTCTCTAACGAAGCAGGTATATTTTCTGAAGGCTACTTCTAGATCTGAATCGCAGAATTGACCAACAGAGAACAAGTTGTGACCAAGACCTTCTACATAGTAAACCCTGGAGATAACACTTTTGCCAACAACATAGTCTCCATAACCCATGATAGCACCGAAATGATCATTCCCGAATCTAACTGTCCCGATGAATTTGCTCACAAAGTTCATGAGCCGTGACCGGTCGCCAGTCATATGCTTGGAACAGCCTGAGTCCAGGTACCAAAGAACGATTTGAACGATCTGCAGTTGAACACAGACAAGAATGGATAACTGGATAATTGGGATCCCCATGCAAGAATGGGTTCCATTTGGTTATTAACAATGGTTGGAACACCCACATCATAAATAGAAGCATTCATATCAGAAAATAAGGCAATGGAATCATTGTGAATGGATGCAGTACTAGTGTCTGTATTAGCCCTATTCACAGTGTGCTCACTTCTTAAGGGAATAGTTCTACCAGTAGGCATCCATTTTCTAGTGGGCATTGTCTGATTAGTCTTATGACCAACAGGTAACCAATAATAGCCTATCTTACTAAATGTTCTTCCTGTGGGTTTCCACTGTTTTCTAACTTTCTTTCGTTTCTGCCTTTTAGCCTTCTTAGCATGAATTTTAGCATTAACAATATTAACTGGACAATTAACATCATTAGGCAAAACATTAACACCACATTCATGATTAGAAACAGAATTCAAGCAGACATCAATACAAGGTTTGCAAATAGTATCAGAATTCGAATTAATTACAGTACGCCTATGGCTAATACTAGAATCAACACGATTCGTTTTATTCGGTTCAAACTTAAAGTTCCTAGATTGTTCTTCTACTCTTTTCCAGTGCACATTCTTAGCTTGCGAGGTCCTATCATTCCTTGTATTGTCTTGAGACTTTGACCTGCTCCCTTTAATGTCACTGATTACTCCTGTAGAGGGAATGGGAACATTAGTTGGTTTTACTACTCTTTGCATCACCTGTTTAGATGTGCTGGGATCTGAACTACATGCAGGCACACTAAGGTTCACTTTCTTAAAACTAGAAGTGCTGGGATTTGTACTCCTAGAAGGCACACTTGAGTTCTCTTTCTTAGCATTGACAGATCTGGAATTTGAACTACTTAAAGGCACACTAAGATTCACATTCAAAACATTGGGCATCGAATGAATATCATACTTGGCATTAGGCATTGAGCATGGAATCAAAGGATTAACTCTCTCACCTAATGACTTTGGGCATATTGTGATCAAGCATTCTAGGATTTCTTGAGATCGTTTGGCATATAAGCATGCATGTCCAATTGCATTATCATGAGGTTTCTCTAACTTATCCTCTTCAACAATCTCACGCAGACATTCTAGGCAATCCTTAAGGGATGAGAAGTATGTTTGAACAGCAAGTTTGTTATTCCTGAGATGAGGGGGAACATATTTCACAGACAAAGCATATTTATTACTAAAGTGAGCTCTTGGTACACTATTCTCCCCATTGGTCATTGGCATTTTCCCTTTTACCTGACTCTTCAGATTCTCAATTTCCATTTGCAATGAAGCTATTTGTTCGTTGTTTTTGTTACGAGTAACCTTTATTGATTCAAATAACTCATTGAAATGACGTTTAACCTTTTCATTTTCTTCTAGAAATCTTTCATTTTCCTTTTGTAATGCATTTACTAAGTTTTGAAGATGAAACGTTTAAGAATTCTGAGAATCTAAAGGAGGAGGCATTTGGGAGCCTGTCATATTGTTCGTTTGACCCTTTAATTGAGAGATTTGGGCTTTCAACTTTCTGATCGTGTTGCAATGAGCTTGAATTTGTTCATCACGTTTGTTAATTTGAAAAACTGCATCAAACTCTGGAGCATCTGAGGATGTCTTGATATTTGAAGTTTTGACATTTTCTTTAAGATGTTGATATTTTAGTTGTAAATTAAAATGCTCAACTTCTAGTTTAGAAAAATGTTTGACCAAATTGTCATGATCATCCAGTTCAATTTTCTCGTTTAGTTCAGAATTAGTTTTTTCAAGCTCAATGACACGATCATGGGAGACTTTCAGGGCAACAGATAATTTATGAAATTGAGAAGCATTAATAGAACAATTTGTAGCAGTGAAGAACACATCTTGAGCAATACATTCAGAAATCAGGTTCTCATTAAGTGTATGCAAGTTCTTCCTCTCAATCTCATTATATTTTAGTGCACGCTCATAGTCACTAACTTCAACTATCATTGCATCAAATTCCTTTTCCATTCCCTTAATATCAGTTTCTATCCCCTTTTTAAGACTCTCAAAGTGATCTTTTAGAAGTTTAAAGAAAGGCATGACTTCAGTTAAGTAACATTCTTTCATTTGCTCAAAACCCCTTTCTCCTTCAGTTATACCAGTGGGTGTGATCCTTTTCTTGCAAGTTTTCTCAAAATCAACAAATAGTTGAAATATAACATATTGGCTAATTAAGGTCTTGCTTTTAGTGGCAATTGTTCTAGGAACAAGATGCATTGGTGTATTAGGAGGATACACAGTCGCTCTAGGCATTTTCCAAAGGGGAGGGTTTGTTTCAACAATATTTTCAGCTTTCAGCTTATCTAAATCTATTTTCCAGAACACTTGTTCAGGAGTCAACAATGTCTGAGGCTTAAACCTGTTCAAGGAAATCCAGTTTTCCTTCTTGTAATCATGGGGTGTGATCTTTATTTTCTTCTCTTTACATTTAGGATCATCTAATTTCTTGTTCATCTTTTCCCTAGTGACTTCATCTGATTTCTTATCTTCCTCAGTGCACTCAACGCAACTAGGTTTTTGTCTAGGTTTAAGGATTTCATTGCCATCATAAAGAACCTTATGAGCATTTCTAGCCCTTTTAATGACCTCTGGATTTGGTTCTTCAACAAGGGGAATGCTATGCTTATCGCTTAATACTCTATGCTTAGTGATCATGTGAGCAGTCTGAATGGTGTTCCCTTGTATGTACAACTTGTTTTCAAGTTTGTTTTTCAAAGTTTTCAGATTAGAAAAATCTTTCAAGAGTTTTGATTCCTTTGCATTAAATTCTTGCTTAAGCATTTTCACATTTTCTTGAAGCTCTTTTTTTTTGTTTAGCAGTTTTAGAAAGCTTTTCTTGCAAGGAATTTAACTCTTGTTTTAATACTTCTTCTCTAAAATTACTTTTTCTAATGATTGTACACACTTTGTCATCCATTTCCTGCTCACGAGTGGTCAAATCAAAATTTGCACGTTGTTCAAAATAGCAACACGTTCTTTATAAGCATTTAGTTCAGAAATTACAGAATCATTAGGAGCACATGCAGTGTATTCATCAAAAACATAGTCATTGTTGACTGCAGAAGATGCATCACTTGGTATAACTTCACTTTCACTTTGTTTCGCATATTGATCATATGGGACAATATTGATATTACCCATATTTTCAACATTTGATTCAATGGTTTCAGTTGATTGTACTTTGTCATGCATCTGTTGCACATCAGCATCATCGTATAGTTTTAATACCTCTGAGATGAGTTTGTCTTTGGATGAGCCAGCTTGTGGTGAAGAAGAGACCTTGGGAGAAACCATTGGAGAAATGCTAGCCATAAAAATTGTGTGTGCAGTAGGTCCATCATCCACATCAGAGTCGTATGCATCACAATCAGCGACTTGAAAGGCATTCTGATGATTGTGACCTATCTCCTGAACAGGCTGCTCATCCACATCTGCATCATAGGTCTTGGCATTGCCCTCAGCAAGAAACAACAATTCCTCTTCATCCAAAGCTGCACCATTATCCTGAGCTTGTACAAGTAGCATCTTATCTCTGAAGTAATCAGCATTCTGTGGATGCTTTGGAGATGTGCAGTTCCTTGCAATGTGTCCCTCACCACCACAGTTATAACATTTGATCGGCTTAGCTTGACCTTGATTACCATTTCTTCCTCGATTCTGATTGCCAACATAACCTCTGCCAGCTCCACCTCTTCCTTGATCAAACTGCCTTTCTTGAACTGACTGCCCCATAATTTTCCCATCTCTAATCAAAGCATGGTTGTGAAGATTGGAGGCGGTTCGAATCTCATTGCAGGTGTGAAGTTTGTTGGTGTGAGGTGAAAGTGTCCTGTTCTCTTTAACCATGAGTGTCAGTTGATTGATGAAATGTTCCATGACAGCATTTGCATCAGGTTGCTTGAACCTTGGATCAGAAATGGGTTTGTGATTAACATTTTCCGTGGGTACAACTTGAGGAGCATTGGTGGTAATCCCATCATTTGTGAAAAAGGCAGTTGACTCATTTGTAGAGCTTGTTTCTCCCTGACCTTTGAACTGATCAAGAATCCTCTTTTCAAACATGGCATGTCTCTCATTCTGAAGGAGGAAGGCATAGAGTTGCTCATAGTTTGTATTCTTCAATCCTTTAGTGAGCTTCACAGAGGTGACAAATTTGTGCCATTCGGGATTCATGTTGTTTACAAATTTAGAGTTCAGCTGAATGTTGGGCATAGTCATTCTGATGTTCCTCATATCATTCACCAACTTATGAAATCTTACATAGTACTCATAGACACTCTCATTTGATTTCATCTTGAAGTGTTCAAATTTGTCATAGAGTTGTGATTCTCTGTCTTCCATAGTTAATTCAGAACCTGAGAGAAGCATCTTGACATTATCCCATACTGCCTTTGCTTCGGTGTTGTGATTGATCAGCTTGTAGATGTCTTTAGGAAGACCTTGAAGAACAATGTTAGAAGCCCTGATATCTGCATCGAATCTCTTTTTCTCCTTATCATCAAGCTCATCATACATTTTTGGTCTGTCCATTCCGTAAATAGGAGTTCCATCTTCATTAGTGTCAAGTATATCTCTAGTAGTTTCAACTCGGTAGGGTCCTTCATCGATTGATTTGAGAATGTTAACCCCATTTTCTTTACCAAGACAGTACAATCTGATTCGTTGAGCCCAAGAGTCATAGTCAGTTCTGTCAAGCATGGGTGGACGAGTATCTGATCCAGCAGCTTGAACATCGTCTGCAACAGTAGATATGATAGTAGGAATGTTGGTAGACATGTTAACAGATTATACGGGATTTTATAACTCTATGATTAAACCGGGAAATAGATTCTTTCACGGGATTTTACTAAATCAAGAGAAAACCGTAAATAATCACCCAAGTCGCTAGAAGATAATGCACCAAGTCGCTAACACCTAATTCGCTATACCACCAAGTCGCTAAAGTCCCAAGTCGCTAAACAAAGGCAAGTCGCTAAGTAGTAACTCGCTAAGCCTCAAGTCGCTAGCATAATTTTGGCAGCAATTCGCTAATATTCAAGTCGCTAAAGACTCAAGTCGCTAAATAGCAACTCGCTACTCACCAAGTCGCTAGCACCAAGTCGCTACCCGTAGTGGAGAATCCACTACTTGTACTGTAAGTCGCTAGGCCTAAGTCGCTAGCTCCAAAAACTGCAACTCGCTACAAAACTGTAAAGCAAGTCGCTACTAAGAAACAAGTCCGTAAGTCAAGTCGCTAGCAAGACAAACAACATAAACATCACTTTTCAATCCAAAAACAACCCAACCAAGGTGATTCAAGCTTACCAAATGAAAACCTAAACACTTGTGATGATTCTAAACATAAAAGTACTAACAAAATCCAAGCTTTAACACAAGAAATCAACCAAATGATGCACAAACCACTAAACTTTTTCAAACTCAAAAACCACCTAAAAACCACTAGAAATCCAAAGATGTGCAAGATATGATCTAACCATGGCTCTTGATACCAATTGTAGGATATTAGTTTTCACTTACACATCAAATCTAAGCACCAAGTTGGCGTATAAATGGAATTCTAGAGAGAGAACGTTAGAGGTTTAGGGAACTTAGTGAGAGAAAGTGAAAGATATTATTATGAGCTCCAACTCTCTACCTTGGGAGGTAGAGAGTATTTATAGTCTTACATAAAACGCCACACAACGGGCTGTGGATCAGGCATACAGTGGGTAAAGACCCGTCCGTCCTCCACGGTGTTACTTAACTAATTACTACTTAACTTAAAAGAACTACGACTACGAGCTTTCTAACGATTACATATACTTGAGGTGACTGACTCTTTAATACCTGGAATTTCTAATTCCTAACATAAAGGACCATAAATTTGTGCATAATCTGGTTGGGGATTAACATTAGAAGACTCAGACGTTTTAATGATAACCCTTGGTGTGTTAGAAGAATCCGTTGGTGTGACGAAAGTGACCGGTTTAGAATAATTAAAAGGTTTGTTGTAAACAACAGTTTTTAATTTTGATCGACTCTCGTCTTCAGCATCTAATTCCTCTTGACGATGATATTCAACAACACTCATAACAGAATTATCAATTTTATATTCTGCACTGGAAACTTCAGGATTTGGTTTGAATATTTTGGTTGAAAGCTTAGGTTTGTAATCAGCAAGATTCGGTCCATATCCATTTGGATTGGGTTTTAAAGTAAACTTTTCAATAGCAGTTACTGACTCACCATGTTTGTAAACAACAGTTTTAAACTCTTTAAGTTTGCGTTGCAAGCCGATAATTTCTTCAAGATGATTATCTATTCGGTTCGTGGAATGCTTTTTGTATGCAGAGAACTGTTTTTGACAAGTTAACAACTCAGCCTTAGCCTTTTGATTTTCCAAGGTGAGAGCGTTAATTTGCTTTTTATGTTCATGTTTTAGTTGTTCTATTTCAGACAACAAAGCATTCTTCGAAGCGGCTAGATCACGCATCTGTCTCTCTAAATATTTTTCGTTTTGATGAGATTTAGTAAAGGCTGCTTCAAAACCTTTTTCACGGTTTTCTTGAGTTTTGAAAAAGTTGAGTTGCATTTTTAAGCATTCAAAATCCTTGGTTAACAGTGCATTTTTACTTTTTAAATCCTTATTTAATGCACAACATTCTTCAATTTGGGATTGCTGGTCTTTAAGTAACAGAGCAAGATCTGGATGAGGCAAAAGTTCGGTTTGTTCAACGGGAGTCACAACATGATCATTATTTAGATCCTCAAGTATAACCACGGAGTCAATTTGATTATCAATGGAAACCACAAGGTCATCTTGATCGTCAAATGTAACTACGGGGTCTAGTTGAAAATCGTCGGAATGTGATGTAAATGACTCATTTTGAACATTCTGAGCCTTGCCGGATTCAGATGTTGGCAGAGATATTAGATCAGAGATAAATATAGTTTGTTCGGGTACCTGAGACAAGCCATCAGTGTCATACATTGGGCCTGTGTCACTCATGTGTAACTCATGCATATTAGCCATCAACATAACTGCTGCATTGTCCTGCAAGTCCTCCATATCATCATCTGAGTCTGCATTTGCCATAAAACTCTGTTCTTTGTCTGTGAGAGATCCACCAGCTTCATCCTTAAGAGCCAAAAGAAGAGCCTCTTTGAAATAAGCACTGCCCCTAGTCCTCGGCTTTGGGCATGCATTAGCCAAGTGTCCCTTCTCATTGCAGTTGTAGCATCGAAGACCATTCAACCCATTCTGAGCATTTCCTTGTTCCACCACTGGAGCTCTGTTGTTATTCCGACCCACAGCATTAAACCCTTGACCACCGCCCATCTGACGACCATAACCACGATTCTGAACTTCAACTCGTCCATTGTTTACAACAGTCTGATTTCGTGTGTTAGATGAGGAACGAATACGATTGTTGGATTTGTTGGTATAACAGCCAAAAGCATTAGCAATCATAACAAATCCTTGTTGCAATGCTTCGAACGGATCGATGTCCTCATTAGCGTCACTGACAATTGGTTGAGCATTGTTGTTGTTGTATGGAACCAATTGATTTTGTTGAGATTGTAGCTGTGAATGATCGTTTTGTGTGACTGAGGCAGTTGGTTGAGTTGCTTGTTGAGGAGGATAACTTTGTTGAGCATATAAGGCAAGTTGTTGATTTTCCGGATGTGTAGGTGGAGCAATTTGAGCACGGAGAATCCTTTCCCGATCAACTTCCTTTTCATGAGGCTTCAAGTAATCGTACAACAATCTATATGTAGAATGATGCATATTCTTCGCTTGACGGAGAAAAATGACATACTTCTCCCATTCAGGACCAAGACTACTCAGGAACTTAGTATTCACTGCAATTCTTGGCATGATGATGTTGTGTTTATCCAAATCATTGATGATGTCTAAAAATCGATGATGATAAGACTCTAGTGTCTCTCCAGGTTCAATCATGAAGTGTTCATAAGCCAAGTAAATTTTGGATTCCAAATCCTCCTGATTGAGTACAGATCCTTCCATAAGAAGATGAATATGTTCCCACATTTCCTTTGCAGTATTTTGAGCATCAACACTTCGAAGAATTGGGTTAGGTAATCCTAAAAGGATATATTGCATTGCAAACTCATCAGCTTCATAGTGTAGAAGTTCTGCTGGATTTAAATCTGCAACAGTAGCAATGTTCGTTTGTTCATCTCTTGGTGGATTGGCATTTGGATCGCCGAGTACAATGACAGTAGGCATCTGAAATGGACCTTCCAAGATAACCTTCTTTAAAAACTTTCCATGTGGCTTCTTCAGATCACAAAACCAAAAGAACCTTATCACCCATTGATCGTAGTTTCCTGGAGTGAGCATTGGAGGTCTATCAAGTGATCCAGCCTCATGAATTGATTGTTGGTTGCTTAAAGCTTCACACATCTTTGCAAACCAAGTGGGTTCCTTCATAGTGTTCCTTGATGGATGTTGATTGAAGTCATTTGTGTAGGGTTGAACTTGAAGACTTGGTGGTGTTTGAACCATTTGTGGTGGAGGAATTGCTCCAAGTTGTGGAGTATGTTGTTGATTAAATTGTTGTTGATAAATTGCTTGTTGTTGATTCCATTGTTGATGTTGTGGACTTAGTTGTTGTTGTCGTTGAGAATAAGTGTAAGAGAAATAGTTAGAGTATGGTGGTTGTGACATGTTGAAAACTTGTGTTGGTAAAAATGGATCTTTGTAGTCGAATGAACCTTTGTTGATGAAGTGTCCTTAGGCGTAGAAATCACAAGAAACCAAGTAGGACTTATGCGTAAAAACACCAAAGTTATGCGTAACAACCAAGAGTTACGCGTAGATTTAGCTTACGCGTAAGTAGGGTAAATGCACTAAAGTTATGCGTAGACACAAAGTTAGGCGTAGAAAGTTAGGCGTAGGATTACCTTATGCGTAAGACTAGGCTTAGGCGTAAGATGAATCTTATGCGTAGGATTTCTACGCGTAAGCTTTATGCTTATGCGTAAGTTTAGGGTTTTGCCCAAATGATCTTTTACACTATCACAGTGCAAAAGATATCCAAAGTCGACGTATTTTCAGGCTTATCCAAGCAAGAAAACACGGAGTAAACCACGAAAACGAAGATCAAACCAAGGAATAACTTACGTGTAATATTAGGGTTTTGATACGCGTAAGATTACTCGTAAAAAATGATGTTGCCCAAATTTGTTCTAAACCAGATTTTTGTTATGGAATAGCCTCAATATCACCAAAATAACACAAAAGTGTGAAACTTGATGAATCAAAACAGCTAAACGGGTTACGCGTAGAACGACACCCACGAACAAAAACAAGCTTAAAAACTTAGATCCACGCGTAAAGTTTGAAACTTTTTGCCAAAAACAAGTATTTTAACACCTTTAAACGTTGAAAGTACAAGAATCTTGGATTAAAAAGTGTAAAAAACAAGTTTTTAAGCAACCCAAAGATCACGTTAGCTTTACGCGTAAGACCAAAAACTTACTTCAAAAGCAATAACGATCCACCCAACTATTTGGCGATTGATACCACTGTTAGGTTACTAGTTTTACAACACAAGCTTACTAGATGGAGATAAAGGCGATTGAACAAGTATCCAAACACACACACGATATAAAGAAAACGGTTATGCGTAGAGAGTGAGTGAAATAAAATAACTTGAACAACCAACCCTCAAGTGAGGGTTATTACATAGTATTTATAGGCAAGGAGCTAGGGCAACACTCCTACTCCTTCCCTTTTCCTTATTGGATATGGGCTTAAGCTTATAGGCCTTCTACATAAGCTAGACCTTAACCAAACATAAAGGCCATAATAAGCTACCTATTACATATAAGTAACTAACACTTGAATTAAGGTTTAGGAGTGATTCCAACAACTATGTTCTTTATGGCTGGAACTACAACGTATTTGAGACCATGGTGGTTAGTTATTCGACAAGTTCTTATGGTTATTTACATGCATCATTCGAGGGGAAGATTTTTACTACTAGTTGTTGGTATTTATACTATTGGTTCGGATTTCTTTTGCCTTAATTTCATTTTTAGTTGCGGAAAACTTCATGGAGGGTATCTTGAGGCATTGGAAAGATGGATTAGTTGTCTGATATTGGTTCGTGGTTTTGAAGATCAAAGTTGCTTCTACTTAGCTTCTCCTAGTGGATTATGACAAAAAGGGGAAGAAGGCATTACATAGAAGATTTGCAACTTGAAGATTCTTGGTGATTGCATGTTTAAGGGGAAGTTCTTGTCTTTCATGACATCTTAACTTCAGGGGAAGTTCGTGCTTATTCGGTTTTGTCATTATCAACTAGGAGAAGATTGTTAGGAATTATAATTGAGTTGATAAGACAAAACGTGTGAAAGATATGAAGATTGAAACACAAGGGACCTACTTGTTAAAGAAGAAATTATTATTTAGTCCCTAGTACTCAATTGTAACCCTAGACTCTCTAGTATATAAAGAGAGACAGGGAATTAGGTTTTAGTGTGTCAAGATGTGAACACCAAAGGTGTGTGTGTTTAGCCTAGGCGTAAAATATAAACGCCTAGGATAGTTAGTTAGTATTTAGTCGACTAGAATAGTATTTAGTCGAATATTACTTAGTAGTCGATTAGTATTAGAGTGTTTAGTTAGAGATGATGACGAGAAACCTTTAGCAATAACATTGATGTTCTTATTATTCCGTTGTGCATTCATGTTTGTCTTTGTTATTGTTATCCACTAGAGCTCATAAACGATCTTCACATATTTGTTCTACTAAATCCTAAAAATAAAAACCACAAGTCATACCCATCCATCGAACGGGTTTTGCCACTAGTATATATATATATATATATACACACATTATATATAAGAGGAGGCATGCCACATATAATGCCACTTGACATCCCATAATGCCATGTCATTATTCAATGTCATCGTGTGCCACCTCATCGCATTTAAAGCTAAGCACATTTAATTCCATGTCATTTATTAAATTAACTAATTGTTAGGAATTAGAAATTCCATGTGAAGTGTCGGTCACCCCAACTATTGTCTAGCATATGTTAGCTCGTAGACATTATGTTATTTATTAGTTAGTTAGTTAGTTTAGAGCAATACCGTGGAGGACGGACGGGTCTTTACCCAATGTATGCCTGATCCACAGCCCGTAGGTGGCGTAATATGTAAGAACTATAAATAGCCCTCTCCACATGTGGAGAGGGTTGGTGCTTTCATTTCTCTAATCATACAACTTCCTTTTCTCTCATCTCTTTCTCTCTCTAGAAAGTATCCCACCCATCTCTCTCCCTCTAAAATCTTCTTGGTTGATTCAATCCTCATACATGTTCTTTGATTAAAAAAATAACCAATATCTTACAATTGGTATCAAGAGCCATGGTTTGATCTTGGATATCGTGTGTGCTCGAATTTTAGTTTGGTTATTGTCGTTTTTTATTAAGACTAACAAGTGTTTTCGTTTTAGATTGTTTTAGATTGTTTTTCTTAAGGTACAAAACAGTTTCTGTCTAAAACAGTTTTTTTATTTCGGGTTTGAATCACAACAGGTCCAAAATCTTTCTATCCAAAACTGTTTTTGTACCATTCTTTTTCTGTTTTTTTTTGGTTAAAAAGTTGCTGTAAAACTGTGATAAACACGCTGGTCGGAAAACATTACCGAAATATATATATATATATATATATATATATATATATATATATATATATATATATATATATATAGCGACTTGAGCCTTTGTTTCATAGCGACTTGTGCTCTTCTTTAAGAGTAGCGACTTGTGCTTTTACTTATATAGCGACTTGTGTTCTTTTTTAGTAACGACTTGTGTCTTTACACAAGCGACTTATGTCCTCTTTTAATAGCGACTTGTGCAGGGGGTTTTTTTAATATAGCGACTTGTGTTCTATTTGAGTAGCGACTTGTGTCTTTACACAAGCGACTTGTGTTTTGACCAACAAAAACAACCCACAAACATCTTTCATAATCACATTCAGATCCAATCTAATCCTTTATCAAAATCCGAATATCAACTAACAACATCTACTGTCAATAAAAAACAACTCTCCTCTTATCCTATCTTATCTAATCAACTCATTCAACACTCGAATGAAACAAGAACAAAAACGACAAAATCATTGATCTTAGTTGTGTTCAAATGGTTACAAATCTATAAAGATTCATCAGTTTTGGAACATACAACAACCATCATCGATCTTTTGAAGCTTTCACTTCCTTTTAATTTTCGAAAATATCAAGAAAAGATTTATAACAAATCTGTTATAACCCTCTCTTTGTTTCGATTTCCACACGAAAAAAAAAACAAACAAACAAATCCCTACCTTAGACCTTTCAAAGATCTTGAAGCCAAATCTTGAAAACGTGACTTACATCAGCCGATTTGTGTTGTGTTCGTGGCTATCATTTACTAATCAAACCAATAACAAAAAGGAGAATAACAAGGGACGAACGTTTTTCTGATCTGAGTTTATTTGGGTGTAGGCGTTTTTTGTTTGAGAGAAGAGTGTGACTGCGATTTTTTGATTGAGAGGATTTTTAGGGTTACTACTAATTAGGGTAAGTGTTGGTTAAGTGAGTGTTTTATATCGGATTATTAGGGTAGATTATTATTGGACTAGGGCTGAGTGTGATTGGGCTTCGGGTTAAGGTGTATTGCCTTGGGCTTTTCGTTTCATTTTAAAAGATGGGCTCGAATTTTTGCTGAATTGGTGGGTGTTATAAGTTGTTGTTAAGGGTTAATTGATTTACGAGTAGATTACTTTGGACCACGGTTTTACTCGAGCTTCGTTTATCCGAGATTGATTGCTTCGTTGGGTATAACTATTGTGCTAGTTCTTGGATAACACGTTTCAAAAACAAAAATCACCTCTTTATCGTCTACAAGATCCGTAAATTCATTTCATACAATCCTTCTTAATTAATCTTGTCTCACGGTTTTGTCTTGATTTTAGTAAAATCCCGCGAAAGATTCTATTTCTCGGTTTAAATCACAGACTTGTAAAATCCCATGTACACATCAACATCATGTCTTACACTCCTGATTCTGTAATTTCAGAAGTACTTAAACTGTATGATGCTGTTGACAACCATGAGAATATTAGCTATACTGAACGGTTACAGATGATGGAATCAATCAATGAGGATGTGAGATCTCCGTGTTCAGAATCTAAAGAGAGAGAATTACACCAGTTCAGGCTACAAAATGCCATGCTAATGGAAAGTAACATTGAACCTTATCAGTTACTTCACTCTCACCTCGTACAACTTTTGTCCACAATTATGGATCGAACATGTAGTGCCATCTTCCGTCAGGATTTACCTACACTGACTAGAAACTTGCTGTTGAACTTAGAACAATTGGAACAACAACTTGATAAAGAAAAGGTTCAAAAGGATAGTTCCAGTGCTGCACTACAAGTGATCCACACCAATTTCAGTCATTCATCAGTGGGGAATTTACATCAGATTATGATCAAGACATGACTAAAATGTCTTTCAAGAAACACACTGGAATGGAAATTGGCGTGTTCATAGAGACACTTATCCATCTCACGGACAAAGTGGAGAAGTATATTGAGGAAGTTACTCAAAAAGGTGAAATAATAGATGAGAGTCTGGTGCAGTTGACAGAAAGTTGTGATGAGTTGGATAATGTATCAGTTGAAGAATCGGGTGTTGCTGAATGCAGAATAATGGAAACAACAAAGAATGATGCAACAAATTGTTCAGTAACTCATGTTACACATGATGTGGATGCAGATATCAGACAGATAAATGAACAGGTGTCATGTGATGAGGTACCCTTAACTGTTCAACATAGTGCATCTACAAATGTACCTAAACATACTGATCTTAATGCTGAACATGATTCTGATATATGTTCCTTGGTTGAGGCTGAGTCTAATAATTTCAAAACATATGATATGGTTGATAAAAAGGCTTTTGATGAACTTTCAAACAAATTCTCAAAACTTGAAAAACATTGCATTTCACTTGAAATTGCGATACAGAGTAAAGAAGAAAGTTTTCAACTTAACAAACCATGTAAAAATCCAGAACTTCTTGAATTCCGTGAACTTTTTGAAATTAACACTTTGAAAGCTCAGCTTCAAGTCAAAATCTCAACTATCAACAATTTGAACAAACATATTTCTGATATGCATGTGAAAAGTAATTTGGTTACAAGAAATTCTGATGTTAATGCTATTGATGATATTCAAATGAGAAATGATGAATTAGCGGTTTGTGTGGCCAAATTACTAAAGGAAAATGAGTCTTTGAGAAAGCATCACATAGAACTAAGTGACTCTGTCAAAGAAGCTAGAACTAAGTCAATAGAACAAACAAACTCTTTGATAGCAAAAATTGATGAACTCAAAGCTCAACTTCAGGAAAAGAGTTTCGCTATTGTTGCTCTAAAAAATGAGCTTAGGAAAACTGTAGGGAAAAGTGTGAACACTAAGTTTACAAAACCATCAACCTTGGGGAAACTAGTTTCTCATCCCATTAGAAACCGGTCCGTTGTTAGGCAGCCTACTGCGTTTATATCCGAAAGACCAAAATTTTCAAAAACACGGTTTGCCTCCCAAGTTGATGAGAAACAAGTTTTGTCAAAACCAGTCACTTCACCTGAGTTACCTAAGAATAAGGCTTCTAGCTCCGTTAACCCTCAACATGTAGCCACTTCTACTCCCAGCACCTCTAGGATTAGTTCGAAAACAGTGTCAAAACCAAGCATTAAAACCCAGAATTCATATGATATGAATGACTTGTGGAAGAACTATTATCTAGAAGAAGCTAGGAAAAAGGCACAGATTCGGAAAGACGGAATTTTAGGTGCAAGACCTAGGGTGATGCATTCCACTAGATTTCAAGACACTTCTAGTAGTTGTAAACCATTACCTAGAAACACTCAAAAGACTAGGGGTTGGCTTGCATCTAAGAGTAGTTATATGAAGAAGAATGCTAAGCATGTAGAAAATAAAACTAGAAATTATGAGTCTTTTCCGAATAAGAAACATTTTCCTAATTCACATGCTAAGGTACAATCCACTAAGGCTACTAACATGGCGAAGGTTCAACATGTTATGAAGAAAAACAAACCCAAAACTTCGCCTAGATGGATCCCAACTGCTAAATATTTGGAGTCTAGGAATAACGATAAGTCTTCCACTGTGCATAAGAATGTCACCAATCCTATACCTTGCCATAAATGGATTCCGTCTGGTAAAATGTTTAGGGATGTTGGATTAGGTGGATGCCTACCGGAAAGCTGTTTACCGATGACAAAATCAAGGTTGACTATGAAACCCCAAAGGGTTTGGATACTAATGTCACTAACCAAAATATATGCAATCAAGTTTTTAATATTAGTGCAGGTAGTCCTTACTCAGTTGCAGATACTTTGATCCTTCATTACATGGACTGGCTTAAAGTATGGATATCAAATGGATTGATATCTCATAACTCACGGGTTCAAGTAATTCAACCTTGATATACTATCTGCTATGACGTCTGTTCACATCAGTTCAGGCCTCATTCTTCAACACTATGGCGTCTGCAGATAACACTTCAGGCCCCGTTCCTCAAAGAAAAGAAAAGTGTAGGCTTCAGTGCGCTTTATCTTCAGAAGAAGAGAAATCTTCATTTTTATGACCATTCTCATTGACATTCTTCATCAACAAGCTTCATGTTTTTCCATGCTCATTCAATCCTCAAGTGGATCTTCGTTCATTGGTATACATTCTTATTCACTTGTTTAATCAAAAATGGCAAACTTCATTTGCAATTTTTGAGGGGGAGAAGAGGGAATATACTACATATTGATGGATACTTGAGTTATGGTCATACGACTCTCCAACGCCTAATGTCTTCACTCACTAAGGATAACTGGGATATACTATTTGGGATTCATTGTTTTTCATGATATGTTTGATGAGTACTTCCAATCTCCAACAAATGTTGATCATCCAGTTTCTGAAGCTCATGCTCCGGTTCCTACTGACTCAACTGGTTCACCATCTAAGAAGTACTTCTCAGAATTCTCAAGAAACAATCTCCAGTTATTCCTCGAGGCATTGATAATGACTATCATAATATTGCAGTTGCACTCATGAATAATGATCCGCTCTTTGGTACTCATTTGCCAAATCTTCACGGATTATTGTTCCTCTCATTGTGCACGCTATAAATCAACCACATGAACATTAAAGAAAATGACTTCGGAGTTAATCATTTATCACTTATTTGAGATTGAAGTTGACTTTCAACAAAGGCGTGTTCTTATTTGATAACTTGCTCGGGCTTAAGAATTTGAGTTGAAGACTTGGTTTATCTAGTTACCAGCAGTCGGGGTGGATGGTTGAAGACCTGGTTAACTATCACTATTAGGAGTTACGTTGTTTTACTCAGTGTCACATGCAGATGACGATGTGGATAATCTCAAGAGGGTTTAATGTCTCATACTTTGTTTGAGTAGTGAGTACTTAGAGATTTTCTTGATGCATAGATTCTTGACATCGTTCTTCCATCATTAAGTGCAAGCTTAGAACACATGCGGAGAAGTATACTTTAGTTTCAAGTTTGGTATATCAGGTTTTCTTCAACAGTGGTCACTTCAAATTGTCTACATATGGGTTGATAAAGATAGTCAGAGAGAGTTTCTGTAGCAGTTGATTCTCACAAAATTCATTTGAGCTAATTTTTGTTCTTCTCTATTTCAAGAATATTTGGTATGTGTAATGTGTTGCTGATTCTGAGGTATCAAAACCAGCAAGGGGGAAGGAGACATACATCTAAACACACAATGAGTACACGTGATGAACTTAATACTTCTTCTCTATTGAAGTAATCTCAGGAAAGACAATTGTCACAACCGTTGAGAAACTCAGTGTTTAACTCGTAGCCTTTGGTGTGTTATTCCAACTATTTGGGGGAAGGATGTATTATTCCAACTATTTGGGGGAAGGATATATTATTCTAACTATTTGGGGGAAGGATGTATTTTTCCAACCATTTGGGAGGAAGTGGTCTCTGGATACTTTCGGTATGTGTTAACTCAGCTTTCAGTAGGAAGAAATATGAGAAGAATATTTGGAGCGTGAGATGATATTGCTTATCGACATCTTCTATATGATTTATGATAAAGTGCTTCCGATTAGTGCTTCATGTACTCAATGTAATGATGATTCCGATGAGATCGTAACCATCAGGGGAGAGATATGTGTACACCAGGGTCGCACAACATATTCACTTGATCGAGCTTAATCAGTTATTCTGGAGTTGACATCCGCAGAGGAGATCAGTGATTCAACCTGTTACTGTGATGTCATTGTCTCTACTCTGGTTGGGTACTTGTGTACATTATGGGCTGATTGGTTATATGGAAGATATCTGGAATGCACTTGGTAAAATGAAGATGTTGATGTATTGTTCCCCTGAATAGACAATTGGTCAATCTCGAAGAGTAATGTGTACATCGGGGATGCACAACAGGTTCATGTGATCGGACTTCATCAGTTATTCCGGATTTGATAACCACTGAGACGAACAATGTTTCAACTTGTTACTTTGGTGTTCTCATGTTCTTCGGGGTGCTGAGCTTCATTCAATGAGACCGTTTTTGTTCATTTCTACTTCTTAGGGAAATGGTCTTTGTTCTTAGTTTGTCGGTTTGGTGGGAAGCTACCAAAGTCTCACTTTCAGAAGGCTCAAGTTCTGACGACGATTCAAGAGCCTCGAAAGCTTTGGTGGTGAAAGTTTAAGAGATGATGACTTCTATCTTCTACAAAGTGTTGTACGATATCCTTATCTCGGTACTCGTATCATCATCTTCTTAAACTATTTCTCTATCATTGTAAATATTTTTCAAAAAGCAAAATACAAAAATATAAAACCAACAAAATCAAAATAGAAAAATATGAAATCAACAAAAACCCATAAAAATCAGAAAATTAAAAAATACCAAAAATATGTTTTCTCAAGACATGTCTTCTGGTATCGATAACATCTACGGTCTTAGAAATGTCATTCAATAATGGCACGGGACTTTAGATGAAGTTCGAGCAGGAGGTGTAAATATTTCTTTTTAAACATGTCTCAAAATATGGCTTACAGTTACTTCAGACTGTAACCCGTGCTTAAACCATGGTTTGCTATTATTTCAGATAGCAACCCGCTCTTCAAGAAAGGAAAGTGATGCGCTAAACCAATTTTCAAAAATTTCATGCACTTTTCCTAAAACAAATGAGGAAAGTATGTCGAAGGACTGCTGTTCCTACTCAAATATTTTTCCTTCTAATATTCTTCAGAAAAATATTTGTTTTAACACAATGGTGGTAAATTGTGTTGCTTAAAAATCAATCAGTATCATAATGTTTATAAATTGAAAACTCAATCAATGACTTCAGCGCTTTTAAACTTTTCAGAAAATAAGTCATTGATTGAGGGGGAGAATGTTTTTCAAATCTATATCATCTAACGGACTTTCTTAATTATCCTAAATGCTTAACTGAAAAATGATGTTAACCTACATTGAAGGACTAGGTGCCTAAGATATGATTGTTAGGTTTAGATGATTAGAGCTTGATGAACACATAATCACATGCTTTACATGATCTGATTGATATGTTGAATTGACTGTTATTAGTCGATTGCTGTTTGGGTGATGTCGACCACCATATATCTGTATGTGTGTTCACTAACGTATGCAGGTATATTGGTATATAAGAATGTTCCCGATCCGGATCCCACAATTGAAGATGATTGGATGCCGAAAGGAAAGGGTAACTATATCTTGGGTTGACAAATGAAGAAACGGAACTTAATTTGACTTCTATGGAGAGTTGGCATGAAAAAATGCAATGTAAGAGGTCTCACTGCATCAGCAGATGGTTTTCTTCATCATCAAATGAAGAAACGGGGCTTAATTTGACCTCAGTTGGCATGAAAAAATGCAACGTAAGAAGTCTCACTGCTTCAGCAGATGGTTTTCTTCCAAACCTCCAGCAACAACAACAAAAGCAGCTCAACCACCTAACGTATCTTTGTGCAGGATAATTGTGATGATACCATTTTTTAAACAATTTTTAAATAATATTGTTTTGAAAAATGGAAAAATATTGGTTTTGAAAATAAATTGGACTTAAATTTTGGATATCAACCGGACTTCATTTTTTCAAATATAAGTCACTCAATCAACGACTACGGTCATTGATTGAGGGGGAGAGTGATTTGAAACTTAAGTATTTTCAAACGATATTTCTTCATAAAAGTCCGGTTTGTACAATAATAAGTGGTGATCTAAAGATTTAATGTTATGTCATGGTATGATTCTCTTTAAAACTCAAAGATCTTTCAAAATGAAATTCTTTATGTTCTTGTTTGATTGTGAAATTGTTTTATTTTACTTAAAGATCTCTTAAAACAATCATACCTGACACTAACAATCTTTAATGTCTTAAATTGGTCCTTATCTGTAATTTTTCAAAATTAAATCAAGTCACGTCTTTCCCCAAACTTTTCTAAATGATTCAAATCAATTGGGATTCAAAATCTCAATTGGTTTGAAATTTTTAATCGGGGGAGAGATCGTGATTTAAATCTCAAATATGTTTTAGTCCTTTAAAGGCACTCCTGCCTCCATGTGCCAAACGATTTCAATATACAATGCACATGTTGAGGAGGAGCATTTAACCAAAAACCAGAAGATTATTTAAACCAGGCGCATTTTCTCCCATGTTTTCTAAACCTTATTAAATCACTTGGGATCCAAAATCTCAAAGGTTTTGATATTTTTGATCGGGGGAGAATTTGTGATTTAATATGAAATTTGATAAAAGGTGATCATTTGATTCAATGTGCTGGCTCTCTCTAATATGTGCTAAACTCTTTCATATATTGATGCACATATTGAGGGGGAGCGAATGGTTTCTTAATGGCTTGTGTGATCGTTAATGTGCTTCAAAAGAACTATTTCCTCTATGTGATAAAATGATTTCAAATATCCTATGCACATATCGAGGGGGAGAATTTACCAAAGAAAATCAAATGGCTTTTTCCATGGAAATTGTGATCAAGAGTTTATTTCAAAAGAACTATTGCCTCCATGTGTTAAACAATTTATAAAATCATATGCACATGTTGAGGGGGAGTATTTCTAAAAGATCAAAACAATTAAGGTACAAAATGCTTTGATATTATATCACAAGTACCTTGATTGATTTTCCAAATGATTTTTCAATTGGTTTCGAGAAGGAAAGAACAATACCAAAAGACCGACCAATTTACTTTATGCATGGTGTTATAAGGATGGTTAGGTTAGGTATTCGTTCCCACGATCCCGCCAGAGCCGGAGGGATCTACCCAGGGACAATCTACTAGATAGTGTAGAGTCCTTAGGTATGATGAAAAAAAGGAGAAAAATAAGAATATGGGAAGAGTGCGGACTGTGATAGAGCTAGAACTGGAATAAACCCAAAAAGGTTCTAGTAATGAAGTCTCGGTAAGCACTGAAGGGGTTGAAGAATGAAAAAGAATTGAATGAAAAAAAGGGTGAAAAGAAATAGCCCTCCAATAATTCAACCTTCGGGCAGAAACCGGGTTCAATACATATGCTACTGGTTGTTACTAAGGTAACACCGGTATTGAAGACAAGACGTCATGGACCCAGTGACGCACTGCACTACAACTTCCCAAGCTACTCAAGTTTCTCTTAAAAGGGACTTGTTTCATTCTCACGGGGAACCTACATAATCTATCGACTTTCTCTTAGAGATTGTTGATATTGAAGAAGGAGACCCTCTCCCTAGTCTCCGTCATAGGAACCAAATGTGCACTATTGAGTCTAGAGCCAAGAGATCATCCACAATATCTCATTAGGACACAAAATTAATGAAGACTTACTGTTTCACACAATGTGGAAAGTAAGAATATATTAAGAGTCCTACGCATTATCCTCGTGGTACTGCCAGAACATCCGAGTGATATGTAAAAATATTCACAATGAAGATGGAAATCCTTCTAGAGCCAACATCAAACAAGCTCTTGGTGGGTGACATGTAAGATCTTCTCGTAAGATCAAGCTTGTGACAACTGGATAGAAACGATGGGGAAATTCATTCTTGAATCAACCTTGGTCCAGGAAATGGATTGACGGATACCTTTGAAAAAACCGATCGGTGTGCTCAAAATTCTTTTCTCTAGCACATCGATTGTGTGTTATGTTTTCAAAATAAAAGGGTATTTATGATTGATAATTGATCTTTATTATAAAACCTTCGTCTTATTGCAAAACTCTTTCTTCAAGCAATAAGCGATTGTTTTCAAATCATTTTAAATCAATCAGTAAATCTCAATTTGCCGGTTCACTCACTCCGTGTTGTCTTCTTTGAGACGTTCCGGCTTGAGAACGGCTAGAGCAGCTGCGAAACCCTGTCAAGGAGATTCTTCGGAATTATACCTGATCACAGGCAGTACTTGTACTGATCAACGGGGAACCATGGGCCGTGTACCTCAATTCAACAAAAGTGATCAAAGACACTTTAGTGCGCTTTATTGCTAACTGTTTTATGCAGGAACACCCGACGGTTGCAGCTGATCAGAATTGAGGAGTCAATCCATAGCCGCATGCTCACACATCATATTCACTTCTAAAGAAATCATGATAAGGGCATATCTTCATCAACTGGCTCGGATATTTTCAATCCATGCTTCTGCTACGCTGCTGGAAATATTATGAATCAATAAAAGCTTCCACTACTCTGATAAGAAGATATCATGATCCAAAATGTGAGCATGTCGGTCCGAAAGTCACAACTTCACATTATGGCGATACAACAAAAGGATGAGGTGGAGATTTGCTGTGGCTGATGATCTCAAAAACTGGCTCAAAACTCACCAAACGTGGATCAGCAAAAGACCTCCACTAAAAGTACAAAGCAGTCGGACTTTGAAGAAATCACTGCTAAAGCACAAAGAATGAAAAAATTTGAAGAACTGAAGTCTACGAGCTCAAGACTGAAGATAAAATAGAATGCTAGGATCCGAAATGTAAATCATGAGGTGACCTCCCTTAGGGGAGATTGTTAGGAATTAGAAATTCCATGTGAAGTGTCGGTCACCCCAAATATTGTCTAGCATATATTAGCTCGTAGACATTACGTTATTTATTAGTTAGTTAGTTAGTTTAGAGCAATACCGTGGAGGACGGACGGGTCTTTACCCAATGTATGTCTGATCCATAGCCCGTAGGTGGCGTAATATGTAAGAACTATAAATAGCCCTCTCCACATGTGGAGAGGGTTCGTGCTTTCATTTCTCTAATCATACAACTTCCTTTTCTCTCATCTCTTTCTCTCTCTAGAAAGTATCCCACCCATCTCTCTCTCTCTAAAATCTTCTTGGTTGATTCAATCCTCATACATGTTCTTTGATTAAAACAATAACCAATATCTTACTGTAAAAAAACATATAGCAGGATTCGAACCTATGATTTGGTGGTTCATTAATAAGTAATTTTTCCACTAGATCAACTTAATTTTTTATTTATATCATACAAAATTAAATATATAATGTTTATCAAGTACTAATGATGCATATCTTTTCCTTAAATATAGTTCCTAATAACTATATTTTTTAGTTTTGTTTCACTAATAAAAGGCACTCTCTTCTCCCACCAAAACCCTAATGATGATGAAACATTGTTACCATGTGTTTCTTTTGCAGGTTTAAATTGTATCCAGGCACTCCCGCCAGATAAATGGTAGATGGAACGATTTATGGGTGGAGTTTCAGTAAGAATGACGAAACATTTGATGAACCCATGCCTCTCAGTACTTAGGAACAGGATGGAGATAGAAACATGAAGCAATGAAAAGTTTAGTTAATGATTTGGTGATGAGAGTGATGGTCTGTTGCATAAGCTAAAGTGGGAATTAGTTAAGAAGGATTTATATATTTTTTTGTTAGTGTTGACTCGACCCACTATGACACTCAAGTCTCTTCAAGTCTTTCCGAGTCACCATTTGATCCTGAAACTGCGTCATTTGTTAGGAGGCTTCTGGAAGAGATAAGGGATTATCGTGGTGGTATATTTGCAATGGAAGATGTGTCAGTGGACCATTATGATGCTGAATTTATCCCAATCGCAGCACTTGATCATGCAGATGTTAAGAAAAGGTTTAAATGGTTCAAGAAATTTGATACTGTTGTCGACTATTCGGATCATACTTTTTCAACAAGTGACTCAAAAATGAATCTGGTAAGTGTGTGTGTGTGTGTGTGTTTATTGGAATAATAATAATAATAATTAGATGATATTGCTACCTTTCATCACTTTGATATGCATAATTGTTTCAGCCACCAAAAGATTGGATTGAAACCATAAAGAGAGAGCGGAAGATTCTCAGAAAGGCTTACCCGGTACGTCCAATTTATTCGAGACAGAATTGAATGTCGCATGCAAATTTTAGCACTTTTGTAATTCTAATCTAAATTTGGTTACAGTTTCAATATTTGTGAGGATTTATGAACCGAGGATGGATCTACTGAGGGCTGTGATTATCAGAAAAGAGATGACTCCGTATCATGATGGTCTTTTCTTGTTTGATGTGTGTTTTCCAAGCAAATATCCTCTTACCCCACCTGTATGTCATCCTCCTGTTTTTCTTTTTTTATCTATCTATCTGATTTTTTGTATTCTTCTTGCATGATAATGGATCTCTTATGTTCTTTATATTCACTGATTTTATCTATTTATCTTAATTTTATTCAGCTTATAAGGTATCACTCTGGTGGTCTTTACATCAATCCAAATCTGCACAAGTCTGGCTATGTATGCTTGAGGCTCCCAGGAACAACTGGCAACTTAGACGAAGAAGATGAGATGTGGGTCCATGGCAGTTCGACACTCCTCCAGCTTCTTGTCAATATTCAGAGCATGATTTTGAACCCAAAGTCGTTGCTTAATGATGTTATTTACCTAAGAAGAATCAGGGTTTATCGAGAATATGCTTGCTTTTTCTACAACGAGAATACCCTTATCAAATCACTAAAAAACAATGATGTTTATCATGAACAAGCCACCAAGGTAATTCACATACTTTTTCTTATAATATAATTACTAATTAATGCTTATCACATGGTACGTTTTTTGTTCTTATCTTGCAGAACTTTGAGGATTTTGTTGTGGGGCATTTTCGCAATCGTGTGTGTGGTATTCTGATGGCTTGTAAAGGTTACATGGATGGCCGTCAAGTTGGATGTCTTGTCGGTTGTGAGCAAGAGGTGGTTATTAAGGATTCATGCTCAACTACATTCAAGGATGATCTGATTTCTTGCTTCAAGATTCTTACAACCGCTTTCAACAGAATTGGAGCAAAGGAATCTGATGAGTTCCTTTAACTATTTCACAAACGCTGTCAAATTGTTTTTTCATACATACACGATAATTGTCCATTAACTATTGTACGCTATTTCGTCATAAGTTATTTGGTCTATCCTCATCTAATTACTATATCAATGAGTTCCGGGTTGACGGAGGTCGATATTTTGATATTGACGCTTCTGGTCAGCTTATAATCGTTGCTCGAAGGCTAAATGGAATGGGAGGAATGAATTTACTAACAAAGGTAAGCTTGGTACTCTGAAACAAAAGCTTTATTTGTCATGATTTGTCATGTTTTTCTGCTACAACCGAAACCTTTTTTCCAAAGAATTTTCACATTATTGTGCAGATAAGTTTGGTTGCTCCAAATGAAAGAGAAGATATCCAGTTTCTTTCATTGCCGAGCTACAGAAGATTCGGAAAGTGGTGGAGGGGAGACTGTGACAGTTGCATGCCCTGACCACCTTAACATTGCCGAGCTTCCCATGGCCAAGAGCCTTGGTTTGGCCGCCAATGGTGTCACTCTTGTTAAGACTGTTGGTCGTAGGTCCTGTCGCCCTTTTGGCGAACGTTTCCATTTCTGTGTTCAATGTGATTTTCCCATAGCTATATATGGACGTTTGGTATGTATTACTGCTCTTTTACTTGGATTTTCGTTGCACATAATGTCAGTAAACTAGGTATTTTGTACTTTTGTTATAGCCAGATGCTAGCAGGTTTCAGCGTATTCAGTTTTGAAACATGTATTTGTTATAAAATGTGATATAAGACAGATGTTAGATACTCTAAAATTGAACCAACAGATTTTTACATTAGAAATCATATCTTAGGATCCCTATAGATTTTTAGCCAAAATTAACATAAAGCATGATACCAAGAGAGAGGGTTAATATATCAAACAGGTTATTTTTATCTTTGCCAAAATTGATAAAGTAGGTGGCAAAATGAGCAGGTCGGGTAATTGATCAAGACTATAGATGAGCATGGTACCGGTCTCGTACCAAATTAGTGGTACCGATTTTTTCCCGAGCATAAATTAGTGGTACCGGTATCGTACCGAACGGGATTCGGATATCGGTACCGGTATCGGTACCGGGAAATCGGGTTTTTCCCGCTTTTTTTCGGGAATTTCCCGATTTGGTACCGGTCCTGTACCGAATTAGTGGTCCTGATTTTTTTTCCACCTTATTTCGTAGTCCCGGTATCGTACCGTATTTCAAGAATCGGTACCATTTTGGTACGCCGGTACGGTTCCGGTTCGGTTCCGGGATTCGGTTTGAAATGCTCATCCCTAATCAAGACTCATGCTGTTAAAAAATGATCAATTTCACTTTTGGAGCACCAGCCGGGCAGGTTGACCCACACTTTTGTAAACTTATTTTAAATAGTTGATGTTTCAGTTATAATTACGTTAACAAACTATTTAAATGATTTAGAAAGTTGTACGCCACTAAGAGCTTTAAGTACCTAATCCCCTTTTTACCAAAATTTGGATGTGACCCAGTTGAGATAAAACATTACTCAAATCAACCCACTTTTAGAAACGGGTCAAAAATGCCACCTCTATATCATAGCTTTGAATTAGGGATCACCTCATATATTATATATCCAGTTTATCGAACAAGGGAATGATCAAATTATATTACAATTGGCTTTCTAGATAATAAAATCCTTGAATAATGCAAGTTACATAGACATCTATATATTATATTACAATTGAGTTTGAGTATGAAAATCGATAGTAACGAAGTGTCATAAATTGTGATACACTATGTAAAACCCTAAAAATCTGAAACACATAATAAAGACTATTATACCCTTTTAGATCAAAATTATAAAATACGTAAAATATATTAACATAAATTAAACAAAAGTAAAATATAATTTATATATGTTTAAAAACCTAACGCGCATATTAACTTATCGACTTTTGGTACAACGAAAAAAATAAAAGTCACGCGTATAAACTCTGGACCTCGTTGTTTTGTGAAAGCCGCGTATACATGAGCCACGTTGGGCCTCATTAGTTTCGTGATCCGACTAGCCCAAGACTTGGTCTCGTCCGGTTTCGGTTTTGCAAGCCGAATGTCACACTTGAAGCCCATGAGTTTCCGGTTGGGCTTGTAAGCCGAGGCACACCACAAAGGCCATAGACCCGATCGGTATATGCATGTATATAAACAAAAACAAAACATAAAACTGAAACCCTAGTCTCCCCAAGAAAAGTTACGGCAAACAAATAATTCCCTCCTCCATTTTTCTGTCGACACCAAAGCTCCAAAGAAAGGGTTCGAAGGCTGCTTGTACGGGCTGAATTCGTGTGTGGTACGAAGGGTTACTTGGCCTTGTCGTTGGTTTAATACTGCTGTTGTTGGTCGTAAAGTCTAGGGCACAAGGGTGCTGAATTAGTTGGCGTTTGATATTTGTTTTCATCCTCCTTGCTGTCACGTTAAAGGTACCTACGTAACTCGTCTCTCCTCCTTGTTTTCTTGGTTTCCTGGTCGTGGGTTTATGACCCCTTATGCACACCTTTAAAACCTAAAACCATAGTCATGTACATGTAAAGAATTAAGAGATGGAAAACCTAACCGAAGGCTACATAAAATCATAGATATGCAATATATATGTCGACACCTATTTCTGTTTCGTGAGCATTTATTCTGTTGTGTTATGCGTTTGATCTGGTCATTGTTAGACATCAATCTGCTCATTGACATGCGATCTAAGAAACTGATTTTTAATCTTAAAGAAATAAAAGAGGGGCGTGTGTATTTGTTTCGGGAAGAAGGTCATAAATAGGGTCTGTTTATATATGATTGTATGTGAGGTCTTGGCTTGTTATCAATCAGGTTGGGACTGGTCTACATGCACGTGTGTGTATGTGTGGCGTATTTCACATTTTTCAAATAGTTGTGTCTCGTAAAGATTGGTGTGCTATTGGATAATATGTGGTCACGTTTGAATTGGTTTTGGTATCGATAATATGGTATGTGCATGAGAAGTTTGTGTGTCGTGGAATTATTAAACAAAAATAAGCCTTGTGAGTGTATATGTGAATGATCAGTTGAGTCAAGTGATCTCGTAATGCATGCATGCGTGTGAATTGAAATGGTCATAAAACAAGTTTACAAGCTGGAAGTTTAAAGAATGGCAAAGGTGTACTTAGCAAGGGTGTCAAACTTTGAATAAATGAAACGGTTTACACATGGTCTTGTGAGAGTGATCTCAAAGTTGATCGCGGAGTTTCGGGTGAGTCGTTTAGTGTTTTGAAAAGAAGTCGGGAGAGTCAAGTCGGGGGTTAATCATAATGTATTTTACTAAGTCGTGAATGTTGATTGTTGAAACCGCGAGCGACCTTGAATATGGATCGAAACATGTATAAATAGAATGAATATAAGCGTATAATATAATAGGAAATCAGTAATTACATCTGATAAAATACTTATTTTCATTTCAGACCTTAAACATTGATACTTTTCGCATGCAAACCTTGAACTTTGTCAAGTTGTCACTTTTGACCCTAATCTTTGGAATCTATCACAATTGACCTCTAACTTTGCTATATTGTCATATTAAACCTTTAAGTTTACCATTTATCATTTGTAACCCATAAGTTTGGCTAATTAATGATTAACACTCTGAAATGTTATAATTTCGTCCGTCACTAAAAGTGAGAATATACTGATAATTCTAAGAATATTAATGAGATAAATCCGTTATAACTTTAATGATGCTGATAAGTATTAAATAAATCATAATCCGTGTAGATTCGTTGAAGGAGACGCGACGTTATATATTCGTGATTCAGTCATTCGTTTGCTTTTCTCTCATTTGCTTTAAGGTACAGATATTCTGACCTTTTCAGTAAAGGTTCCTTATGACGTTCTTTTCGTTAGCTTTCCTATTTTACTTATTAGGGTTCCCGATGCCATTGCTATGAACCCTTTTCTAATTGTTTGATCTGTTGTTTA
The DNA here is from genome assembly GCA_019973895.1 of Chrysanthemum seticuspe. Lineage (NCBI taxonomy): Eukaryota > Viridiplantae > Streptophyta > Magnoliopsida > Asterales > Asteraceae > Chrysanthemum > Chrysanthemum seticuspe. The sequence continues at coordinate 273,679,620 of BPTQ01000008.1, read as the reverse complement.
TTTGAACTTCTGTTTTATTGAACCATGCAATATCTGATTTGAACTTGTGTTATGAAGACTCTGATATGCACATTTGTTAAACCTTACTATGTTTAATTATGAACTTCTAATTATGAATGTATGATCTGTGACTGTGATATGAACTTCTGACCTCTGAACATTTGAATACAAACCTTATGATATGAGTTATCTGATATGTTATCTGTTGAACTTTGTGTTTGATTATGATCTGTGTCATTTATGAAAATCTGTTTGACCTAAGTTAGTTTGACACCCGAGCCAAATATTAACTAGTCATGGGGGTTCCATGTTCGTGTCAGTGATGCACCTCTGACATGACTCTAGGGCAGTAGAGTGATGTTCTGCCACGTCCCTTATCTGTTATCTGTTATGAGCTCAAGTTATATTATATGATCAATATCTGTCTGCGGGGCGTATGGATGCATCCTAGATCTGATCTGTTATCTGATATGATTTCTGGTGAATGATGTCGTGTGCAATACGCGTCTTCACAAAATTCTAGGAGCTAGTTACTCCAATTAGTTTATGAGGTTACCTTCTGAAGAAGAAAGATATTTCTGATATGATATGTTCAGGGCTTGATCTGGTCCGAACCGTCAAGTCTAATCACACAAGCCGGCCACTTGTGAATGGCCAACCGTAACAGGCTTAAAACAGTTCAGACACAAATACAATGAAGTCCTGGAGAATAGAATGAATTCCCGGGTCGTTAAGTCCCACGGAGACTCAATGGTGTGTAAACACTTGATCAGACGATAGAATGATCACTAATGATAGTGATCTGTAAAGGTTTTGGATGGATAATTACCTAAAGAAAAGATTTATAAATTAAAGCGACTTAAATACAAATTAAGAAAATTAAAAAGATAAAATATATTAAATAAACGCTATCACTATATTTACAATGATGTTTTTGTGATTTTATAAAACAAAATAACTTAAATAAACTATTTTAACTAAAACGTAAACTCAAATTATCTAAAAACTAGATTTAAAATGAAAACGTACGTTATGTACAAAAATTACGCTGGAGCGCAAGATAAAACGTAAAATTTATGAAATAAAAGTCCTACAAGTGTAAAAACAATTTTTTTACGTACTATATGATAAAAGAAAATTTTAGGAAAAAGCGGAATATTTTTTTGAGTTTTATATTATTTATTACGAATTAAAAACAATTTTAATCTAATTAATTAATTAAAAATACTAAACTATTTAAGAAAAATCTGAAAAATTCACATAAAGTACTTTGAACAGTGAAGATCCTAAGAAAAATAAAAAACTTGGTGGTTGCTTTGCGAAATAAGCTCCAAATAAGCTAAAGAGAACTTATAGCAAAAACTGCCCAACTCCCTTATGTATTAAATGTTGCAAACATTGACAAGAAAGACCCAAGGGCGCTATTGGTACAGGTACACATGCTATCACTCTCAAAGGGGTGGGAGGTCTCAGGTTCGAACCTGCCTCCCCACCCTTTTTGCTATTTATTTTTTTTTTTTGGAAATTTTTCTTTACAAACTTATTAAGCAAATGATTATAAGCACTTTTCACAACTACAACTTTTTATGAATTTGACTAATAAGCTCTAAAATAGCTTATGATTCCAACAGTAGGCTATAAAGTGAAATAAGCATAAGGATTTAAGCCAAATGGCTTATGAGCTACTAATAAGCAAGAGGAGACTGGAAATAAGCTAAGAGATATGTAATAAGCTATTTTAACAACTGAAAAAGCTAAATGAATTAAAAATAAGCTCTAAACAATACTCAAACAAGCATAAGCTTATCTGATTAAAGACAGGACACTGTGTGGTTTCTAGGTACTTTTAAGCTACATATTAAGCACTGTAATAAGCTATAAATTGAAAAAGGACTTTGGAAATACCAAGTTTACCAGCTGAACTCTCTGAAAAGCTAATTCCCAAAGTTTGGATTACAAAATTTAGCTTGTAAGGAGCTTTTGAAAAAGCTGAGGAACACTGACTTGATTTTTACTTAATGAAATGGACAAAAATAAAAAACACTTGCAGGCCTAGTAAATAAGCTACAAATTTGAAAATTCAGCTTGGTACCTCAAGTTGGCTAGGTTAGCTACCAAAAGAACTAAAATTTACCAAGTATAGTTCACTAGTAAGCTTTTTACAAGCTTATGAAAAGGGCATGCAACTTCTGTGCACAGGGGAGGTTTTCAGTTAAGGGGTCCAAAAGAAGCTACAAAATAAGCTATCTATGAGCTAATTTTATTAAAGCTAGTATTTTTATATTTTTATTTAGCAGCTAAATATTATTTTCCCAAAAGCTTATAAGCTAACTCTCAAAATTAAACACACACTAAAATTATCTAGTTTATTCAAAAATGACCAAACTGGAAATTTTGACTTTTATGAAAACTAACTATGTTGACTATTTTGAACTTTTAATGATCCTAAATGACTGAATATGTTATAATAAACTATTATATGATGAAATTAAGCTCTTGTATCAAGTTACAAGCTGATTTGATGAGATTTGCATTTAAAAGGTTTAACAGTAAACTGGTTAATAATGGATTAACTAGATTTTGACTTTTTAAGGAATAAGGACTGAATCTTATGGTTTGACTGAGCTAATATGTTGTATTGTGACAGATATCAGACAAGTACTACACTACAAACAACCTCTTAACACATCTACCACAACAAATCCAAACACCACTTATATCTACTGTTTTGGATTCAAATTGTCTAAACACTAAACCAACTCGTAATAAGGATCAAACTAAGTTTATATAACCTAAATATAACTACTTAAATAGGTTAAAACTACCAATGATCACAGATACAATTATAAGCATAAAATGCAAAAATGGCTAGAAATTTGAAAGTGAAAAGTTCACTCACATGGACCCAGCTTAAGTGCAGACCAAAACCAAAACCCAAGATCACTAAACTAAGCTATTTCCAACCCTAATCAACATCTGCATCACCCACATACCATCACCAAGTCCAATTTGCACCAACAGTTGACTATTATTGACCATGAACCAAAATCACTTAAACCTTGAATGTAAGCTTATACAAAGCTATCATAAGCTTATACAAGCTTATTTGAGATTAAATACAAGCTACTGGAAGCTTAAACATAAGATTTTGAGAATGAATTTTGCAACAGTACATGAAACATGGAATTTTATCTAAAACTTGGATTGAAAACTCAAAAGCTTAATACAATGATTTGTTAACTTGAAAGTGATACATGGAAACTGAAATTACACCATTTTACCTAAAACTAAAACATTAATTTGAAAAACGACATTAAAGTAAATTATAAAAACTAGCTAACTTTCTCTTGCCTCTTTCTTCCATTATTTATACATCAATACAGCTTCCCCACTTGCTCTGAACTATTCCCACCTTCTTTTTAGACCCTTGGATGATTTAGAGTCATCTTGGCCCTTGATTGGTTTTTTTGGCGGGAATTGGTTTTTGACAGTTGGAGGGGTAGAGTAAAGGGGTGAAGGGTGCATTTAATGATTTTTGTAGTTGTGTGGAGGTGGGGGGACAAGAGGAGATGAAGGTGAGCTGGGGGGATGGGAGTTGGAGTGAGTTGCAGAGAAGCAGTTGAAGGGATGAAGACTTTGGCGCGTTTGTTGTTTGTTTGACCAAGGTTGACTGGATATTAATAATCAAGGGGGGTCAAAACAGGGGTCCAAAAGGCTAATGACAGGGGGTCACTTGGTTTATGATAGGGTCCAATAGGTTTAAAGGGTTTAATATCACAAGGACTAGATATGCAATTTCTGAAAATCAAGGGACTACTTCTGCCAATTATGCAAAGCTATTCCAAGGGACCACAAGTGACAAGTTTCAATAGTATAAGGACCAAACTTGACAATTTCCAATTTCCAAGGACCATTTTTGTCACTTTTCAAAGTTGAAGGACCTTTTCCGCCATTTGACTAAAGATTCATTCAAGGACTGTTTTTGACAATTTAAAATATTTCAGGGACCTTGAATGATATTTTTCTTTATTTTGATATACCAGGGACTGTTTTTGACAACTTTTGAAACTTAGGGGACTAAAACTGCCAATTTTGCAAACTTGATACGTTTTTCATCTGATTTTGATATTTTGGCATTTGAAACACATAAAACACTGATTTGTGATATTTTCATCATTTTGATGCATTTTTGAGTGTTTTCAGATGATTTTGCAGTTTAGATTATACAAAAATGATGAGTATTTAGACACTAATCAATCCCCCACACTGAGATATTGCTAGTCCCTAGCAATGATTTGAGAAAACTTGATGGATTTGAAAAACTCTTTACCAAAAGCCATCACTTCTGGAGTAGCCAAATGTTTTAGTTCAAGTAAGAACCTTGGTACACTGATAACCAAATGATTTTGAGCAAATCATAAGCTGTAAACGGATTTGATTAGTCTTTACCAGAAGCCGTACCCTTCTGGACTAGCCAACTCTTAGATAAATTATCAGAATTATCTTTGGTGAGCTGATTACCAATTATGGTTTTTCCACTGCCTTTACCACAAGCCATAACCTTGCGGGCTAGCCAACTTTTCACTTTTTAGGATATGGTGAGTTGAGAACCATACAATTTTGGGCAAATTGCAAGCCATATAAACGGATTTGATATATCTTTACCAAGAGCCGTTTGCTCCTGGATTAGCCAATCCTTTTGTCTTACAGACATGGCGGACTGATAACCAAGATGAGTAAGTGTAGAACACTTACTCCAAAAAAAAAATTTTTTTTGGCCAAAAACGGGGGAATTGGGCGGATAATATATGAAATTCGTGAGAATTCCCCCCCACACTTAGAAATGAATATTGCCCTCAATATTCAAAGTACCGGCGGTTATGCCGAAACAAAGAACGTAAAAGGGAAATACTACGGCCATTATTTAAATGATTTTTATTATTATTATTTTTTTTATTTTTTTATTTTTTAGAGAGATATATATATATATAACATGTGGGGCATCACCCCCACACTTAGGTGGTAGAAAGGGGTAAGAAGACATAAATATGGGTGAAAACCCATATAGTGTGTGCTACTGTTTTTGGTTACCGAGTCGCTAGCTTGACTCGACCCCGAATTCCTTGGTTCATGGGGAAACAAAGTGGAAGAAACAATCTCCATCGGACTTTCATTCAAGATGTTTGGACAAACATTTGAAGCACGTGAAAGTTCCACACCGATGAGATATAGAGAGAACCGGCTCAAAAATGATGAATGAAAATGCCGGGATCAAAAATAGTGTCTTCATTCCCGAAGGAGTGAAGAAGAGAGGAAGTCACCGAGTAGGTGAAGAAAAGAAGGAAAATCATGATAACAATCATGACTAGATCTTCTTCCTCGGGATTAAGTGCAGTTGCACTTATTTGGATTTTATTGGTTGAGCTCTTTGGGTTGGAAGGCATCTAGGTTGGGAGGGTGGGAAGATTTGTCATAACTGTGCAAATTGAGATTCTCTCCCCCCGATCATGATTTTTGCCATCCAAGCAATCATACTCCAGAGGAGATATGATATGAGTGAGTTCACTGGAGAACTCCTCGCGAAGAGTATATGGAGGTGGGACATGTGCGGTACTTCGTTGGCTATAAATATGCACCTCGTCCATTATAGTCTCCGTGTCAGACTCATCACTATCAAAGATTGGATTAACTGAATTTAGAGTAAATTCAGAATCGAATTCGAATAAGGGATTAGTGATAGTCGTATTAACTGTTGTGGAAACAACATGGTCAACATCCTCTTCTAAGTTGACGATCTCGGAATGTGGAAGTGATGCATCAATAAATTCTATGTCTTTAGAATATAAAGAATCGGCATCACTATAATCACTGTCAAAATCAGAGAAAGTCTCAACAAGATCTTTTGTAAGAGGAGAAAACACATCACATTCATTATCAAGAATTCCCTCAGACTCACTTGGGATCGGGATAAGGTTTTCAACATTAGACGATTCCGTTTCCGGAATAGTGCCGAGATGCTTATCCCTCATGATGAGAGAGTCTTTGGGATCAAAAAATTTCAAAGAAATAGGATCATCGACCTCTTCCAAAAGGAATTCACTTCTCTCAACCGGCGTGAGTGAAGGGGAAGAGTCGGAAATGAAAGGCTCTGAAACGGGAGTGGGATTGCCACTCGGAGCATCGACTTTATCGTAAACATATATAGCTCCTATGCTCTTCATATTCTCTTCCGCCAACAATTCTCCCATACTCTTTCCTTCTTCAACGGGAGTGGGATTGCCACTCGGAGTCGTAGATTCCTCATCAAAATCATCATCGTCGTCGTCATCATAATCGTACACGAGAGGTTTCCAATATTGGGAACTTACTCTAGCTGCTTGTTCTTCAGCATACGTTTTCTGACGAGACTCTTCTTTAACCAATTCTTTCAAATCTTTGAGTATATCTAGACAATTTTTGAGAAGTTCTTGAGGAATTTGCAGAGGTTGTGTTTGAATCGTTTGGTACCGTGGAGGTTGGTCATGATAAGAGTAGTCATAATTGTTACAAGGATTATGCTCATAGACAAGCGTGTTCCCTGTTTGACACTCAAAACTCGGGTGAGGACCTCCACAGTACTCACAAGAATATGTCTCCATCTCATAGTGCGGGGGTTGGTTGAGGAAATTAGTTGTTTCATTGTAGGGATTTTGGTCATAGACAAACCCGTTTCCCGGATTCACAATGCCACAACCGGGGCAATTTCCATCATTTTGAGGTCCCCCACACCATTCACAACCAAATTGGTGAGGATGAGACATAGAAAGAATCAAATGGATAGAGGGTAAAAGAAATGTAGAATCAAAAGATGTGAGAGGGTAAAGATGGATATTTTTGTATTTTTGAAAAACATATTGCAAAAACAAAGAATGAAAATATTTTTGGTGTTGTTAACACTTCAGGAAAGTGTTAATGAACTTTTTGATTTTCTTATAACTTTACAAAAAACTTTTTACAAATGGTGGGGTATGTGCAAGAATGGATCTGAAAAAGGTTTAGAACACGCTAAAGCCTCCCCGGCAGCGGCGCCAATGGCTTGATCTGTGCTGAATACAGTCAAGTCTAATCACACAAGCCGGCCACTTGTGAATGGCCAACCGTAACAGGCTTAAAACAGTTCAGACACAAATACAATGAAGTCCTGGAGAATAGAATGAATTCCCGGGTCGTTAAGTCCCACGGAGACTCAATGGTGTGTAAACACTTGATCAGACGATAGAATGATCACTAATGATAGTGATCTGTAAAGGTTTTGGATGGATAATTACCTAAAGAAAAGATTTATAAATTAAAGCGACTTAAATACAAATTAAGAAAATTAAAAAGATAAAATATATTAAATAAACGCTATCACTATATTTACAATGATGTTTTTGTGATTTTATAAAACAAAATAACTTAAATAAACTATTTTAACTAAAACGTAAACTCAAATTATCTAAAAACTAGATTTAAAATGAAAACGTACGTTATGTACAAAAATTACGCTGGAGCGCAAGATAAAACGTAAAATTTATGAAATAAAAGTCCTACAAGTGTAAAAACAATTTTTTTACGTACTATATGATAAAAGAAAATTTTAGGAAAAAGCGGAATATTTTTTTGAGTTTTATATTATTTATTACGAATTAAAAACAATTTTAATCTAATTAATTAATTAAAAATACTAAACTATTTAAGAAAAATCTGAAAAATTCACATAAAGTACTTTGAACAGTGAAGATCCTAAGAAAAATAAAAAACTTGGTGGTTGCTTTGCGAAATAAGCTCCAAATAAGCTAAAGAGAACTTATAGCAAAAACTGCCCAACTCCCTTATGTATTAAATGTTGCAAACATTGACAAGAAAGACCCAAGGGCGCTATTGGTACAGGTACACATGCTATCACTCTCAAAGGGGTGGGAGGTCTCAGGTTCGAACCTGCCTCCCCACCCTTTTTGCTATTTATTTTTTTTTTTTGGAAATTTTTCTTTACAAACTTATTAAGCAAATGATTATAAGCACTTTTCACAACTACAACTTTTTATGAATTTGACTAATAAGCTCTAAAATAGCTTATGATTCCAACAGTAGGCTATAAAGTGAAATAAGCATAAGGATTTAAGCCAAATGGCTTATGAGCTACTAATAAGCAAGAGGAGACTGGAAATAAGCTAAGAGATATGTAATAAGCTATTTTAACAACTGAAAAAGCTAAATGAATTAAAAATAAGCTCTAAACAATACTCAAACAAGCATAAGCTTATCTGATTAAAGACAGGACACTGTGTGGTTTCTAGGTACTTTTAAGCTACATATTAAGCACTGTAATAAGCTATAAATTGAAAAAGGACTTTGGAAATATCAAGTTTACCAGATGAACTCTCTGAAAAGCTAATTCCCAAAGTTTGGATTACAAAATTTAGCTTGTAAGGAGCTTTTGAAAAAGCTGAGGAACACTGACTTGATTTTTACTTAATGAAATGGACAAAAATAAAAAACACTTGCAGGCCTAGTAAATAAGCTACAAATTTGAAAAATCAGCTTGGTACCTCAAGTTGGCTAGGTTAGCTACCAAAAGAACTAAAATTTACCAAGTATAGTTCACTAGTAAGCTTTTTACAAGCTTATGAAAAGGGCATGCAACTTCTGTGCACAGGGGAGGTTTTCAGTTAAGGGGTCCAAAAGAAGCTACAAAATAAGCTATCTATGAGCTAATTTTATTAAAGCTAGTATTTTTATATTTTTATTTAGCAGCTAAATATTATTTTCCCAAAAGCTTATAAGCTAACTCTCAAAATTAAACACACACTAAAATTATCTAGTTTATTCAAAAACGACCAAACTGGAAATTTTGACTTTTATGAAAACTAACTATGTTGACTATTTTGAACTTTTAATGATCCTAAATGACTGAATATGTTATAATAAACTATTATAAGATGAAATTAAGCTCTTGTATCAAGTTACAAGCTGATTTGATGAGATTTGCATTTAAAAGGTTTAATAGTAAACTGGCTAATAATGGATTAACTAGATTTTGACTTTTTAAGGAATAAGGACTGAATCTTATGGTTTGACTGAGCTAATATGTTGTATTGTGACAGATATCAGACAAGTACTACACTACAAACAACCTCTTAACACATCTACCACAACAAATCCAAACACCACTTATATCTACTGTTTTGGATTCAAATTGTCTAAACACTAAACCAACTCGTAATAAGGATCAAACTAAGTTTATATAACCTAAATATAACTACTTAAACAGGTTAAAACTACCAATGATCACAGATACAATTATAAGCATAAAATGCAAAAATGGCTAGAAATTTGAAAGTGAAAAGTTCACTCACATGGACCCAGCTTAAGTGCAGACCAAAACCAAAACCCAAGATCACTAAACTAAGCTATTTCCAACCCTAATCAACATCTGCATCACCCACATACCATCACCAAGTCCAATTTGCACCAACAGTTGACTATTATTGACCATGAACCAAAATCACTTAAACCTTGAATGTAAGCTTATACAAAGCTATCATAAGCTTATACAAGCTTATTTGAGATTAAATACAAGCTACTGGAAGCTTAAACATAAGATTTTGAGAATGAATTTTGCAACAGTACATGAAACATGGAATTTTATCTAAAACTTGGATTGAAAACTCAAAAGCTTAATACAATGATTTGTTAACTTGAAAGTGATACATGGAAACTGAAATTACACCATTTTAACTAAAACTAAAACATTAATTTGAAAAACGACATTAAAGTAAATTATAAAAACTAGCTAACTTTCTCTTGCCTCTTTCTTCCATTATTTATACATCAATACAGCTTCCCCACTTGCTCTGAACTATTCCCACCTTCTTTTTAGACCCTTGGATGATTTAGAGTCATCTTGGCCCTTGATTGGTTTTTTTGGCGGGAATTGGTTTTTGACAGTTGGAGGGGTAGAGTAAAGGGGTGAAGGGTGTATTTAATGATTTTTGTAGTTGTGTGGAGGTGGGGGGACAAGAGGAGATGAAGGTGAGCTGGGGGGATGGGAGTTGGAGTGAGTTGCAGAGAAGGAGTTGAAGGGATGAAGACTTTGGCGCGTTTGTTGTTTGTTTGACCAAGGTTGACTGGATATTAATAATCAAGGGGGGTCAAAACAAGGGGTCCAAAAGGCTAATGACAGGGGGTCACTTGGTTTATGATAGGGTCCAATAGGTTTAAAGGGTTTAATATCACAAGGACTAGATATGCAATTTCTGAAAATGAAGGGACTACTTCTGCCAATTATGCAAAGCTATTCCAAGGGACCACAAGTGACAAGTTTCAATAGTATAAGGACCAAACTTGACAATTTCCAATTTCCAAGGACCATTTTTGTCACTTTTCAAAGTTGAAGGACCTTTTCCGCCATTTGACTAAAGATTCATTCAAGGACTGTTTTTGACAATTTAAAATATTTCAGGGACCTTGAATGATATTTTTCTTTATTTTGATATACCAGGGACTGTTTTTGACAACTTTTGAAACTTAGGGGACTAAAACTGCTAATTTTGCAAGCTTGATACGTTTTTCATCTGATTTTGATATTTTTGCATTTGAAACACATAAAACACTGATTTGTGATATTTTCATCATTTTGATGCATTTTTGAGTGTTTTCAGATGATTTTGCAGTTTAGATTATACAAAAATGTTGAGTATTTAGACACTCATCAGGGCTCGTGGTAGTTAACTAAATCTTTATCTGTTATTTCTGTGTTAAGTATTCTGATTATGATTCGGTATGTTCCAGTGTTTATAATTATGCGCTAGGCTTATTATATGTTATTATATGTGTTTACGCTTTTGAATGTTTATGTGACTACCGTCTACTATGCTAGGATATGATTAATATGTTTAAACATGATTCGCATGCTGTCATCTGATGTTATGTTAGTTTATCGTTATATGAATTCTTTTATCTGTGAGATGAATGTGCTAATGTGAAAGTAAGTATCCTGAAAGTTGATAAGTACAATTGTTCCGTTAATCTGGTAAACTGTGCCTATACGTTAGGGTATCTATCTGTTTATGATTTGACCTGCCATGTTAAAACTCTGCTGATGTTAAGATTTGATCTGAGAAATGGTTTAGTGTGTGATATCTGTTCTGATAATTGCTAATGGCTATGCTATGTTTTGTTTGGTCTATTTAGTTATAGTTTGCCTACTGTGTTTTCTATTTGTATGTGTGTGACTGCCATGATTGGACTGCTATTGTTCCGCTGCTACTATATTGAATTAAGTGTGTTAAATGTAGGTTGATTAATTTGTATGAATGCCATGATTATTTTCTAGAAAGTGTTTCCGTTAGCCTTTAGACATTCCGTTTGGCTTATATGAGCTCTACTATCTGAATGTATTGAATGTCTGGTTGTTTTGATGTGTTTGAGTACGTGCCATCAATGTGCTATGTGTTTGTTCTTGATTGCTATTTGTTTTTCTGGATTTCTGTATAATTGTGCTTCCACAGAATCCTCAATGATTCAGTATTCTCATTCCGTTGTGATTTCATTATTTGTATCTTTGTTTTGTTTAGCTTTTGTTTCGTTATATCTGTTCACTGGGCTTTGTAAGCTCAGCCGCATTTTCTTTTCCTGCGGCAGGTATTAGGCATTCAAAATAAGCTTGTGGGATGGCTGATCTGGGTTGAGAGTAGAATTGAGAGCAAGACTTTACCATAGAGATCTTAGATTTATTTTGAAAGTTTAGTTATTTATGTTTTCTCTTGAATATTTTGTAATGGCTTCCGCTATTGTATATTAATTAAAGTTCTGATATGAAACCGTATTGTGATATCTTTACCCTTGTCGGGTTGGGGTGTTACAATTTATGGTATCAGAGCTCTAGGTTTTAGGACCCTTAGAGCTTAGGCTATGACCTGTGAGGATTGGGTAGACATTAGGTTTCCGTCTGTTCAGATATCTTTTGATGGTCGTTCAGATTTGACTTCGATATCCTTTTGCCTTCACTAAATTGGCCCTCCTCTTTTCGCATCGAATTTTGTTATTTTGTTTTCGCTCGTCCGTTTGTCAATCGTTAGATGGAGACTACCCGTGGAGCCGAAGAAGATGGTGCCGACCCTACGTTGCTGCAACAGTCCCTGTGCTGGAGAGGTTCGTAAAGCAGAAGCCACACTCGACTGCCATGCTGCTGGAGACATCAGGATGCTGCTGGAGGAAGTTGGACGGACCAACCAAAGGCGCAAGAGACGGAGACAAGATTCAACCGGTGGCTGAGAAGATTCATCTACTTCATATGATTTGGGCGCGACTTATGTCACTCTGATTCGTTTGTCATGCGTTTCGAGACGGTTTGATATTCTGTTAAGTGATTTTGATCCGTATTGCTTTCCTCTGATTTGTTCGGAACTCGGTTCGAGTCGTGAAGTTTTATCGTTTAGCATTCTGGTATATCTCAGCTTTTCTTTCTGGATCGTCAGTAATGAGTCATGAGGAGCCGTTTTATGCAAGTTGGTGGCCTCGTTTGTTTGGTAATATGGTAAGTTGTCTGATGTGTTATATGCTGCATGAATGTGTATCTGGTCTGTTTTGGTATGTTACTTGTTACCTATGTGTTATCCGTTTTGTTCTGATATTAGTTATGTGGTTTTGTCATGACCCGAGACAGAATATGATGATAATGAGGACTTGTTATGTGATGCAAGTATTATGACGCCTGATCAACGTGATAATACCGAGATCATATAATTTGAACTTATTGAAATCATATGACGTCTGGGGAAATGCCTGTGGTTGATACGTGAAAAGAATATGACTTATATTCGTTATTTGGCACTCCTCATGTTCGTTTGAAATTCTGTACCTAATTGTGAGATTTTCGTTGATATCTGTTACGTATAAGTTTTGTACGCTTGGAATCCGAAATTGTTATGATTTGTGTGAACTATGGATCGCTATGTTGCTCTAAATATGTATGTCTCCGTGTACCCTTATTGTGGTCATAGGATTTTTCGTGAAGTGTTTGAGGAACATTAGATCCTTTTAGTTTGATTATCTGCGACTAGTGAGACCGTTAGGATTCGTTCTGCCTATGCATATGATTGTTTTCACCCTTAGATATCTGAATAAGTTAGAATCTGTCGTTTGGTTTTCTGCGTCTCATCTGTTATCTGCCATTACTTGATAAGTATATAATTATCTGTTATAAGTATTTGACTATTGATTTGACTTCTGAGAAGTATGAGTGTGAATGTTCTGATAAGAATCCGTTTGTTCCGAGATAAGTTTAGCGTTCGCTATATTCCTTGAAGTTCTGGAATCCGATTTGTTTTCTATCCTATTCCGTCTTGTTCAATTTCGAGGACGAAATTTTCTTTTTAGAAGGGGAGAGTTGTAAAACCCTAAAAATCTGAAACACATAATAAAGACTATTTTACCCTTTTAGATCAAAATTATAAAATACGTAAATTATATTAACATACATTAAACAAAAGTAAAATCTAATTTATATATGTTTAAAAACCTAACGCGCATATTAACTGATCGACTTTTGGTACGATGAAAAAAATAAAAGTCACGCGTATAAACTCTGGACCTCGTTGTTCTGTGAAAGCCGCGTATACATGAGCCACGTTGGGCCTCATTAGTTTCGTGATCCGACTAGCCCAAGACTTGGTCTCGTCCGGTTTCGGTTTTGCAAGCCGAATGTCACACTTGAAGCCCATGAGTTTCCGGTTGGGCTTGTAAGCTGAGGCACACCACAAAGGCCATAGACCCGATCGGTATATGCATGTATATAAACAAAAACAAACCATAAAACTGAAACCCTAGTCTCTCCAAGAAAAGTTACGGCAAACAAATAATTCCCTCCTCCATTTTTCTGTCGACACCAAAGCTCCAAAGAAAGGGTTCGAAGGCTGCTTGTACGGGATGAATTCGTGTGTGGTACGAAGGGTTACTTGGCCTTGTCGTTGGTTTAATACTGCTGTTGCTGGTCGTAAAGTCTAGGGCACAAGGGTGCTGAATTAGTTGGCGTTTGATCTTTGTTTTCATCCTCCTTGCTGTCACGTTAAAGGTACCTACGTAACTCGTCTCTCCTCCTTGTTTTCTTGGTTTCCTGGTCGTGGGTTTATGACCCCTTATGCACACCTTTAAAACCTAAAACCATAGTCATGTACATGTAAAGAATTAAGAGATGGAAAACCTAACCGAAGGCTACATAAAATCATAGATATGCAATATATATGTCGACACCTATTTCTGTTTCGTGAGCATTTATTCTGTTGTGTTATGCGTTTGATCTGGTCATTGTTAGACATCAATCTGCTCATTGACATGCGATCTAAGAAACTGATTTTTAATCTTAAAGAAATAAAAGAGGGGCGTGTGTATTTGTTTCGGGAAGAAGGTCATAAATAGGGTCTGTTTATATATGATTGTATGTGAGGTCTTGGCTTGTTATCAATCAGGTTGGGACTGGTCTACATGCACGTGTGTGTATGTGTGGCGTATTTCACATTTTTCAAATAGTTGTGTCTCGTAAAGATTGGTGTGCTATTGGATAATATGTGGTCACGTTTGAATTGGTTTTGGTATCGATAATATGGTATGTGCATGAGAAGTTTGTGTGTCGTGGAATTATTAAACAAAAATAAGCCTTGTGAGTGTATATGTGAATGATCAGTTGAGTCAAGTGATCTCGTAATGCATGCATGCGTGTGAATTGAAATGGTCATAAAACAAGTTTACAAGCTGGAAGTTTAAAGAATGGCAAAGGTGTACTTAGCAAGGGTGTCAAACTTTGAATAAATGAAACGGTTTACACATGGTCTTGTGAGAGTGATCTCAAAGTTGATCGCGGAGTTTCGGGTGAGTCGTTTAGTGTTTTGAAAAGAAGTCGGGAGAGTCAAGTCGGGGGTTAATCATAATGTATTTTACTAAGTCGTGAATGTTGATTGTTGAAACCGCGAGCGACCTTGAATATGGATCGAAACATGTATAAATAGAATGAATATAAGCGTATAATATAATAGGAAATTAGTAATTACATCTGATAAAATACTTATTTTCATTTCAGACCTTAAACATTGATACTTTTCGCATGCAAACCTTGAACTTTGTCAAGTTGTCACTTTTGACCCTAATCTTTGGAATCTATCACAATTGACCTCTAACTTTGCTATATTGTCATATTAAACCTTTAAGTTTACCATTTATCATTTGTAACCCATAAGTTTGGCTAATTAATGATTAACACTCTGAAATGTTATAATTTCGTCCGTCACTAAAAGTGAGAATATACTGATAATTCTAAGAATATTAATGAGATAAATCCATTATAACTTTAATGATGCTGATAAGTATTAAATAAATCATAATCCGTGTAGATTCGTTGGAGGAGACGCGACGTTATATATTCGTGATTCAGTCATTCGTTTGCTTTTCTCTCATTTGCTTTAAGGTACAGATATTCTGACCTTTTCAGTAAAGGTTCCTTATGACGTTCTTTTCGTTAGCTTTCCTATTTTACTTATTAGGGTTCCCGATGCCATTGCTATGAACCCTTTTCTGATTGTTTGATCTGTTGTTTATTTGAACTTCTGTTTTATTGAACCATGCAATATCTGATTTGAACTTGTGTTATGAAGACTCTGATATGCACATTTGTTGAACCTTACTATGTTTAATTATGAACTTCTAATTATGAATGTATGATCTGTGACTGTGATATGAACTTCTGACCTCTGAACATTTGAATACGAACCTTATGATATGAGTTATCTGATATGTTATATGTTGAACTTTGTGTTTGATTATGATCTGTGTCATTTATGAAAATCTGTTTGACCTAATTTAGTTTGACACCCGAGCCAAATATTAACTAGTCATGGGGGTTCCATGTCCGTGTCAGTGATGCACCTCTGACATGACTCTAGGGCAGTAGAGTGATGTTCTGCCACGTCCCTTATTTGTTATCTGTTATGAGCTCAAGTTATATTATATGATCAATATCTGTCTGTGGGGCGTATGGATGCATCCGAGATCTGATCTGTTATCTGATATGATTTCTGGTGAATGATGTCGTGTGCAATACGCGTCTTCACAAAATTCTGGGAGCTAGTTACTCCAATTAGTTTATGAGGTTACCTTCTGAAGAAGAAAGATATTTCTGATATGATATGTGCTGGGCTCGTGGTAGTTAACTAAATCTTTATCTGTTATTTCTGTGTTAAGTATTCTGATTATGATTCGGTATGTTCAAGTGTTTTTAATTATGCGCTAGGCTTATTATATGTTATTATATGTGTTTACGCTTTTGAATGTTTATGTGACTACCGTCTACTATGCTAGGATATGATTAATATGTTTAAACAGGATTCGCATGCTGTCATCTGATGTTATGTTAGTTTATCGTTATATGAATTCTTTTATCTGTGAGATGAATGTGCTAATGTGAAAGTAAGTATCCTGAAAGTTGATAAGTACAATTGTTCCGTTAATCTGGTAAACTGTGCCTATACGTTAGGGTATCTATCTGTTTATGATTTGACTTGCCATGTTAAAACTCTGCTGATGTTAAGATTTGATCTGAGAAATGGTTTAGCGTGTGATATCTGTTCTGATAATTGCTAATGGCTATGCTATGTTTTGTTTGGTCTATTTAGTTTTAGTTTGCCTACTCTGTTTTCTATTTGTATGTGTGTGACTGCCATGATTGGACTGCTATTGTTCCGCTGCTACTATATTGAATTAAGTGTGTTAAATGTAGGTTGATTAATTTGTATGAATGCCATGATTATTTTCTAGAAAGTGTTTCCGTTAGCCTTTAGACATTCCGTTTGGCTTATATGAGCTCTACTATCTGAATGTATTGAATGTCTGGTTGTTTTGATGTGTTTGAGTACGTGCCATCAATGTGCTATGTGTTTGTTCTTGATTGCTATTTGTTTTTCTGGATTTCTGTATAATTGTGCTTCCGCAGAATCCTCAATGATTCAGTATTCTCATTCCGTTGTGATTTCATTATTTGTATCTTTGTTTTGTTTAGCTTTTGTTTCGTTATATCTGTTCACTGGGCTTTGTAAGCTCAGCCGCATTTTCTTTTCCTGCGGCAGGTATTAGGCATTCAAGATGAGCTTGTGGGATGGCTGATCTGGGTTGAGAGTAGAATTGAGAGCAAGACTTTACCATAGAGATCTTAGATTTATTTTGAAAGTTTAGTTATTTATGTTTTCTCTTGAATATTTTGTAAAGGCTTCCGCTATTGTATATTAATTAAAGTTCTGATATGAAACCGTATTGTGATATGTTTACCCTTGTCGGGTTGGGGTGTTACACATTAAATGATAAATGGATAGACATATGTTATAGTGTTTGGGTTTACATGTGAATTCATTCTTTTATAGCATTAGGGGTTTGAAATTCCCTAATCAGTTGTTACGTGAATCACTAAGCATCAAGTAACATAACTGTTAACTAAAAGAAGTTCTATATCAGTGATTTTTAATATGTTGCTTTTGGATAGTCATGGTACAGTTTTATTATATACAACATATTTACGTAGATGACAATTGCAATTATAATCGAGGATGTGCGTAGAGAAGTGAAAATATTGAGAGCTCTTTGAGGTCATAAGCATCTGATCCACTTTTACAATGCATGTGAAGATACAAATAATGTATACATAGTGATGGAGTACGTATTTGTTGAACTTATAGTTATTTTCGTATGTAACTAATTTACAGTACCATTAACTATCTACAAATACAAAGTAGGTATGTAATTCTTGCTCAAGCTCTTATTAAGTTTATTACAATTCGTGTAGTCATTGAAGAATTGGTTTTTTTAAATTAATTCATGGATCGTATTTGTGATTGTTGCTACAGCTCATCCATGGTTGTCGAGTGAAAGCCATCATATCCCCTTGAATATTTTAATTTATAAATTGGTGAAATTGTATCTTCATGCTTCTCCATTCAAACGTGTTGCACTTAAGGTATTGTCTTCTTAGTCTTGCTCAAATGATAATATATCAAAATGTTATGACTTAAAACACGGGCCTTTAAGTGGTTTGAGTAAGTAATTAGTGGAGGTGATGTTTTGGTTAACTGCAGGCACTATCAAAGTCCTTGACATAGAATGAATTGGTTTATCTCCAAGCCCAATTTATGCTTTTGGAACCAAACAAAGACGGGCGTGTATCCCTTGATAAATTTAGAATGCTAAAGTAGTCTTATATTTCCCTTATCTGTGAAAGTAATATATGCATGGTATCATATTTATACATGTTTTAGCACTAAGCTTGGGCTTTTTCAACACATTATGCAACCTCCGCTATGTAATGCTACAGATGCAATGAAAGAGTCTCGAGTCCCTGATATTTTAAATGCGGTGAGCCACCAACATCTACATGGATAGTCATATTAGATAGCTTATTATTCAAGCTTAGCCTGCAGTTAATTTATTTTTTCCCCATTGTTAGTAAACAGGTATTAGATCGAAACAACAGATAAACAACCTTGCATTGGTACCGGTGGAGCGATTCCATGGAAGCTTCATGTTACAGAAAAGCTTTTCCATAGTGGTTCATCAGTGGTTACTATAACGTTTCGTTTGTTTACTACTTTATAATTTTGTTATAACAAATTTACAATAGTCAATAGAGTTCAGCTTGATTCATTCACCTTCTAGGTAGGAATTAGTAGGGTACGGCAGGTGATTAGTTTGCCAATTATCATAAGGTAAGATTCTGGTCTATTTAGTTATTATTTTTAATCTCTTAAAAAATAATTTATTATTTTTAATTAAGCACAGTTATATTACAGACCAACGATCATAGGTCCAACCACAACTGTAGTACAAAACATTTTGAACCAATAGGAGTTGTTCACTGGCTCAAACATATATTGCTTTTAAATACGTATTTGAACATGCTAATTCTTACTGTGATGGCTGCCTTTCGACTACGCATATGGAAGGTCAGTTGAATATACCATTAGATCTATTTTAAGGTGTATTAGGTTCTTGTAATTTGTCATTTATGTACTACATTGTTATCGATTATGATGTCTATGGTTGAACTCCAATACACTACCATAGGTCCCATCTGATATGCCAACAAACAATGCCTCAGTATCACTAAACTATATCCCGCCAGTTTCACAAAACACATCAATTTCCTATCCTAATCCATAGTCGGTTTGCGAGTCGAATATGTGAACAAAGTCGGTTGGTTCAGCTATAGCCAGGTATCGACCATCTGAGCTGAACCTTATGGCTCAGATTGCACACATTCGTCCCTTGAGTACGGCTAATGATTTTGATGGATTTCTTATGTCCCATAATCTGCAGGTTGTCTCTTGGTTCAAACACCCTTATCAGTGCGTCATTGTTAGCGGTCATAACTCTCATTGCACCACTGCAAGGTATTAGCTTAATACTTGCAAATAAGATGTTATATATTTCATATTTTAGTAAATCATGATATTATCTCATTTTTAGTGAAGATTTTAACTTGACAACAAGAGAGTTTATCTCAGTTTATTTAATTCTCATAATGGCTGCAACAACATTTAATAGATGTATCGGTACTATCAAGTCTCATGGGTACATCAACAATTCTGCTCTTCATCAAGAAGTCGGAAATAGTTCTCTGCAATTTTCACACGGCTGTGCATATGTGTTTTTTTTATCTGCATCTTATGATTTCTGTAAGTTTCCTTGCGTTGTTCATGTAACCCTGATACTACTTTTGTCTACTCTTTCTATCTAGGCCTATGGATTTTGTGACGCAATTGAATGTACCCCGGATGTACATATTGTTGGTTATCAAGGTTCTCACAGTGGTGGATTACCAATTTCGGTTCATAGTAATGGTTCAAGTTCTTCTATACCGGGTTCTTACAGTTTGACTCATGGCGGTGACTTTTCATCTGCATCGGTTCCACTTAATCCTCCTAATAGGGTTATACTGTGTATAACAAAATGACATGTTTTACTCTGTAAATTAAGGAATTCTTGAATATAATTATCCTATAATAATCAATAATGTTGAATAATCATGTCCCTCATTTGAAATTAACTTAGATGACTGAAAAATAAGAACGATAATTTAATGGGAGCTTCAGAATTCTGACACAGAACAAATGAGTGGAATTTTCTGATTTAGTTCATTAGTAGGTTTGGTTTTAGTCGTAAAAAATAAGAATATTGTATTTTTAGTTTTATTTTAAGTGGGTCAAAATATTAACACCTTAAATTCAAAGAAATAGGCTAGCCCAATAGATTCAGATCTTAACTTTAAAACATTGTGGAATAATCAGTAATCTACAGCTAAAGGCATATAAGAGGCCTGCCATCATCACTAAAGAGGTTTCTGATTTCAGTTTACAAAGACACCGTTAAGTCAATTACGTCATAGATTTTATTTTGTCTGTTGTACTTCATCCCCCTCCACCTATTTATTTAGTGTCTTTAAAGTACAACAGTGATCTTAAACATTACACGTACTACTGCTTGATTGAATCACTATTACTAGGAAACATATGTATCTACCACATATGTTGTTTATAGACGCACTCATACATACATATATACACATTGCAGTATTTTTTTCTTTTCTTTCTTTTTTTTTTTTTTTTTTTTTTACCTGTTGTGGCACAAAATGACTGTGGTCTTATAGCTACTCATAGAGAAATAGAATCTGTTGCAACTGTAGAATCATTTAATATAAATTGCCAATAATTTGTTAGCATGATAAAGTGCTATGTTAAGCATCTGATGCTTTGCAAGAAAAAATCCTTCACTTTTTTAAGAGCGTATCGCTATTCAACACTGGTTGTTGACGGTTGTTAGCGAGGTACGAGCAGGAGAGTGGCTATTGTCCCTCAGTGGTAAGCCATGTGTGTCTGAACCGAAGTTTGGAAGTGAGGAAAATCCTTGAGTTACTCTGAGAAGATTTTTAGGATGGAATTCAATAAAAGTTTTATATGTAACAGAGTTGGGTTGTATTCATTTTTTTGTATGTTTTAACTTGTGTATAGGTATGATTATCAAAGAAAAATACAGATAACATGGTTAAACGAGAAATAATGTTCAAAAACAATCAAATATCTATGCATATAAGATGCAAACTCAATCCCACATTGGACAAAGAAGTAACTAAGTGCCTAGATATAACCTCATGATTACTTCAACAACCTGTGGTTGATGATAGTGTATAGCCTTAGATCTATGTTTCAGCCATAAGGCCAGATGATCATCCATACGCTTTTTGTCATGTTTGTATCTAAAGGGTTTAAGGGTGGAGAAGAATGGTCAAACCATCAACAATCTCGCTTTTTGTTGTCTTTTTTGACCTGTTTTCTGTTGTAGTTCAGCTTGAATGTCTTGTGGGTATCCATCAGTAATTTTGGACTAACAGTGATGCTAATTTTAGTAATTTTTAAGGTAATAACTAAAGCATGAACCAAGTGTTTACACTACTACATTAGGAAACCATTAACAATCCTCAAAGTGAGTGCAATTTTCCATAGTTGCTAGGTGTACCATATGCACATCAGTTTAAATAATTATGAACTGTTGAGAACACCATTTTCATACACGCTGCAATGCTAAATCTATGTGCTCGATAATTTTTGGTACAATAAGATGTGAATACATTGTTGATAGTTTGTTCATTAGTTGACAAATGCTAATTTAACTTCTTATGGGGCAGGTTGGTGTTGGAAGTACTTTTATGGTTCTTGCTGATGAGTTTTTAAGAGAAGCTAAACTATTTATTGAACATGGTGTTCATCCTCACAATTTGATAGGAAGTTACAGAACCGCTGCATTTATGGTAGATTTTTTATTTTATTTTATTTTATTTTATTTTATTTTTTTATGTGTTAGGAATTAGAAAATTCCATAGTAAAAGAGTCGGTCACCGCAACTATTATCTAGCATAAGTTAGCTCGTAGACATACAGTTATTTACGTTATTTAGTAGTTTATTAGTTAATTTGTAGCGTAGCTTAGTCTAGTGTAATACCGTGGAGGAAGGACGGGTCTTTACCCACTGTATACCTGATCCACGGGCCGATAGGAGGTCGTGTTGTTTGTAAGTATAAATACCCCTTCCATCCATGGAAGGGGTGTGGCTTCTTTGAATAAACCTTTCATTTCATATAGCAACTATCTTTCAAGAACCTCCTCTCAACTGTCTTCATCTATCTAAAATGGCTTTCTTGTTTAATCACAATCCTAGACCACCCGAATCATCAAACAACATAATATTCACGATCCTACAATTGGTATCAGAGCCAGGTTGTGTTGTTTTGTTGATTCGATTGGTTTTTAATGCGGCTTGGTTGGTTTTTGTTTGGCGTTTTATGTGGTTTTTGTTGTATGCGGTTTGATTCGAATGGTGCTTGGTAACTTGTTGTGATGCGTGGTTGTTGCGGATGTGATTGTGTGTTAAGCATATGACGAATGTGGTGTTACTGGTTTTATGGGTGTTATCAGTTTGAGTATGTTAACAGTTTTTTTGTTGAATCCTTTACACTTAAAATGGTCTTGTTGGTTGAGCATGTTATAAACTGTTATTTGTTTATACTGGTTCTTAACTCGAATCAAAGCAGTTTTATGTTTTTTAAGGTGGTCACTGTTTTCTGGATTACAAATCGGCTGTCACATATAAATTTTTGAATGCGTTTTTGGTCAAGTTTCTTCAATGCGAGTTGTGGTTACTCTTTTATGCGAGTTGATATTCTATCCAGATTCAGTGCTAAACATGCGTGTTGGTACAAAATGCGACTTGCCATATGCGAGTTGCTTTTGAGCGAATTGGGTGAGTTATGGTGCTATGAGACTTGCCATATGCGAGTTGTTATAACGTTTTTGAAGAGTAAGCGAGATGCTGTCAAAAGATGTCCAGATACTATGTACTGATGCGAGTTGCAGCTGCTTTTCTAAAGCGAGTTGGGTACTTTCATGCGAGTTACTTAACTCGCATTTGGTTTTATTGCACTTTGCTATTGAGCGAGTTGCTATTGATTTAATGTCAAAAGCGAGTTGTCATGCTGCACAAATGCGGGTTAATGATGCGAGTTGGTGATGCATGTTAGATATGCGAGCTGACTTTTAGTCAACTAAGACTGGATTAAGATGATGCGACTTGACATGTTCAGAAAAGAAGATGAAGAAGAATGACATACATGACCTTGACCACAACCAATACCTTTTACCACTCAAGACTCAGACCTTATCTATAACTGAAAAGAAAAAAAAAACAATTCGCATGCAGATCTCAGTCTAGTTTACCCGTGGCTTTCATTGATACATCAAGACTGTTAAAGTCTAAACCACATAAACCAATCATCATCGATCAACAACAAACCTTACTAAGACATCACGGATTTTACAACATCTGATGCCTATACTTCTTTTTTGTCTATCCGAAACTATAAAAGAAAGAGACCTCAGTTTTTCCGTGGGATAATGATTTTTGTCCTTTTTCAGATCCACACCTCCGGTAAACCATCATTGATCTAAAAAGTTTGATAACATCCAAATGTTAAACAAAGGAATGTACTAAACCATTTTGGGCTCATTCACTCCCCTAGTTCGGTTAAAGGAAGTTTAATTGAATCTCAGAAATTTATTTCGTGTACATTAAAAGATTTCAAGACCATTCAAAAGATCTAAATCACGAAATTTAATCATCATTGACCTCTTGATTTTGATTAATGTCCAAACATATCAAAGAAGATTCAAAACATGAGAGTTTCAATCTGCTTTTGATTCGGTTCAATGAAAAGCTTAATGATTAATGAATTACTTACCCACATCGGATTATTGATACCTTTTCAAGCGATTGGAGCCATCTCTGTGGCTTATTTGATTCGGTTAAACCATCCCTGTGGCTTAGTCGAAGCAAGGACCCATCTATTCCATCCCTATGGGAGGCAGACTAATACTGATTTGTGTGTAGGTTTTTGTTTCCAGGAGTATTATTTGTCGAGTGGTGTTAACTGATGGGGGCGGATAGAAGAGAGCTTTTAGGTTTTGTGTGAGTAATTTTAGGTCAAGTGAGAGTTGGGTGCCTTTTATACTCCCCTAATTATTAGGGTTGAGATGTATTGATATCTGGATTGTGTATCATGTCACATGGGCTTCAAGTGTATGAGAAATCTTATGTGGGCCAAGTTGTAAGTCGTATGTTGCTCAGGCGTTTCTCTAGTATTCATGGGCCGAATTTTTGCAGAATGGGAGTTGGGCTTGAATTGGACCAGTTAAGTTATTTGATAAAGGCTGAGGTAATTTATGGTGCTGGGGTCATGTCGCAATATGCTTACATGGTTTTTCAACTTTGGTCATGCGTAACTTATTCTTGGATGAATAAGATTTTTTGATAAATCTTTTATAATGTGTGATAGTCTTGGACCCATGATATATTAATGGCTCGGGTATATGTGTCGTGGTTGAACCGAACTTATTCTCCAATTGAGCTTTGGTGTGATAATGATGAGATGAATGTATTCGGATGAGCTGAGTTATTGAGGAGGTCGGTAAATATTAAGATGGACTTTGTAGACAAATGAAACAATGTATGGTCATTAACTTTCAACGAATGATACATTTGTTTACGGCTAATGATGGTATTTGGCTAAAAGGATTGAGACTTGATAGTGTGATTTGCTGAGATGATGAGATTTGGCGTGATGATGTGATTCGATGGGTTATGAGGTTTGGTGCTTTGGTGTATACCTCTTTCACGAAGGGTATTTTGTCTCGGCTTGAATTGTTATTGGCACTAGGTTGACTACGGGGTTGTTTGTCGGTATTTCTTATTTGGATTTGAAGTGAAGTTTTTTCGGGCGCGTTTACTTATTTCGTCTTCTTTCTTTCTACCATTCCGCGAAGATGACTTGTTTGGGCATTTATAGAGTGTGATAAAGACTTGGCTATTTAGTTACGGTTGTGATTCTTTCTCGCTTAACCCACAACGTAGCTATCACTTCGGTGTCTCACCCAGTTGAGGATTTGTCAAGAGGTTTTGTACATTGGGTACACCGTTTCTCTTTCACAAGGATTAGTACAAGTTTAAGTAACAAATCTGGGGAATTTTACTTCATCATCAAGTTTGGCATATCGGGTCTACTTCTCCATGTGGTCACAACAATAGCCTACAGAATATGTGAACGATGTGTTTTCCAGAATATTTATTGGATGGTTGATGATATTGTTGATGTTGGATAATGAACCGCTGATGAACCGCTGCATGTTCCCCTAAAACAGATATTCACTGAAACCAAAGTCGTCATAACACATTCAAGCTGACATTGTTTACGGTTTTGTCTTGATTTTGTAAAATCCCGCGAAAGAACCTATTTCTCGGTTTAAATCATAAACTTGTAAAATCCCGTGACAATGGAAACATCCTGGTATTTGTAAAGTGCATTTCCGGATCTATCTTACGGTTTATTCTTGGTTTTGTAAAATCCCGCGAAAGAAACTATTTCTCGGTTTAACCCATAGAGTTGTAAAATCCCGTAATGATAGAACCATCTTGGAGAAAGGAAAGTGTGTTTCGGGATCTTCTGATGCTGGTGTTACGGTTTCTGTTTCGAAGAAGGGATAAAAGGGTGTACTTCATAAATTGGATGTGTGTTTGGATTTTCGTCATGGCAGTTTGGTTATTACAATGTTTTACGGGGTTATGTGCCTTTAACCATGGTCGGGATGAAAAGCATTATCAAAGTTCACTTAAAACGTCAAAGGAGGCTAGATTTGAACTTTTAACCAGAAGATGTGACAACGGGGTTAATTCACTATTATTTATTTGAGGTTGAAGTGAAATATCACGGGCGAGTGTACTTAGTATCTGAAGATATCGGGGATGGTTGGATGAAGATTCTTCATGATCCTTGTTCGAGCTTATTATTAAAAACGAAGACTTGGAAATCTGGTTATTGTTGGGTATCTTTTACCTTTTCTTTTACCACTTGGGGGAATTGGGCTCATACCACCTCAAAATAACTATCACTTTAAGGAGTTACGTTGTAGTGCTCAGTGTCACATTCAATTGTGGATTTTCAAGAGGTAATGTACGTCTTATACTTGATGGTTGGTTGGTTGAAGAGTATAGAGTACATAGAGAGTACTTAGAGATGCTAATGGAAATCGGCACCGCTCTTTGTTACATATGTGCAAGTTTAAGTCACGAGTTCGGGGTAGTTTACTTCAGGGTCAAATTCATCATATTGGGTTTTCTCCATCAGCTGTCACGACAAAGAGCCTACTGAATGATAATGGGGTTGATTATAAGTTTTGCCAAGAGATGATGAAAAGAGAGAGATTATGACGTCTGTTCACTTCAGTTCATGCCTCGTACTCTAAAGAAAAGAAAAGTGTACGTTTCAGTGCGCTTTATCTTCCAAAGAAGAGAAATCTTCTAATGACGCTTGAACACTTCAGTTCAAGCCTCGTTCCTCTAAGAAAAGAAAAGTGTACGTGTCAGTGCACTTTATCTTCGGAAGAAGAGAAATCTTCTCAATTATGACCATTCTCATCAACATGCTTCATACTTTTTCCATGCGCTTCAGTCATCAAGTGAACCGGGCTACTGTTGATTGTTTTCTGATTCCACTTTCTCAACTATAATGACGATGGCGACATCATGTGCTAATTTTGCGGGGGAGATGTGTGAATAGACTACATTTGGATGATGTTCACTTATTTAGTCAAGAATGGCATCTTCGTATGCAATTCTTGAGGGGGAGAAGAAGTGTGAATTTTTTGCATTGTTGATTGATATTTGAGAATATAAATGGTCATACGGCTCTAAACTCATGTAAGAACCGAGCTTCTTCTTATCGGGTCATCTTCACATGGAGTTTTTCTCTTCTAAGAGCCGTTGGTTGACATCTTCACTCGGATTGATGAGTTTATCGACAAAGTGCTTCCGGTTAATGCTTCACGTATACATCAACATGATGATTCCGAACAAACTATATGTTCTTGTTTGATGTGATTGGTAGTTTGGTGTTACCATCTTGTGTGTTCTTTGCGGCCTGATTGCTGATTTCCTTGATGAACATCTTTCTATTCTTGTTTGATTGGGAGGGATTTTAGTTAAGGGGATTTGCAAGATGTAAGTTAATTGGGATGCTTTTTGGTGTGAGTTGAAGATGTTAACTATCTATTCCCCAACTGGACAATCTTGAAGAAGGTCGAGTCTACAGTCTGTTCTACATTTTCTGCTGCATGTTAGAAGACTAAAGACGAGTTGCATTTGATAATCCAAAAACTTCTTCTTAATTCAAGCATTCATCATAAAGATTGTCGGTTTAGGGAAGAGCACTAATTGGGGGAGAGTGATATGTCGAATTTAATCCCCAATTAGACTTGCTCACATTATTTAGCATGTTGATTCTCACAAAGACTTCAAGCGATCTTCTCAACAGATTTCAAGTATTTGGGCTTATAATGTTTTGCTGATTCTGAAGTGTCAAGACCAGCAAGGGGGAAGGAGACAAGCACCTAAACGCGAGTAAACTTGATGAGCTTAATACTTCTAAGTAATTGAAGATATCCCGGGAAGATAAATGTTATGACCGCAGAGAAACTCATGGTTTGACTCATGGCGAGTAAACTTGATGAACTTAACTCTTCTAAGTGATTGAAGATATCCCGGGAAAACAAATGTCATGACCGCAGAGAAACTCAAGGTTTTACTCATCAAAGCGTTTAGTGTTCTTATTCCAACGTCGTGGGGGAAGTGATGTAAATGAAAGTTTCTGAAGATAAAAGAGGTACACTGGTGTGTGATGATCTCGATGTTATCGCAATCATCAGGGGAGAGAGAATTGTGTACATTGGGGGCGCTCAGCTGTCTCACTTGAGGGCTTAATCAGTGATTCAGAGATATAATCACTTATTCCGGAGTTGACATCCGCAGAGATTGTCATCCGCAGAGATAATCAGTGATTCGGCATGCTTCTTCAATGTTATCGGTTGTTCTCTCTTTGGGGAATGTGTGTACTTCGGATTCTTGAGCTTCATACACATTCATCAGGGACGAAAGATGTGAACATAGGGGAGGTGTTCTTCATTACCCTCATGATGTGTATTCGGGAGAGTTCTTGGATATTGGCGTACTTCGGTTTCTTGAGCTTCATACACATTCATCAGGGACGAAAGATGTGAACATAGGGGAGGTGTTCTTCATTACCCTCATGATGTGTATTCGGGAGAGTTCTTGAGCTTTATATAAAGAGACTGACTGCATCAACTCAACTACTTGGGGGAATTGTTCTCTTGACACCTTTTGGAATGGATTGCGTCAGACTTCAGTGGAAAAGGAATTTGAGAAGAGTTATTTATGTGTGGGATGATACGTTGCTGTTCTTGTTGATGATATAACCTCGAACGAAGAATCACGGTGATTATTCTTGAAAGGAGCAGCGGGATTTATGATAATGGTGTGCTTCTCTGTACACCTGGCTAAGGCAAGCTTGAAATACAGCTTCAAATCTGCTCAGCTAAAGGATTTTCGGTTTGGGGGGAAGCTGCCAAAGTCTCACTTTCAGTTGGTTCAATTTCTTTCTTCGATTCAAGAGCCCTGGAAGCTTTGGTGGTGAATGTTTAAGGGATGATGACTTCTATCTTCTACAACGGGGCTGCTCGATATCCTTATCTCGGTACTCGTATCATCATCTTCTTAAAACTATATCATCTATTCTATCTTTGTATATATTTATCAAAAACAAAATACAAAAATATAAAACCAACAAAAACAAAATAGAAAAATATAAAATCAACAAAAACCCATAAAAACTCAGAAAATTTCAAAAATACCAAAAATATGTTTTCTCAAGACATGTCTTCTGGTATCGATAACATCTACGGTCTTAGAAATGTCATTCAATAATGGCACGGGACTTTAGATGAAGTTCGAGCAGGAGGTGTAAATATTTCTTTCTAAACATGTCTCAAAATATGGCTTACAGTTATTTCAGACTGTAACCCGGGCTTCAAAAAATGGCTTACAGTTACTTCAGACTGTGACCCGCGCCTAAACAATGGCTTGCTATTATTTCTGATAGCAACCCGCTCTTTAAAGGAAGGAAAGTGTTGCGCTAAACAATTTTTCAAATATTTCGTGCACTTATCCTAAAACAATTTGAGGAAAGTATGTCGAAGGACTGCTGTTCCTACACAAATGTTTTTCCGTCTATAATTCTTCAGAAAAATATTTGTTGTTTTCTAACATGGTGGAAAATGAGTTGCTTAAAATCAATCAGATTCAGAGTCTTTATAAAATTTGGAATCTCAATCAATGACTTCAGCACTTTTAAAATCTTTTATAAAATGAGTTATTGGTTGAGGGGGAGAATGTTTTCAAATCTATATCATCTAACGAGCTTTCTTAATTATACTACGTGCTTAATTAAAAATGATATTTGCCTGTGTCGAAGGACTAGGAATTTAGGATATGATTGTTAGGTTTAGATGATTAGTGTTTGATAAACACATTATTCCCATACCTTATATGAACTGATTGATATGTTGAATTGACTTGAATTAGTCTATTGTTGTTTGGGTGATGTCGACCACCATATATCTGTATGTATGTTCTCTAACGTATGCAGGTATATTGGTATATGAATGTTCCCGATCCGGATCCCACTATTGATGATTGGATGCCGAAAGGAAAGGGTAACTATTTCTTGGGTTGACAAATGAAGAAACGGAGCTTAATTGGACTTCTATGGAGAGTTGGCATAAATGCAACGTAAGAGGTCTCACTGCATCAGCAGATGGTTTTCTTCTAAGTGATTGAAGAAACGGAGCTTAATTTGACCTCAGTTGGCATTCAAAATGCAACGTAAGAAGAAGTCTCACTGCATCTGCAGACGGTTTTTCTTCCAAACCCTACAAAAACAACAACGGAAGCTTCTCAACCACCTAACGTATCTTTGTGCAGGATACCATTTTTAAACAATTTTGAATAATTTGATTAAATTGTTTTGAAAATGGAAAAAATTTGTTTTGAAAATAAATTGAACTAAATTTTGAAAATCACCGGACTTCTTTTTATCAAAACCTAAGTCACTCAATTATTGACTTCTGTCATGGATTGAGGGGGAGAGTGATTTAAAATAAAATATTTTCAAATGATATTTCTTCACAAAAGTTCCGCTTTGTACAATATAAGTGGTGATCTAAAGATTTAATGTTATGTCATGGTATGATTTCTTCTTTTAGAATCAAGGTCTTTCAAAATGAAATTTTTTCTGTTCTTGTTTGATTGTGAAATTGTTTTATTTTACTAAAAGATCTCTTAAAAACTATCATACCTGACACTAACAATCTTTAATGTCTTAAATTGTTCTTTATCTGTCATTTTTCAAAAATTAAATCTTGCCACGTCTTTCCCCAAACTCTTTTAAATGATTTAAATCAGATGGGATCACAAATCTCAAATGGTTTGATATTTTTGATCATGGGAGAGATCGTGATTTAAATCTCAAATCTGTTTTAATGGAATTGGTTTTAGTCCTTCAAAGGCACTCCTGCCTCCATGTGCCAAACGATTTCAAATATACAATGCACATGTTGAGGAGGAGCATTTATCCAAAAACAAGATGAGTATTTAAACAAGGCACATATTCTCCCATGTCTTCTAAACCTTATTAAATCACTTGGGATCAAAAATCTCAAAGGGTTTGATATTTTTGATCGGGGGAGAATTTGTGATTTAATAATGAAATTTGATAAAAGGTGATCGTTTTGATTTAATTGTGCACGCTGCTCGCTCATATGTGCTAAACGCTTTCGAATCTTAAAGCACATATTGAGGGGGAGCAAATAAACTATCGAGGTACGAAAGCTTTTTAAAGTGATTTATAAAGTACCTTGATTGAGTTTTCAAATGGTTTTCTTAATGGCTCTTGTGATTGTGGTTGTGCTTCAAAAGAACTCTTGCCTCTATGTGTTAAAATGATTTCTCTTATCCTATGCACATATTGAGGGGGAGAATTTACCAAGAAAATCAAATGGCTTTTTCGTATGAAAATTGTGATCAAAGAAATTATTTCTAAAGAACTCTTGCCTCCATGTGCTAAACAATTTCATAATCATATGTACATGTTGAGGGGGAGCATTTCTAAATGATCAAAACTATTAAGGTACAAAATGCTTTGATCTCGTATCGCAAGTACCTTGATTGATTTTCCAAATGATTTTTCAATTGGTTTCATGAAAGAATGGACAATACCAAAAGACAGACCAATTTACTTTATGCATGGAGTTATAAGGATGGTTAGGTTAGGTATTTGTTCCCACGATCCGCCAAAACCGGAGGGATCTACCCAGGGACAATCCACTAGATAGTGTAGAGTCCTTAGGTATATTGAAAAAAGGAGAAAAGTGAGATATGGGAAGAGTGCGGATTGAGATAGAGCTAGAACTGGAATAAACCCAACAAGGTTCTGGTAATGAAGTCTCGGTAAGCACTGAAGGGGTTGAAGAATGAAAAAGAATTGAATGTGAAAAAGGGTGAAAAGAAATAGCCCTCCAATAATTCAACCTTAGGGCAGACACCGGGTTCAATACATATGCTACTGGTGGTTACTAAGGTAACACTGGTATTGAAGACAAGACGTCATGGACCCAGTGACGCACTGCACTACAACTTCCCAAGCTACTCAAGTTCCTCTTAAAAGGGCTTGTTTCATTCTCACGGGGAACCTACATAATCTATCGACTTTCTCTTAGAGATTGTTGATATTGAAGAAGGAGACCCTCTCCCTAGTCTTCGACTCAGGAACCAAATGTGCACTATTGAGTCTAGAGCTAAGAGATCATCCACAATATCTCGTTAGGACACAAAATTAATGATGACTTGATATTTCACACAATGTGGAAAGTAAGTATATATTGAGAGTCCTACGCATTATCCTTGTGGTATTGCCAGAACATCCGAGTGATATGTAAAAATATTCACAATGAAGATGGAAATCCTTATAGAGCCAACATCAAACAAGCTCTTGGTGGGTAACATGTGAGATCTTGCAAAAGATCAAGCTTGTGACAACTGGATAGAAACGATGGGGTGATTCATTCTTGAATCTACCTTGGTCCAGGAAATGAATTGACGAATACTTTTGGAAAAACCATTCGATGTGCAAACCTTCTTTTCTCTAGCACGTCGAATGTGTATTCATGTTTTCAAACACAAAAAGTATCTCTGATTGAAAAATACTTTTAGAAAAACCGTTCGATGTGCGAATCTCTTCTTTTCACTAGCACATTGAATGTGTACTCATTCTCTAATACAAAAAGTATTTTGATTGAAAATTGATCTTTCTCATAAAACCTTCGTCGTATTGCAAAAACTCTTTCTTCTAAGCAATACGTGATTGTTTTTCAAATCATTTTTCATCAATCAGTGAATCTCAATTTGCTGGTTCACTCACTCCGTGTTTTCTTCTTTGAGACGTTCCGGTTTGAGAACAGCTAGAACAGCTGCGAAACCATGTCAAGGAGATTCTTAGGAATCCTACCTGATCACAGGCAGTACTTGTACTGATCAACGGGGAACCGTGGGCCGTGTACCTCAATTCAACAAAAGTGATCAAAGACACTTCCGTGCACTTTATTGCTAACTGTCGTATGCAGGTACACCCTGACGATTTCAGCTGATCAGAATTGAGGAGTCAATCCAAAGCCGCATGTTCACAGCAACCACACTTAATTGAAGAAATCATGACTGGTGCATATCTACATAACCTTGTTCTAATATTTTTTATACTATGCTTCTACTACGCTACTGCAAATATCATGAACCAGTATGGCTTCTGCTACTCTGATGGAAAGATGTCATGATTCAAAAGTGTGAGCATGTCGGTCCAAAAGTCACAACTTCACATGATGGCAACACAATAAAGGGTGATCCAGAGATTTACTGTGGCTGATGATCTCAATGAAAGCTCAAAGATCATCAAAGATGTGGATCAGTTAAAGGCCTCCACTAAAAGTACTAATCAATGCAGACTTTGAAGAATCGCTACTAATGCACAGAGTTTACGAAAATTGAAGAATTCTAGTCTACGAGCTCAAGACTGAAGATTAAATAGAATGCTAGGATTCAAAATGTAAATCATGGGGTGACCTCCCTTAGGGGGAGATTGTTAGGAATTAGAAAATTCCATAGTAAAAGAGTCGGTCACCCCAACTATTATCTAGCATAAGTTAGCTCGTAGACATACAGTTATTTACGTTATTTAGTAGTTTATTAGTTAATTTGTAGCGTAGCTTAGTCTAGTGTAATACCGTGGAGGAAGGACGGGTCTTTACCCACTGTATACCTGATCCACAGGCCGATAGGAGGTCGTGTTGTTTGTAAGTATAAATACCCCTTCCATCCATGGAAGGGGTGTGGCTTCTTTGAATAAACCTTTCATTTCATATAGCAACTCTCTTTCAAGAACCTCCTCTCAACTGTCTTCATCTATCTAAAATGGCTTTCTTGTTTAATCACAATCCTAGACCACCCGAATCATCAAACAACATAATATTCACGATCCTACATTATGTATCTTAAGTACGATGTATATGTTCATTTCTCAATCTGGTTTAATGATACATGTGATTAACAAGTTTAAGGAATCGGCTGTAAGTATTGAGGGAAAAAGTTTAGATGAAAATATATACTTATTAGCTAAATGTGTTGATATGACGCTTTCATCAAAGCTAATTGGAGAAGAGAAATACTTTTTGAAAAGATGGTCATGGATGTTGTCATTGGGATAAAGATACACTAGGAATAATGATACACTGGACATGATTGGGATAAAGAAGGTATGCTTGCTTAACATTCAAATTTAGATGGCCAAGCTTTTACTAGGCTTATTTGTTCTTCAAGTGATAGTTTTATGTGACAACTCGTATTTTCAGGACATTTCATATAGACTAAGTTTAGTCTACATTTCATTAACATCATTTTCATCATGTTAGTTCATTCATGATTTTTGCATTTCACATTAAACGCGTAAATTTCATATTAAATAAACGTTATCGCGTAAGTTATTATTTTGAACATTTAATCCGATACTTCCAAAAATGATTCCGATATATTTTTATACTTACATTTAGCTTATAAAAATAATATTTTGAGTTTACCTAGTGTTTTAAATTTATTTTGTATATAAATCGTTAAATTTATATTATTACGACGCTTTTCTTAAAAAACTACACGATAATTATTATATCACTCAAATTTTACAAGAAATGTATTTTTACAATTTTTATGATCTCAATATACTTTACTTTGATCCATTAAAGTTATGTTTAGTCAATACTACTCTAATTTCACAACTATATACAAGTTACAACACATTTTACCTAACTACATTTTACTTACAAACAATTACATACAATATAAAAGAAAAGAAAAAAATGTATTTTGAGATACATCCCCCCCCCCCCAAAAACCGGCCATGAGGGGGGTGAGTCACATAGAGTTGGTAAAACTTTTTCTTGTATAGATATACACTCAATTACTTACACAATTCAATCACAATAATTTTAGTACAAGTCAAGGTTTTCCTCTCTTCTTTTTCTTCTCTCAAAACCGGTTATCCATAGATCAAGAAGGAGATTCATCAAAAATTTCTCAAGTAAAGTTTTTACAATCTAGTTACACTCTTAATCAAGGTTTTGAAATAAAAACCTAGGGTGTTTAGGTTTAATCCTTTGTTCTTGTCACCTCATCAAGTAACTAGTAAGCATATCACTTTCATTTTACATCTTTCATTTTCATCTCATATCTATTTCATCATTTTTGAGCAAAGCATGCAAGACTTATGGATATTTATACCATTTTTACATTGTTTTTAGAGTTATACATATATAAGTCATCCTATAATTTATCCCTTGTTATATATTAGTCTTGATGATGTTTAGGAACCCATGACACCCTAAGAAGGTGTATGGTAGGATTAGAATAGCTTTGGAGTTGTTTTGAAGGGATTGGAATAGGTTTAGTACGAGAAAAACTCTTTTCGACAAGTCTAAAAAGTGGTCTGATCTTATTTTGTATTTCTGGAAAATCCGACAGTAGACATGAATTTTTGGCCTAGATAATTAGAAAATATACTTTAAAACGAATCCGTGGCCGCTTGAACGGATTAAAACGGAGTTATAACGAAGAAGTTATGAATTTTTCAAGTTTGACGACGAAATATATACGTCCTGAAAATTTCAGCACACTATTTTTGTTTTGTACGAGTCAAAAACGAGTCTTAAGCTTTATAAATTATTTCGACTTATCAAAAATATATTAGTATACTTTGATATGAAGCTAAGGACGTATAATACGTAGAAAACGGATTTGTAACGACTAAAATATACACGTTTTCACAAAATTGCCGTAACTTTATTATTTAAGAAAAACTATATTATTTCTATTAGACAAGTGTTACGGTAAACAAACGACCATATTGAAGGCTATTTTTAACGTTGATGTGGAACTTTTTGTAACGAGATGTCTTCTAATAAAATTAAGATCACCAAGCATATTTTCCAAAATGACCAACCGTTTGTATAGCGGAGTTGTAATGAATTATTTACGGTTGCTTAAACTTTGCCGAAACTCACTTTTAAACCACATTTTGGACAAAATCACCCTACTTAACCTATGTTTTTCTTTACGAACGAGACCTCTAGGATAAAAACTTAAATGCCAAAACTTCGAGATTATGATACAAGCTTTCCAAAACCGTTGAGTTCGTTTCCTAACGTTCGACGTACACCATTTTATGACAAGCTTTTCGAGGCCATTTTTGTCACTTTCATGAAATTTCCAACGACATTATTTTACGACGAAAAGTTAAAATTTCACAATAAATCATTAAGAAACTATTGTAGGATGACATTTTGACGTAAATACTTGTAAAATAATTTAAGAATGGTCAAGACGTCAAAAGAGTATTTTTCGACGAAGAGTATTGTTTTTCAAAATTCACAAGTGGTATAAATAACATACGAAATGCATGCATAACATTACATCATAACTCATTACGTATCATATCATTCACAATAGGTCAAGGTTAAAGTATCACGCTACATTTCAGTGTATCCACTTTTGTCATCATAATCATTGCAACAGGTGAGTTTTCATAGCCCCATTTTCAATTGTTTTGTACTATTTTGGGGGAGATACATGCTTAACTATTTTTCACAAGTACTTTATTTTTTTTTAAGGATAACTTCTATCATGATCATCATTGTTTCAAACTGAATGTTGTACTATATTAGTTGTTCTTGTTTGTTTGGTATAGTTCTACGTCGTATAAAGTTCTATGTCAGTTGACTACTGATACATCGTCGTATAAAGTTCTATGTCAGTTGACTACTGATACATCGTTGTATAAAGTTCTATGTCAGTTGACTACTGATACATCGTCGTATAATGTTCTAAATCAGTTGACTACTGATACATTGAGTCTAGTCCTATTGATTAAGTGCTATTGTTCTACGTCGAGTTAGGTACTATTGTGAATTCATTTGACATCATGTGTTTGAACATAAACTATACACATTTTGGCAGTGGGTTGTGAACACACAGGTTGCAAGTTTTGTATGGGCGGAACTTGGAACTGGGTGGATTTACAATGCCTTTGCTGCATAAACGATTTTGAAAGGCTTTACATTTCAACACAAACTCTATGAACTCACTCAACCTTTGTGTTGACACTTTTAGCATGTTTTTATCTCAGGTATCTAAGGCATTCACTTCATGGCATGCATGTGGACACATCATGGAGTCGCGGTGACGACTCGTCTCACTTGGGTTTTACGCACTTTAAAACATCGTTTGAATTGTAACAAACTTATTTCCGCACAAGTTGATTTTCATTTGGGACCTACACTTTGTAAACTCTGATTGTTTTATTAAATCAAACGATGTGTTTTCCAAACGACACTTTAGGTCGTTCAATATAACTGTGATTGTGATGCTATGACAGTCAATCCCCAGGAATTCCATTCCGCTGCAAAACAGGTAATTTGGGGGTGTGACAGATTGGCATCAGAGCTTCAGTTATAGAGAACTAGGTTGCATCATTGACCCTAGACTATAACTACATCATCATAGCATCTCATCATTTCATCATAAGTGCATGTTCACTTTGCATGCGATTTATACGTACATTTTTCGAGTTATTTACTTTCATTTCACATCGATTGTCACATGGATGCCCTTAAATACCCATCCCATCATATTCACATCACTCTGATGTGGTGAATGCTTTGTCATTCCCTATCGCAATTTTAACATCAGTTGACTCAACACCAAACAACATATGAGTCGATTAGTCCAAGCATTGCATAGTTACTCCTAAATTATACATAGCCTGATCACCTATGTCTAATTCAGGAAGAATCATGCAATGAAGGGAGTAGTAGGCTTATATGTGTAAGCAATTCCGTAATCGAGCCAAATTTTCAAAAGTCCTCCTACAAACCAATTTAGCCTAATCTCATGACAGTTCTCGTTTGATGAGTTGTGAGATTAAGTGAAAATTGGTTGGTAAAAAGTCTTTTGAGGGTTTTGCTTGAGAATGGGAAAGTTTGCCACATCAAACCCTAAACCCGAGAGACCAACACGAGCTGAATTCAGGGACTGAATTCCTTTTTGGATGGGCGAATGTGACAACTCGTATTTTCAGGACATTTCATATAGACTAAGTTTAGTCTACATTTCATTAACATCATTTTCATCATGTTAGTTCATTCATGATTTTTGCATTTCACATTAAACGCGTAAATTTCATATTAAATAAACGTTATCGCGTAAGTTATTATTTTGAACATTTAATCCGATACTTCCAAAAATGATTCCGATATATTTTTATACTTACATTTAGTTTATAAAAATAATATTTTGAGTTTACCTAGTGTTTTAAATTTATTTTGTATATAAATCGTTAAATTTATATTATTACGACGCTTTTCTTAAAAAACTACACGATAATTATTATATCACTCAAATTTTACAAGAAATGTATTTTTACAATTTTTATGATCTCAATATACTTTACTTTGATCCATTAAAGTTATGTTTAGTCAATACTACTCTAATTTCACAACTATATACAAGTTACAACACATTTTACCTAACTACATTTTACTTACAAACAATTACATACAATATAAAAGAAAAGAAAAAAATGTATTTTGAGATACATCCCCCCCCCCAAAAACCGGCCATGAGGGGGGTGAGTCACATAGAGTTGGTAAAACTTTTTCTTGTATAGATATACACTCAATTACTTACACAATTCAATCACAATAATTTTAGTACAAGTCAAGGTTTTCCTCTCTTCTTTTTCTTCTCTCAAAACCGGTTATCCATAGATCAAGAAGGAGATTCATCAAAAATTTCTCAAGTAAAGTTTTTACAATCTAGTTACACTCTTAATCAAGGTTTTGAAATAAAAACCTAGGGTGTTTAGGTTTAATCCTTTGTTCTTGTCACCTCATCAAGTAACTAGTAAGCATATCACTTTCATTTTACATCTTTCATTTTCATCTCATATCTATTTCATCATTTTTGAGCAAAGCATGCAAGACTTATGGATATTTATACCATTTTTACATTGTTTTTAGAGTTATACATATATAAGTCATCCTATAATTTATCCCTTGTTATATATTAGTCTTGATGATGTTTAGGAACCCATGACACCCTAAGAAGGTGTATGGTAGGATTAGAATAGCTTTGGAGTTGTTTTGAAGGGATTGGAATAGGTTTAGTACGAGAAAAACTCTTTTCGACAAGTCTAAAAAGTGGTCTGATCTTATTTTGTATTTCTGGAAAATCCGACAGTAGACATGAATTTTTGGCCTAGATAATTAGAAAATATACTTTAAAACGAATCCGTGGCCGCTTGAACGGATTAAAACGGAGTTATAACGAAGAAGTTATGAATTTTTCAAGTTTGACGACGAAATATATACGTCCTGAAAATTTCAGCACGCTATTTTTGTTTTGTACGAGTCAAAAACGAGTCTTAAGCTTTATAAATTATTTCGACTTATCAAAAATATATTAGTATACTTTGATATGAAGCTAAGGACGTATAATACGTAGAAAACGGATTTGTAACGACTAAAATATACACGTTTTCACAAAATTGCCGTAACTTTATTATTTAAGAAAAACTATATTATTTCTATTAGACAAGTGTTACGGTAAACAAACGACCATATTGAAGGCTATTTTTAACGTTGATGTGGAACTTTTTGTAACGAGATGTCTTCTAATAAAATTAAGATCACCAAGCATATTTTCCAAAATGACCAACCGTTTGTATAGCGGAGTTGTAATGAATTATTTACGGTTGCTTAAACTTTGCCGAAACTCACTTTTAAACCACATTTTGGACAAAATCACCCTACTTAACCTATGTTTTTCTTTACGAACGAGACCTCTAGGATAAAAACTTAAATGCCAAAACTTCGAGATTATGATACAAGCTTTCCAAAACCGTTGAGTTCGTTTCCTAACGTTCGACGTACACCATTTTACGACAAGCTTTTCGAGGCCATTTTTGTCACTTTCATGAAATTTCCAACGACATTATTTTACGACGAAAAGTTAAAATTTCACAATAAATCATTAAGAAACTATTGTAGGATGACATTTTGACGTAAATACTTGTAAAATAATTTAAGAATGGTCAAGACGTCAAAAGAGTATTTTTCGACGAAGAGTATTGTTTTTCAAAATTCACAAGTGGTATAAATAACATACGAAATGCTTGCATAACATTACATCATAACTCATTACGTATCATATCATTCACAATAGGTCAATGTTAAAGTATCACGCTACATTTCAGTGTATCCACTTTTGTCATCATAATCATTGCAACAGGTGAGTTTTCATAGCCCCATTTTCAATTGTTTTGTACTATTTTGGGGGAGATACATGCTTAACTATTTTTCACAAGTACTTTATTTTTTTTTAAGGATAACTTCTATCATGATCATCATTGTTTCAAACTGAATGTTGTACTATATTAGTTGTTCTTGTTTGTTTGGTATAGTTCTACGTCGTATAAAGTTCTATGTCAGTTGACTACTGATACATCGTCGTATAAAGTTCTATGTCAGTTGACTACTGATACATCGTTGTATAAAGTTCTATGTCAGTTGACTACTGATACATCGTCGTATAATGTTCTAAATCAGTTGACTACTGATACATTGAGTCTAGTCCTATTGATTAAGTGCTATTGTTCTACGTCGAGTTAGGTACTATTGTGAATTCATTTGACATCATGTGTTTGAACATAAACTATACACATTTTGGCAGTGGGTTGTGAACACACAGGTTGCAAGTTTTGTATGGGCGGAACTTGGAACTGGGTGGATTTACAATGCCTTTGCTGCATAAACGATTTTGAAAGGCTTTACATTTCAACACAAACTCTATGAACTCACTCAACCTTTGTGTTGACACTTTTAGCATGTTTTTATCTCAGGTATCTAAGGCATTCACTTCATGGCATGCATGTGGACACATCATGGAGTCGCGGTGACGACTCGTCTCACTTGGGTTTTACGCACTTTAAAACATCGTTTGAATTGTAACAAACTTATTTCCGCACAAGTTGATTTTCATTTGGGACCTACACTTTGTAAACTCTGATTGTTTTATTAAATCAAACGATGTGTTTTCCAAACGACACTTTAGGTCGTTCAATATAACTGTGATTGTGATGCTATGACAGTCAATCCCCAGGAATTCCATTCCGCTGCAAAACAGGTAATTTGGGGGTGTGACATTTTAATTTATCGATAGTTAAGTTTGACAGTGGATTAAGCTTCTTTTTTTCCGGCTTATGGCTTACTTAGCCTTTAAAAAGCTAATAAGCTCAATATATTGGACTCCTGAGCTTATCAACTTAATTAAGCCCTAACCTCCTAGCCTAAGTTCTAATTTCTGAGCTTATTAGCTTCTAGAAGTTCAATAAGTCCATAAGCCAAAAAACAAGCTAAAACAAACACCCCTAGGATGTCAATTCTCATTGTATAAGACTTTCTGTTTATGAAGGAGTATTTAACTAAAAAACTATAGTTGGGAACTTAAGATAGAGAGTAGTTATTTGTAAAAAGAGACAAGCTACTTAATTCTCCTTAACTCTATAAGGATGCTACAACATTTAAAGATTTTGTTCTAGACAATATTAATCATGAATTATTAAGGGGATGTTTGGTAAAGGGTACTATAGACGACATTGCACGAACCAACATCATGGCATAGTTTGGAACATGTACCATTAGATAACTTAATGTGAGAAACATTGATATAAAGGTATTGAAAAACCAAAAGTGCAATGTTCTGTACTAATCACTCTCATACTGTATATGGTATAAAAAAATGTCAAGTATATACAAATAGTCATGTTAATTTACATCCACCAACCACTCAATGAGGATGCCTCTTATCCGTTCTGTTATATTAGTTTCTATGGACATGTAGCCAGGCGACACACAGCTTGAAATATGAAATATCATAGATATTTTTTGCCCAGTGTTAACACAATTAAACAGAGGATCTACTCGTAGGAACTATAAACTACAAATTACCAGTTTGGTAATTTGATATTAGCACTTTTTTTCTTTTCGTCACAGGAAATTATTATCAAATAACACAAACCTTTGTCATATTTTTGGTAGCAATCCATACATCACTTCTTTGCAGGTCAGCAGTGAAAGCCTGCTCGTATATGTGCTCGTATACCAACCTAGAAAGCTATTTTGTTGGATCCAATGACGCCTCCATCTATTACAGAAAATGAGTATATATACATAAGGATGCCGTTGTGATACATCATTACTTGTAGAAACTTTTATATATAATGACTTAACATTACCTGAAGAAATTATGCTTTTTCATAATCGTTTTCACATGAGTCGCTCTCTACAGGTAGGCAAACTATTATGTTGCAAAAGCTAAACATAAAATTAATCAAACTAATAATGACAATAGTGCCATAATAAGTAAACAAACAAATACATTATACACATCTTAGAAACGTACATATCCCATGCGTGCAATTCCATATCAGAAAATGTAGCTCGCTCCTCGACTTTAACGCCAAGATATCCATCAATGTTTGATATTAGAAGTGCAATTTCACATATAGGAGGAATTTGGAACTTGATTGTAGCCTAAAAATGACATTAAAAAGTAACAAATAAGCACAAAACCTATCGAGTGCTGGAAAAATATGATCACATATTAAAGCTTATAATTATTTAAGATTCCGTTGAAATAGAAAACAAAGAACAACATTTTCGCCCTTGGCATCAACAGTAAAGCAAGGATAAGAACCATTATATTCATTTGATCGTAATCAGCTCTTCTAACCACATTCGTTCTTTGTTTGCAATTGTCTCCAAATCCACATGTGTTGAAGGCACTTCCTATGGCAAAGCCTCTGCACAAAAAGCAAAAAAAATAAGTTGCCCAATTTCCCTCAATAACAACTTGAATCTCAGCCCCATGCCATTGCTCCTTGTCATTTATCTTCTCATGTAAATGGATATGGGGAATGTTTTTGATCATGGAAGAATAAAATCAGTAGATTAAAGCACAAGTGATCAACCTCTTATGAGCACCATACATGTATTAGTTTTAAATATGAAGAAGCAACGAAGATTTAAGCTCATCTATCAAGTTCTTTGCTATAATGAATTAATAGTACATTCTGCAACAAACATAGAAACGTGTTCTGAAGCCGACAAACTCTTCAATGTAATTACATTTTATCAAAAAAAAATAAGAGTTGTTGTTATTTAATTAGAAGAATGCATAATGCTAAGTAATAGATCAAAGAAACATTATAAAACATGTCAAGCGTTCATGTCATTTAAGCGTTCATGCAACAACTGGTTTAAAATTAATGGACTACTTACTTTGGAGAAGAAGAAATAGAGTAATATTGGGGCTGCAAGCGTGGTGAAATAGCTGCACAAAAATGCCAAGTGGATTCTTAGCTGATGGGAATACCTCCATGGCTGGTCGATAATCCAGTTACTCTCCGTCTATTTTCATAATATCTATTGGTGGCGGGTCGATGATTTTATCACATATCTACAGCAAAAAAAACATCAACCATGATTAAGAAAAAAATGGGCATATCCGAAAAGTAACAGCTACACTCAATGGGCATGGAGATATAATAATACATAAAAGTTAAAAACCGTATTGTATTTAAAAAGATTGTAACTGAAAGTTTTTTCAAGACTTGAGATAGAATACACAAAATCTTGTCAAAGTTCTAAAATAAAATGTACTCACTCACTCACCAATGATCAAGGATATGACTCATTTACTGTCAAAACATAAATTTACCAAACAACCCCTTAATAATTCATGATTAATAATTCATGATTAATATTGAGGCGAAGCTTTTGCGTTTATAAGGCGTGACATAAGGCGGCACAAAGTATGAAAATATTTATATATTTATATCATAATTCATGATTAATATTGTTTAGAACAAAATGTTAGAAAGTAGTTACCTACTTTTAGTCGTTTTATAGGGTAACATCAATTATACTTATTAACCGTTTAGTTTAACTTTTAATAACTTTTAACTATATATTTGTTCTTCTAAATCCTAAAAGTAAAAATCACAAATCAAAATACTTACCTGCTTTTAGTGATTTAATGAATTATGGTAATATCAATTATATATCTTAACCCTTTCATTTAAGTTTTAATTACTTTTTAGAATATACTTGATCCACAAAATCATAAAAATAAAAACCACAAGTCATACCCGTCCATCGGGCGGGTTTTGACACTAGTATATATATATATATATATATATATATATATATATATATATATATATATATATATATATATATATATATATATATATATATATATATATATATATATATATATATATATATATATATATATATATATATATATATATATATATATATATATATATATATATAAGTTAAAAAACCCAAAAATATTTTGTTTTTTATTGTGTTTAATAAAGATAAAAGACATCAATCATATAACACTCTCAACTTGAGTTTTATCATAATAAGTTCCCAAACAAAAGATTCAAAACTTACCTTTGTGTCACTTGCGAAAATACGCTTGTGATTATTGGTTTAAGTTCTTTGTGTTTTTGCTTCGGTCCTATTTTTATTGATTTTTTTTAGTGCATGCGCACTCGTTTTAAAAAATATTATAAAATTCCAAAAACAATCTTCTTTATCCTTTTAACCGTTTAATTCTCTCTTCTTATCCCTCTTCATGTTTAATTCTTATGGCGACTCTCGGCCATCATTGTTTCACTTGTAAAACTCCAATGGAAGAAGATGAATATCGATGTTACAAATGCATGTGCGAGCGGTGTGGAAATAATTGT
This sequence comes from Chrysanthemum seticuspe, assembly GCA_019973895.1. Taxonomy (NCBI): domain Eukaryota; kingdom Viridiplantae; phylum Streptophyta; class Magnoliopsida; order Asterales; family Asteraceae; genus Chrysanthemum; species Chrysanthemum seticuspe. Next base: position 273,635,141 of record BPTQ01000008.1, on the reverse strand, counting down.
CGAAATGGATTCTGTAACATGTGCAACTTATTCATTAATCCAAATCCTTTGACACCCGACCCTCCTTGTTTCATTTGTGGAAGTTCGATAGAAATTAATTATCAATGTTACATGTGTACGAGTAAGCGGTATGAAAATGATTGTAGAGATGGATTTAGCAATACATACAATTCAAATCCAAATTCTCTCAATTATTCTCAAAGTTTTTCCGACTACCCTCCACAGCCCCAGATGACTTCATTCGAGTTTTGCATTATTTGTAAAGATCTGTTAGGAGATGGTTCACTTTGTGAACGGTGTTTTTGCAAGGAATGTGGATTTAGTCATGGACTTTGTACGTGTTACCCTTCTGAAATGGGGAATACATTCTCTTATGATTCTAACCCGAACTTTTCCGATTTTCCTCAAAACGATTCTTACACCCTCCGCATAATTCATATGAGCAAGAACCATACTATCAAAATTTCAATGATACATCGTTTCAAAATACACCAAAATTTTCTTGTGCAAATTGTGGGAGGTGAAGAAGCTGCAGACAAAAGCGAGGTCACTCAAAGCCCAAAGGAGAGCCAACATTGTGGACTCCACAAGTTCAGACAGTTCAGATGATGATATGGATTTGGATGATTCTTCCAAATAGGGGAGGAAGATTGCAGACATTGATGTTGATCCACATACTACAGTAGTTCAAGAAGAAGCAGGAGATCAGGGGAGGTTTGATGATACATATAGAGGTGGTGACAGTCAGTTTGATCAGGGTATAGATACAGTGATTAGTACTGCTGATTTGGTGGAGAATGTTGCTAGTGTGGCCAGGAAGATGGGTGAAGTAGTTAGTACTACTGAATTGGCTAGACAGATAGAATAGGCAGTCCAAACTTGTAAAGGTACTGCTAGTGTTGCAAGTGTTTCTGTTAGTACTGCTGAAATAGAACAAGGTACTGCTAGTGCTAGATTTGTGTATGCTAGAAGAAAAAGAGTAGACAAAGGAAAAGGGATTATGACTGCTGAAGAACTATCAAAGAAGGTTAAGAAGGGTATTTTAGCTCAGATCAGTTTTGATAAGGAAATAGCAAAGAAAGCTCATGAAGAAGAAGTGGCAAAATTTCTTGAAGAACAAAGATTGACTAAAGTATCAACTGAAGAGTTAACTCAAGAAGAATCTGATGCACTGCTAGCTCAAAGAATCCAAGAAGAATAAAGAGCAGCTATCCCTGAAGCTGACAGAGAAGATGCTCTACTGGATATGATCAAGAAACATCAGAGTGCTAGGATGGCTGGCAAAATGTTTAAGCCTCCTACAAAATCACAAAAGATAAAGCATATAAAGGAATACTTAAAGAATCAAGATCACCAAAAGGTTGTTCAACTGAAGGGAAATTCATATGCAGAGATTGGAGAGATGTACATCAAAGCCTACAAGAGAGTACAAGATTTCATTCCTATAGAAATTGAAGTAGAAGGCAGCAGAATTAAAAGAAAAGGTTTAACATTAGAATCTGAATCATCAAAGAAACAGAAGGTAGTTGAAGAAGAACCTACTGCAGAGGAAGAAACTTGTAAGATATAAGCTTTTCACATACACATCATAACATTAACACAATGAGCACATAGATGGTTTTAGAGAGAGAAAGAGTGGGACATTCTAGTGAGAGAAACTAGTTGAATATTAGATTACCAAAGAACATCCAACCCTCTACCTTGCAAGGTAGAGGGTATTTATAGGTTACAACCTAAACGACCTCCTGACGGCCTGTGGATCAGGGATACAGTGGGTAAAGACCCGACCTTCTTCCACGGTGTTGCACTATACTATTATTCACTATTAACTAACTACATAAACCGTAACTAATGACTAATCTACGAGCTAACTTATGCTAGATAATAGTTGGGGTGACCGACTCTTTCAGCACTGGAATTTTCTAATTCCTAACAATCTCCCCCTAAGGGAGGTCACCCCATATTTTACATTTCAAATCCTAGCATTCTAGTCTTGACATCGTTCTTGAGCTCGTAGTTTTTCATATATCAACATCGTAAACTTAGTGCATAGGTGGTGCAACTTCAAAGTCTGCAAAGATAAGTACTTTCAGCAGGAGGTCCATTTCTGATTCACGAGATAGTAAATATGAGCCAGCATTTGAGATCATCAGCTATCAACAATCTCTGTGACATCCTTTGTGGTGTGATGTTGTGACTTTAGGACCGACATGCTCTCATTCTGGATCATGATGTCTTCTCATCAGAGTAGCGGAAGCATTTGTTGAATCATGATATTGGCAGCAGCGTAGCAGAAGCATGGAGTGAAAATATCAGAGTCATTGATGCACTAATCATGATTTCATTTGAGTTGAATGTGTTAAGTGAGCATGCGGCTGTGGATTGACCGCTTCATTCTGATCAGCTGCAAACGTCGGGCGTACCTGCATACAACAGTTAGCAACAAATCGCACGAAAGTGTCTTTGATCACTTTCGTTGAATTGAGGTACACGGCCCACGGTTCCCCGTTGATCAGTACAAGTACTGCCTGTGATCAGGTAGGATTCCTAAGAATCTCCTTGACAGGGTTTCGCAGCTGTTCTAGCTGTTCTCAAACCGGAACATCTCAAAGAAGACAACACGGAGTGAGTGAACCAGCGAATTTTAAGTCCACTGATTGAAGAAAAGAGATTTGAAAAACAATCGTGTATTGCTCAATAGAAATTGTTTTTGCAATACAACGAAGGTTTTATTGAAAAATCAATTATCAATCATAAAAATACCTTTTGGTTTGAAAAATAAGTACACAGTCGATGTGCTAAAGAAAGGAGTTTTTAAGCACAAAGACCGGTTTTTCAAAGGTATCCGTCAATCCATAACCTGAACCAGGATTGATTCAAGAGATTGAATCGCCCCATTGTTTCTGTTCAGTTGTCACATGGTTGATCTATATAATAGATCTCACATGCCACCTACCAGGAGCTTGTTTGATGTTGGCTCCAGAAGGCTTTCCATCTTCATTGTGAATATGTAAACACATCACTCAGATGTTCTGGCAATACCACAAGGATAATGCGTAGGACACAAGATATAATCTCTCTTTCCACATTGTGTGAAACAGAGAGTCTTCATTGAAAGTGTCCTAATGAGATTTATTGATGATCTCGTGGCTCTAGACTCAATTTGTGCATATTTGGATCCTATAACGGAGACTAGGGAGAGGGTCTCCTTCTTCAATATCAACCATCTCTAAGAGAAAGTCGATAGATAATGTCGGTTCCCCGTGAGAATGAAACAAGCCCTTTTAAGAGGAACTTGAGTGGTTTGGAAAGTTGAAGTGCAGTGCGTCACTGGGTCCATGACGTCTTGTCTTCAATACCGATGTTACCATCAGTAGCATATGAAGTGAACCCGGTTTCTGCCCTAAGGTTGAATTAATGGAGGGCTATTTGTTTTCACCCTATTTTCATTCAATTCTTTTTAATTCTTCAACCCCTTCAGTGCTTACCGAGACTTCATAGCTATTACCTTGTTGGGTTTATTCCAGTACTAGCTCAGTCTTAGTCTGCACTCTTCCCATATCTCACTTTTCTCCTTTTATCATCATACCTAAGGACTTCTACACTAACTAGTGGATTGTCCCTGGGTAGATCCCTCCGGTTCTGGCGGATCATGGGAACCAATACCTAACCTTATCATCCTTATATCACCGTACATAAAGTAAAGTTGGTCGGTCAATTTGGTATTGTTCATCTGCCATTGGATCCAATTGAAAACCATTTGAAAATCAATTCAGATACTTGTGATATATTATCAAAGCATTTTGTACCTGAATTGTTTTTGATAATTTTAGAACGAGAACTCCCCCTCAACATGTGCATCAAGTATTTGAGAAATGTTAAGCACATGGAGGCAAGAGAAAGAATTAACTTCTTTGATTACAATTTTCTAAAAGATATCAACATCACTTCCCTCAACAGATCAAGTGGGTATAACATTTCCGGGAAGGATGAGGTTTCCATGAATTTTGCTCCCCCTCAATATGTGCCTTGAGGTTTGAAAAGGGTTTTGCACATACTAGAGGGAACCTTTTTATCATCAAAGGATTAGAAGCCATGAGATCAAGGTACTTTAAAGTATTTAAAGTGTAGTGTACCCTGATGACTTGAATTTACAAATAGAGTTCTCCCCCTTAATATATGCTTCGAGATTCGAAAACTTGTTTAGCACATATAAGGGAGAAGTATGCACAAAAATTGGTCATCTTATCTTTTACCATCTTTCATATTTATATCACATTTTCTCCCCCGATCAAAAATCTTAAATCCTTTGAGATTTTGGATCTCAAGTGATTTAAATAAGTGTGAGGTAAAATATTTGTAGGAGAAAAATGTGTCCAATTTTATATGATAAAGAGAAAGGACAACACAGATGTTTCCCCTTTTTCAAAAGGGGAAACTATAGTACAAATCCTAGCACTCTTACATGTATCACAGTTGTTCATATTTAATACACCACATAAAACACAAAGTTAACAAAACATAAACGGTATTCCGAAGAAGTCTTCATTCAGTTCTTTGAAGAAGTTTGTAGTGACCATCACGGAGCCTTCCACCAACAAAACTTTCAAGGCTGCGGAAGATCCTTCGTGTCTTGAGTCTTCGTCGGATTGCAGCAATGAAATGTTCACACCTCTTCACGTCATCATCAGTCCAGAACGTAGTTTTAACCCAAGATCTCATATCAAGTTTGGCTTCTTTCACTCTGGTGTCAAGTTCTTCTTCGACCATTTTGAGCGTACCATCACTAAACTTGTAGAGTTCACATAGACGCATAAGCATACGTGATCCATATCTGTCGGTGAAGATGACGGCTCTAGGAGTGTCAAGAACTTTGAATTCTCGATGAAATTCAAGCCCAGCTGCATTCCATTGAGGACTTGTGAGGTTGACTCTGGTTTGGTAGCTTTCAATGCCAAGCTGAAGGTCCTCAACTCGTTTCCGAATGACTAACCCCCTGATCCAAAGAGTGACAGCTGCAGAGAGGGCCTTTTTCTCACGTACAGGTAAGTGCTCCAGGTGTCCTTGAAGATTTAAGAGGTAGAGATCTTCGAAATCATTTGGTAGAAGATGTTTGAAGTCGTTTTCTTCAATGGTATACACTTTGAAGTCAGCTCTTTTAAGGACAATCTTCTTCAAGTACTCATATCCATAGATCGCGAAGATCTCTATACTGATAACGCTTAAGATTTGCAGTTTTGATCTGACCTCATTGCGTCTTTTATCAGCACCATGTCTTTCAATGTAGAACATCTTCTTTTTGAACCACCAGTGGGAAATACCATAAGACGCTGCAATATCATACTTTTGTTCTTCATTTGCCCAGAATTGATCAGGAACCATCTGCTCAAGCCCCTGATCAGAATAGGTTGCAGCTTTCATCTTTGAAATAGATAGAGCAGGCCTTCTTTCCGCAGAGCGAGCACACAGATAGTCCAAGTCGTGATTGAAGAAGAATTCCGCCTGAATGGTTACCTGACCAGGTTCACCACTAAGAGGAAGAGATTTGTTGACATTGAAGCGACTGATTTGCTCACTGACTTGGTCATTCAGCATCTTATGGCATTCTTCCATCTGATATTGAAGATGGTTTGCATCAGAATGGAAGACTTTGACAATTTCATAGGCTTGTCCTTCTAGATCTCTTGGTGTTATAGAAGAGATGCTTTTCCGCTCACAAAACCATCTAATGAAGCTTCCCATATCACCAGTGTAGTGCAGAAGAGAGTCTTCAGCTGGAACTTCATAGTTTTTGGTGATAACTGATGCCCAATTGTCGTCGGGAATCATAGAGTCAGACTCTGGGATTGTCCATGTGGGTTCTGGAGAAGGAGGTCTATCTTCCACAATGCAGCGTTGAATTGTGTCTCTAGAAGGAGCTACCCTGGATGTACTAGTGCGGTTCCCAGCCATGTAATTGTCAAACCAATCTTCTGATGGCTTAGGAATATGTTTCGTCGATGCATCATCTTCATCTGGTTCTGAGTCAGCCATAACTTGAGACTCTTCGTGGACCACTTGATCATCAGGAATTGAAGTGGATGTGGAGGTGAATCTTGAATCGATCGTCGTCCAGGCGGCAGATTTCTTCTGAGTACCCTGTTTGTGTGTAGAGTCTGATTGATTGGACGGTTTTGGAGTTGATGATGGTGGCTGTGATGGAGGTGAATTGGGTATTGACGAGGGATTCCCAGCTCCAGAAGTTCCAGCGCCTCCTGGTGGTGGAGGATCTTCGCGATCTTTGCGAACCTTCATCAATGTTTCCATCACAATTGTTCTTCTTTTCTTTTTAGCATCCTTTTCTCCGACTTCAATTTTAAACTGTTCATAATTGTCGAATCTGATGGATTCTTCAAGTGCCTCATAAAGTTTACCGTGAACCTCATGCTTGTCCTCTTCAGCCTCATACATCCTTTCACACAGGGCAGCTCTCATATCGGAGATGGGGAGGTCCTTGAATCGTCTGAGAAGTGGAGCCTCCATTGCCCATTCCACGGCATCCTTGACTTCTCCTTCAATAGCATCAGTAACTGCATCAGTGAAGTTGAGATGCTCCAATCTGTAGATACGATCCACCAGAGACTCAACAGATTTAGGAAGTTGCCTTTCCAGTGCTTCTACCCTTTTAATGGTTTTATCCAATAGTTGATCAGACGTGAGAATCTGTGGAGGGGAAGCTGGTGGAGCCACTTCATCTGCAATTGTGAAGATGGGTTCAGAAGTTGGTGGTGTTGTCGTTGGTGTTTGAACGGTTGATTGAGCAGGCAAGGGAGGTGGAAGTGCGGTTGATAGTGACGATGCAGTCATTGGAGGAATGGTTGAAGTATCTTGCTGAATGCTGACATTATACATGGATTGTGCAGAGTCTAAGGTTTTGTCATTAATGAATTGATCACCAAAAGAGAAGTCCTCATCGAGATTCTTAAGTGAAGATAGAGAGTTTGTAGACAGATTTGGTTCATCCATCTTCAAGGTCTCGTCAGATCTTGTCCCAAGGTTCTCCTGTGAGCCCTTTTGTAACAGAGTGTCAACATTCAACTCAGATTGAGTCTCACCAAGTGATAGAGATTCCTTGAACGTTTCAGGCACCACACCGGATTGTTCCTTTTCATGTGGTGAATCTGTTCTTCTCTTCAGCTCATATGGATTAGTGGTGCTAGAGGGAGATGAAGAGATGGTTAAAAGCATGTGAGCAGCTTGTTCATCACTTGCAACTCCTTTACCCTTGTCAAGTGTTATCGGGGCTGTTTGTTGAGATGGTTGAGAGGGTTCTCTTAACACAACTCCACCTACTGGAGCCTTCACATTTTGATCTTCAAGACTTTGCTGAATACCACGTTGCAGATCAGCGTCATCCTCATCAATTAACCTGAAAGTATTCCTTGGCACCTCAGTGTTCTCATCTATTTCCTTTTCCACTTTCTTCTTCTTTTCTTTATGCTTTTTGGATGAAGATTCTGACTGATGAGATCTTTCACGTCTCTTTTTAGGAAGAGAGGCATAGGATGCTTTAGAGTCAGAGGTGGTCTTGGGAGCAGTTGGTTGTAAAGGAGAGGGTGTGACATTAGCAGAGAGTTTGGTTGCACTTTTCATGTATTGCTTGAAGTAGTCCTTCTTCTTGATATCATTAGTGAGAAGAAGGTCAGGAATTGGCAATCCAAATACTTCTTGATTCGAACCCCTAGGAACATATTTCAAGTTTCCTAAAATAAATTCATGTTCTGCTTTGTGAAGAGTTGATTCAGACCTAGGAGTGAAGTTGTGAGTTTGTTGCAGATACTGGATGACAAGTTTGGAGAATCTGATGCTGGGAATTACGAGTTTGTTCTGCTTCTTACGACCTTGAACATTGTTTAGAAAATAGGTTCTGTCAGATATGAATGTGGTCATTGATAGCGAGAATTCTTCCCAAATACGATCTGAGACATTCACATCAACCCTATTAACGATTCCCCATAGGATTTGTAAGATGGGAATTCTAACTTTATCGAACCCTGATGTTTTCCCAGACAAGCACACGTTCAGAATGGTTGCAATAGCTCTCCAGGGTTGATACATGTGTCCAGTGATAATGTCAGAGGCTCTTGAGATACTGTTCTGATAGCCTAACCCAATAAGAAATACGATCAGATCGTCAGCACCAGGTGGAGATACAGAACGAATGTCAGGGTCACATGATGTGATTCCAAGAGCTTTGCTCAAAATATCAGAATCAATTGTAAACTCCATATTATCCAGCTTGCAAGAGTATCGTGCTGTGATTTTATTCCATTGAACGGTGTTCCAGAATTGTTGAATGTAGATGGCAGGAATCGAGCATTGCTTGGTAATAGCACCGAAGAAGTTAGTGTTTTTGAGGATGTCAATTGAAACTTTGAATATCGGATTTTGTGGGAGCCTTTGTAGGTCCACATAACAGTTGCTTTTACCAATAGCAGCCCATTGACTTTTGGGAAGGATTTCATCGTCTGAGAGTATTCCGGATGATCCTGACGGAGTAGCGCTCTTTTCTGGGATTGAACTTGCCATTGATGTTCTGAGTAATCATACAATCAACAGTGATGGATGGTAACAGGTTAGATGATAAATGGTAAGTGAGACAACATTAAACATGGAGATAGTAACACTGAAGAGGTTCCCAACACATACTGAGACAGACAGAGTGGCAAAGATTGCAACTATGTGACACCTTTCAACTATATAATAACATCCATACTAGAGATATAACGATGAAGAACATTCATATAGAAAAATGATTGCATGATGAGCTTATAAGGGACAAGACATGAATCAAGATACACATGACAAAGTGATATAACACATATGTATGAGGCAAAAAGTAACATTTGGCAGTCGTGAGAGAACCCAAGTACCTTTTGCCTAAACAGAGATGTCATAACAGTTTACATAGAGTAAGTTGATTTAACAAGTCGAATAAGGAGATCCTAGGAGTAGTGAGAGTGAAATCATCTTTAGCAAAGAAAAAATCCTTGACCCTAAGACTAATTCTCAATCATGAACACTGTTATAAACTTGTAAAAACAAGTCGTCATCTAGAGCCATGGACAAGTTATAAAAGGATTAGCTCTCTAAGTCGCTAAACTAATTCGCTAACCTGTAAGACCAAATTGCCATGAATAGAACTTAACCCAATTCGCTGCGAAGTAGACAACTAAGTCGCTAGGTAACACATTCGCTAACTTGTAAATACAAGTCGCTATCTGCTAACTCGCTAACCAAGTCGCTAGGATAATTCGCTAGCACAAAAAGTTAAGTCGCCATGTACAGTAACTAAGCCAAGTCGCTACAAAGTGGTTTACTAAGTCGCTAGGTTATTAATTCGCTAACTTGTAAATACAAGTCGCTAGTTACTAACTCGCTAACTAAATCGCTGGAAATTAGTGAACTAATTCGCTACCGAGACGTATTCGCTAAGTAGAGCTCTAACTCGCCATGAAGAACATTCACACTAAGTCGCTACCAAGAACATTATAACTCGCCACCAAGAACACCTTTTAACACCAGCCCATCAGTCAGATCCATTATACTCATCCATCAATGTATCCAACCAATATAGTCCAAACAATATAATCCAAACCATATATAACACGTTCAATCATTTTATACGAAACACACATACGATTTACAAAGAAGATCCGAACCTAAGCGAGAGAGTCAACAAATCACACCACGTGAGCACAGAGAGGATCTGGAAATAGTGGTAAGTTAGACACTAGACACTAAAGCATAAGATAGTAACTATAAGAGGGAATCAACGCAAACCTTAAGCTAAGTCGCTAGTATGAATGAGAAGTCGAAGAGAAAGAGGAAAAAAAACGAGAGAGAAGAGATAAAAAAACTAGGTAATTCGCTAATGGGTAACTCGCTAGGGTTATACAACCTCACTTAGGCAATATGACACATTTGGTCCTTGTGGTTATGAACTAAGGTGGTAATTCGCTAGTGCAACAAAACTTACACTATATGACAAGTTTGATCCCTATGGTATTAGTGAAAGAGTGGTAATAATATGCTAACACGGATAAGATAAGATAACGTCTCTAGCATTGATTATTACACTGATCATCATGAAGCAATTCAATTCAACAAATCAACACATAGGCAGTTACACCGAAAGCACACACTGAAAGTCTCATGAGCAAGATACAATCACAGCCACATATTTCAAGAGTATAACCAGTTAGTCACACAAGCAGGAAATCACCACATAGTACAAATAAACAAGTATCATACCCAGCACAGAAGCCAATGGTGTGTAAAACAAATCTCCCCCTCAATCAATGTCAACACAGAACATTGATTGATATTACCCGAACCCATTAAACTACCAAGAATATATCAATTGTTCGAACTTCATCTATGATCCCGTGCCATTATTGAATGACATTTCTAGGATCGTAGATGTTATCGATAACAAGGAGTATATTCATTATTAGATTGAAAAAAATGATACAATGATAAAATGATAAAGTTTTGAAAATTTTTTTTTTTTTTTTTTTTTTTTTTTTTTTTTTTTTTTTTTAATTTAATTTTAATTTAATTTTTTTTTTTTTTTTTTTTTTTTTTTTTTTTAAACACGATATATACAAAGACATGAAAGGACGAGTCCAGATTCGAGATGAATAGGAGTCAAAGTAAGAGGTACATCAACTCTGGCAAGCTATAGCTCCTGAATGAGCCATGTTCATATCTGAGGGGAACCACGTCATGAAGTTCCTGATTGAGTTGAGCATTGTACCTGAAAAAGACTGAGAACACATTGTACTTGAAGCACATGTAGACTTGTACATTGAAGGGTTAGTGACATGTTTAGTCTCACATTTAGATTCAACACAGTATAATTCAGACGAATCATTAATGGGGATCCTAATAGATTCTTCATTCTTGAAAAGTTTACCCGTGGGAATCCACTTGAGACATGATTTAGGAATGTAAGTTCGTTTAAGTCCTGTATACTTAAATAGTCTGCCAGTGGGAATCCATTTGAAGCCACAGTGAGATGAACAAAATGAGTGCACACTCTTGTTATGACTATTTGTCTTTTTGTGATCTGAGAATTTCCTAGGGGAATGATCTGTCAGACTATGTTTTGCATGATATCTAGTTAAGCTTATAGCATTTTTGACTTGTGGGTGATGTTCATTAGTCCTATGCGTGGGATTCATCATATCTGAATTAGGCAATGAAGTGACTGGTTTTGACAAAACAGACTTGTTGTCAACTTGGGAAGTAAGCTTAGATTTCAATGGTTTGGCTCTTTCAGACCTAAAGGCATTAGGTTGTTTAATCACTGTTCGTTTCAAGTGGTTCTGAACTGTTGACTTTCCCAAAGTTGAAGGTTTTGCAAACTTAGTGTTCATTTTATTTCCAGCGTACTTCCTGAGCTCATTTTTTAGGGCAACAATATTGAAGCTCTTATTCTGAATTTGTTCTTTTAGGTCGTCAATCTCTTTCATCAAGAGATTAGATTGATTGACAGATTTAGAGTTTGTTTCCTCAAGGTTCTTTCTTAAAAACTCATTTTCTCTTAGAAGGTTGGATACACATAGAGCTAGTTCAGAATTCCTAGATTCTAGTGTATCACTCATCTCATGACAGTCATAGTTCTGGGCTTCTGAAAGAAGAGATTTCAGATTTCTTATGGTCGAATCTTTGTCCTGAATCTGGGATTTTAACTGATTTATTTCAAAAAATTCTCTAAATTCTGGAAGTTCCAGATTACTACACTGTTTATTTGCATAAAACATTTCATCCTTATGTTGTATTTTAATTTGCAAAGAGATACAGTGTTTTTCAAGAATTGAAAATTTGTTTGAAAGCTCATCATATACCCTTTTTCCAATCATGTTACTTGCATCAGATTCAGACAAAACAAAGATTGATTCCACGTTGTTATGTTCAGGGTAAGAGTCATGTACCTTCTTGTGAGAATTGGTGTGATCAGATAAGTGTACCTTGTTGATTGTTACCTTTTCCGACTCTGAGAATTTGAGATCAGTGTAGTTTTCTTCATCCTTTTCCATCATAGCTGAGATTCTGCAATCAGTGTATTCTGCTGGTTCAACTGGAGTGGAGCATGACACGTCATCATTGTTCCATGGACACTCTTGACACTCATTCAATTCCTTCAGCTTGTTATTCTCTTTTGCAGCTTCCTCAATGTATGTTTCCATATTACTCATGAGTTGAATAAATGAGTTTCTGAACTCATGAATTTCCATTCCCGTGTGCTTCTTGAAGGACATTCCAGTCATGGTATTATCAAAATCTGAGGAGTATTCTTCCCGGATAAGTGGCTGAAATTGGTTGAAGATGGTTTGAAGAGCAGCATGAGAATCATCAGTTGAGAGCTTTTCTTTGGTGATTTGAAACCTCAGTCGATCTAGGTTAAACAATACAGCTCTTGTTAAAGTGGGAAAGTCCTGACGAAGAATGGCACAACTTGTTCGATCCATGGTTGTTGATAAGAGTAATTTGAGAAGCTGACTGAGATGTTGAAACGGCTCACTGGTGCATACCACATTCTTAGTATCATCTGAAGAAGTTAAGTGTGACATATTTGAGTTGTTCTGATTGATCAATACTGAGTCATTTGGTGTGAGGCCTTCAGATGGGCATTCTGTTTCACTATTCTGGGCTGTTTCATAGAGAGCAAGTACTTTGGTGATTAAGGGATCCGTGATGACTGACATTGTGTTATTATGAATTACTCCTCAAATCTCTAGAGAATTCAGAGTCAATTTGCTACCAACAAAATAGTACTAATCCCTAGTCGCTAGAAAGTACTACACCTAGTCGCCAACACTCTAAGTCGCTAGCAATAAGTGTACTAAGTCGCTAGCCTTTAACTCGCTACACCCCTAATTCGCTAACAGAGAAACAAGTCGCTAAGTAGTAACTCGCTACAGACTAAGTCGCTAGCCAAATTTGTGCAGTAATTCGCTACACAATTCGCTAGATATGCAAGTCGCTAAAGAGCAACTCGCTACAGACTAATTCGCTACCACAAGTCGCTAACCGTAGTGGAGATTCCACTACTTGTACTGTAACTCGCTAGCTCTAACTCGCTAGATTTTATAACTGTAAGTCGCTACCAAGAAAACAAGTCCGAGAGCTAATTCGCCAGGTTGAAAAACCAAATAACCTTCACTTTTCAATCCAAAAACAACCCAACCAAGATGATTCAAGCTTACCAAATGAAAACCTAAACACTTTTGATGATTCTAAACATAAAAGTACCAACAAAATTCAAACTTTAACACAAGAAATCAACCAAATGATGCAAAAACCACTAAACTTTTTCAAACTCAAAAACCACCTAAAAACCACTATAAATCCAAAGATGTGCAAGATATGATCTAACCATGGCTCTTGATACCAATTGTAAGATATAAGCTTTTCACATACACATCATAACATTAACACAATGAGCACATAGATGGTTTTAGAGAGAGAAAGAGTGGGACATTCTAGTGAGAGAAACTAGTTGAATATTAGATTACCAAAGAACATCCAACCCTCTACCTTGCAAGGTAGAGGGTATTTATAGGTTACAACCTAAACGACCTCCTGACGGCCTGTGGATCAGGGATACAGTGGGTAAAGACCCGACCTTCTTCCACGGTGTTGCACTATACTATTATTCACTATTAACTAACTACATAAACCGTAACTAATGACTAATCTACGAGCTAACTTATGCTAGATAATAGTTGGGGTGACCGACTCTTTCAGCACTGGAATTTTCTAATTCCTAACAAAACTTTTAAAGAATTAACTGATGAAAGACTTCAACAGATGATGGTTATCATTCTAGAAGATGTGAGTGTTGAACCATTACAGGCCAAATATCCTACAATTAACTGGGAGATCTACACGGACAACTTTGGAAAGTTTTGGAAGATAATCAGAATTGGAAATCGTACTGAGGTATACAAAAAATTTGAAGACATGGTTAAAGCTTTTGACAAAGATGATCTAGTTAAGCTGTGGGATTTAGTCAAGGAAAAATTCAACCAAGCAGAATTTGCAGATGATAAATAAAAGGAGTTATAGGTTGAATTGGACAGATTGTTTGAGCCTGATCCTAATGACAACTTATGGAAGTTTCAAGCTCATGATAGGGCAACTACATAGAAGCCGTATGATACATGTGATGTTTATCATGTCTCTACAACAAATCGAGTTGATGTGTTTATGTTGGTTGAAAAGACATATCCTCTCAAAGCTGGTATCCTTATTGTTATGTTATCAAGTAAACTCAGAGTGGATGAAGATTCTAGCATGGCAAGGGAATTACTTAGGAAGATACATTAGCAGGCTAAAGATACAATGAAGGCTGCAAGAAGATAAAGTGTTTGGAAGAATCCTCTCAAGCTTAAGGATTTAATTCAAGAATTTGCTGATTTGGAGATAAATCACAAGTTTGGGGGAGGATTGTTGGAAATTAAAACACTTATCAACTTTGTACTACTGCAGTTTACACTAATATTACTAACTGGGTTATTACTCCTAGAAGGAACTTTGTACTGCTGGGTCTGAAGATGAAGTATTTGTACTGCTGTGATAGAAAACGTGTAATGTGATATGTATAGAAGATATTCAAAAGATATCTTATATAGTTAGACTTATACGAATATTATGCATGTTTATAATATTCATAGTTATCTTTTAAAGGACTCCTTGTGACTATAAAAGGAGATCCTAGGTTAAGGTTAGATATATATTTTCATACGTTTAGCTTCAATGTTGTAAACCCTAATAATAGTCAGATCACTCGGATTATTTGCTTAATAATATTGAAGCATTTTGGTGAAACAGTTTGTTCTTATTATTATTCTTATAAGTACCAAGTAGTAGATTCCGCATACTATTTGGTATACATTCAAAGTATCTTAGCACAAGTCTCAAATGTGTATTAACTCCTCACAAAGTTTGCAAAATATAAATAGTAAAACTTGATACATAAGTTACCTATACTAAACGACACATCAAGTTTTTGGCGCCGCTGCCGGGAACTGAAATTTTTTAATACTTGTTTGGTAGTATCTTTATTTAGTTTTTGTGGTTTAGATTAGATTTTGTGTTTTGTTTTATGTATCTTAGTTGTTTAGTGTGTTCTATGCATAAGTTAAGAGTTCGCTATTAAACTTCTGATCGAATACTAAATATGGTGTATTCATAATTCGAATACGACGTATTCTATTTTATACCAGCGTTTTTAAACTTTAATTAATACAACGTATCCACTTTTGTGAATACGGCGTAATCAATTTTAAAACAGATATTTAATTTTAAAGAAAGTCAATACGGCATATTGAATATAATCAATACTGCGGATCTAATTTTTAATTATTAATACGGCGTATTCAGTCTTCTGAATACGGCGTATCGATCATCTGAGACAGCAGTAGAGTTTTTAATTTATCATTTTTAGCTTTTATTTTTTCGGTATACTTTGTCTATTGTTGGTCTTCTTGGTTATTTGTTTTTCAATGATTGAGAAAAACATTGATGAAATGACCATGGAAGAATACGTCCAATATGAAACTGAAAAGGCAATTAAGAATGGTCGAGCCTACCATTGGGAATATGCAAGATACGGTAATGTGAATGGGCACTTTAATGATGATGATATTAATTATATAGGTTTCGAAGAGGAGGAATATCCTGCTATCGCATACAATAATGATGATGATAATTTGTATATGGAATCCAATATTGATGAGTACCCTACGATCGTATCACAATTGGACCTTTTGTTCCCATCTGTTTCTCAATCGTTGGAAGAAGAGAAACATGATCTTGAAACTATTGATTAGCAATTGAATGATTTGGATTGAGATAATAGTTCGAATGGGGACCAAGATTTTAATGATGAACGGTTTAATGCGATAGTATGTCAGTATTTACATCATTTGGATACCCTACTCTCACCTTATTTACAACTACAAGATGAGATAAATAATTCCAGGGTTAATGAGCATGATGTGGAGTTCATTGATGACATGGAAATCATTGATGACCTTCCCGTGAAGGATATTCAGGAAGAAATTAGGAATTTAAATTGTGAGGACATAAAAATGCTTAAAAGGATTTGACACACCTAGTGTGCATGATTTATCTAAGTCAAAACCGGTGGTTGAACCTTATCAAACACCCTTCCTTTTCCCTAGACGATTGAAGGTGGTAAGAGAAGAGGAACCAAGCAAGAAGCAATTAAAGAAGATAAAAGCTAAGAGTCTACGGGTTGAAGAATCAAGTCGACACGCTCATGTGGAATCTACATAAGTTGGTAACACCTTTGACTCTCCTTTTATTACTAATAATCTTGCTAGTGTCTCTAAATAGGTTGCAAAGCAAACGGATGATGTGGTGGAACCTATTAGCCTACAACCTATCATGAACTTCACACCACATTGTTGAATACACAAAGACCTTGATAGATCTTAAGCACTCGGAGATCGTTAGTGTTGCCTATGTAATCACAAGCAAACTAATAGAAGATCTCTACAACTCGTATTTTATAGCGGAAAGTAAATACAAGTTATAATAACTAAGAACTCTTTGATCCTCTATGGATCTTTTGATTATAGAAACTCTATGTTTCGGATATTTTTCAAGACTTGAAAGACTTAGAAAAACTTATCTATTACAAACTATTATCGTTCCTTTTATAGGAAAGAAACCCTAATGTCTCACGAGCGTTTACAACGTACGCTCCTAATACAAACGCATGCATCTAGACAAGCATGCAACTAATCATTTTGTTTTGCTAATCATATTGTTTATTCTGAGTAAGCTCTATACTATTCGGCGCCAACCTATCTTTCATACGGCGCTGACTTTTCCTTCATACGGCATACATACTGCGCTTATCTCTCCTACGTGGATTCGCACTTTCAGCAGAAACATGATTTCTGCTTTAACACTTCTGCTGAAGTTTAACTTCAGCAGAATCCATTCTTCTTCGGCAGAATCTCTACGGCAGATACTTCGGCAGAATCAGTAGTTTACCTTAATTCCCAACAATCCTCCCCTAAACTGGAATTTGACTAGGTTAAGTTCCAGTTTCCTTGATAGATCGTTAATGCTGTTGAGGATTGTACCATCTTATGACAAAATTTTTCCAAACAAGATCCTCCCTATATCTTAAACACTTCTGAGCTATGAAAGTCCAGTTTCTTGAGGATCAGCAACAAAGATTCAGAAGAAGAACATCTCTATGATGACTGAACTGTGAAACACCAGATCTTTGCAGCAACATATGACATCATGTACATCAAAACATATAAGTTTCATACTATTCTCATCACTTCCAGGTGTGTGAACTCCTGTGAGAGGTGAATCATTGAAAATAATGGGTTTGATGTCTCTTTACCAATAGCCATCACTACTGGAGTAGCCACATGTTTGAGTTCGAAAACTATGGTACATTGATAACCATCTGATTTATTGGCAAACCAGTAACCATATAAACGGATTTGACTTGTCTTTACCTGTAGCCGTTTGCTCAGGACTAGTCAATTCTTAGAATTGGTGAATTGAGAACCAAATATGGATGCAGTTGCCTTTACCACATTCCATATACATGTGGGCTAGCCAATTCTTGGATTCCAAAAAGGAATAGACCATGGTGAATTGATGACCATACAACCCTCAGCAGTTAAGCATGGGTGGTTGTAGACCCTATGATTTTGAGCAAACCATTACAGCTATCAACAGATTTGTTGTGTCTTTACCAAAGCTGTACCCTTTGGACTAGCCAACTCTTTGTCATACACGAGGTATATCAGGTGAGTTAAAAACCATCAGAATTGTACAACAAACAAACCTGCATAAAAGTTAGTTTTTTTTTTTTTTTTTTTTTTTTGTTTGTTTTTAACTAATAAAAATTGAAAAAAAAAATAACACAAATAACACAAACTAAATGTAACAAAACAAGGTAGTGCAGAGAGTACCAAGTATCATGATAAGGATGAGAATGAGGCTTATTGCAGTTGTAGAAGTTGTGTCTTGATCAAGCCCACCAATGTTGAAGCAGACAGTCTTTCATTGCCCACTGGATCTGGAGGAATCTCCAAAATCTGACTAAGCATCTTTTCCATAAGTCTCTTGGGCAATGGATACTTTCGTTCAGCAAGCATGCAGACAGTGATCCCACTCTTAGTCTCCAATACATGTACACGAGGGAGAGGATAGAATCTCCAGGACGCAACCTTCCATCGATGTGAGTTCTTCCAAATGGAATGAGCTTTACTATTGGGAGAATGAGATTTTAACAGGACTTGAAGATCTCCTGGTAAGAACATCCCAGAACCTTGAGGTTCCTTGTTGCAGTAATAGGAGGTAACTCGAGTGAACAGAGAAAGCAAGTTTGCCCTGTCTACCAAGTGTAGAATTTCCTTCAGAAAGGTGAATTCCATTGAAGTGGAGTCCCTTCGGTAAATGACATTCATCTCATCATCCTTCAATTTCCAATCGACCAACTCATTTTGATTTCCC
Organism: Chrysanthemum seticuspe; assembly: GCA_019973895.1. Classification (NCBI taxonomy): domain Eukaryota; kingdom Viridiplantae; phylum Streptophyta; class Magnoliopsida; order Asterales; family Asteraceae; genus Chrysanthemum; species Chrysanthemum seticuspe. The sequence continues at coordinate 273,616,577 of BPTQ01000008.1, read as the reverse complement.
TCAGGAAAATTAGCAGCAGACCCCTCTATAATGAAAGTTGAGTCATCATCTTCAAGATCCAAAGGAGATCTTTGGGCCATTCTCTTCTTCCTCCCACCAGTTTTATGGATGTCCCCAGAGGGAGCATTTTCAGCTTGAACATTTGTGGTAAGACTTGAAGAGGCAGAGGGAGAGTAAGTTGAAACACCTTCACGTAGTGCATTCATCCTGTGAAGCATCTTTATTGCCCTTTCTGTTTTTATTTCTGCGAGATCAGCTTCCTTAAGTTCAGAAGTTTCTTGTGGGACAACGATTGCCACAGATGAAGTGGGGGCTGATATATCAGGTGCTTCAGGAGAATTGGTAGATGGTTCAGCAGATGGACTCTTGTCAGTAGAAGAAGCAACTTCAGAAGTTGCTTCAGCAGGAATGACTGGAGATGATTCCTTAGCTGGAGCATCATCAGACTTGAGTCTTTTGGCTTCTTGAGCAACTTCATTCTCTGTAATCCTTCTCAAGTGGGTAGAATGTGTTGAAGGTGATGATTTGTCCCTCATGATCTGATTATATTTGCGAAACAGGACATGATCAGGAAAAGCCTTGACTTGTTTCATTGTTAAGCCAGAGTTGTACATCGAGCATTGATTTTTCACCACCATTCTCATTTCAGCTTTAGTAGGAGGTTTCTCTTTGTTCTTCTGAGTTTTGATGGCTCTCTTTTGTGCAATAGCTTCTTGCTTCCTTTGTCTTCCCTGAGCCATCATCTGCTCCACATAAGTGTCACTGAGGAAATCTCCACCTAGTATACTTTGAGCAAGAGAAGGTCTTGAAATGACTTGCTGAGTTAGAATATCCCAGTGTTCAGCAGGCATCTGAACCCGCATTGCATCCAGTTCTCTTCTTCTTTCAGGAGTTAAAGATGAAAAGTCCTCTGTTTCAAGTTGATGAGCCAATACTTCACTTTCCTTTGACTTCTCAAACTCATCCAATCTACTCGCTTGACCTAGTCTTTCCTCCTCACTTACCAGGTCTGGACCAAGCTCATCTTTAGTTATTACATCTTTCCCTTTATCATCAGGCTTCTTAGCACACTCATCTTCAGTTAAATCAACGACAGGAACCTCAGTAGCAATACCCAAGTCAACATGTTTATGCAGATTATCAACTGGAGTGGTCATGGCAACAATATCAGACAGATCTGCTGAAGGTGAAGGGTCTGTTGGTTCTTGAACGGATGAAGATTGATGAGGATCTGAAGATACATCCTCCATTTGCACATCAGCAGATGCAGTCTTGTCAACATCAGGTTCCTTTGAAGCTTCAGAAGATACCTTATGAATATAAGATCTCTTTCTTCTTTTGTAGAGAACAGGTTCCTTCTTTGAGGAAGCAGCAACTACTGATGAAGGATCATTGAGAGAAACATTAGCCAGCATATCAAGAGACCCAAACTGAGGTGCTTCTTGTTCTTCATCAGAAGAAATCACAAGCTTCCTTTTGGAGCCTCCTTTAAGTTTGTCCTCTAATTCCTTGACTTGATTCTACAGTTCTTCAATCTTACTCCCAAGAGAAGACTTGGTCTCTGCAAGCTCCTTTTTCAGACAAGTAACCTCAGCAGCATACCTGTTGACAAGAGCATAGACAGATGAGAGTGTAATAGGGTCCTCAGCTTCACCAGCAGATTGCTCTGTGGTAAGGGGAGCTTCATTGGACCTTTCAGTGGTATCATGGTCATGCTCAATGTGAGGAAGATCTTCATTGAGAGGATCCCTAACAGGACTTGGTGTGGGTAGTCTATTAAGATCAGACTCATCATGAGTAACCTGTGTGGGTGTTGGACTGGGACAAGGTGACTGGTCTGGAGCAACATGTGTTGCTTCAATAGTTGATGAGGGGCCCTCATCAATGTTAACTAATGGATTACCATCAGTAGCAACAGGTGAAGTAGGAGGAACATTAGCCACATTCTCCTCATCAGCAGCCTCATTGCTTTGGGGCAACATGGCTGCAAGCAAGGGATGATGTTCCCCCTGGAAGTGAGTTCTCATGGTTGCAAATAATTTAGCAGATAAAGTACCTATGGGATAAAAGGATTGGGCTTGTGTAGTGGTGTCTAAAATCATTTGCAAAAACCTTGGGTACATTAAAAACTTAGCCTTTTTCTTTTGAATATTTTCAACCATGTTTTCAAAAATATACTTAGAAAAATTGAAAGTTATCCCTTGGGAAAGACACACAATACCATATCCCAGTTGGGTAGAGAACTGGTCCCATCCTCCTGACTTGTTGCTTATGCATTGAAGCAGTGTGTGAACCAGGAACCTCCACTTTGGGCAAAGTTCCTTTTTCAGCCACATATCAGTCCTTGTACCACTATAGCCAATTGCCCTTAGCCCAGTAAGCACGTCTTCCTAATTAGAGTGAAATGCTCCATCAGCATCTTCCAAGTGAAGCTTCCTCCGAATTAGGTCCTCTGTCACTATGTGCTCTGTTCCGTCAATCACAGCCCTAATCTCTGTCTCATTCCTTTCTTCAGCAGATTCCCAAAACTGAGTAACCAGTGATTCATAAATCTCATTTGGAGCATGTGTTAGAGCATAGCAAATCTTGGACCTTTTCAAGAATTTCACCATTGGTTCGTACAATTCATATCCCTTACCGTTTCCCAGAAATGCAATTTTGTTGTGATCATGTTTAAATTCAAGAGCCATGAGGGAAATGAGTTTTTAGGGTTATGTTTCTTGAAGTGGTGAGTGTTTGTGGATGCAGGATGAGAGGGAATTGAATTGATTTGAAGAGAGTGATGGTGGAGTGATAGATTTTGCCCAAATTATAGTCAAAGAAAACTGTACCGTTTGGTTGACCGTTGCCGACGTGTATATTAACTTTGACCAAACCCAAAATAACCCTTCAGAAGAAACACATGGTCAATCTGCTGAAGTTCTAACTTCAGCAGAAACCATTCAAAGATAAGAATATCTTCGGTAAGTTTCTAGAATTACTGTGCCACCCACTCGTATTAATACTCATTGAACCTCGAACCCGTCTATAAAATGATCCCAATGCTACTTATCTCTTCATCAAGATCCCCAAATTTTTATCACAAACCCTAGATGTAAAACCAAAACCCAATTAACCAAATTGCACCATGAATACCAAACCTGAGATCATAGATCTCACAACCTCATCTTCATCATCCTCTTCATCATCATCAAGTGGTGAATCAAACCCATGGCAACATTACTTTCCTCAACCCTATCCACGACCAAATAAATCACCCTTTCTTCCTTCTTCAGAAGATGATAGTGTAGTGAATCCAAGTGAATCTGCTGATGATTCTGATGACTCCTATAAGGAGGGAACATCATACTCCCAACCTCCAGCACCTCAGCCTCAACAAAGGCCTCGTGCCAGGAATCCGCCACTTCCCAAGGATAGGGAGGTGGTTCTTGGTCTCACTGCACCATCTTTTGGTGCATCAACACACATCGTATAGGAGAAGGGCTTAAGGAGAGTGGATCGATTGCATTTTGGTTGAAATGCATAGATGAAGCACACAGGAGACTTTATTTTTCTCCGTCATCATGTGTGGTCATCGTCATCATCAATCGTTTGCATTAATCCATCCTCTCCATTTTGGTCCTTAGCATCTTCGTCGTGCTGGTCATGCATATCCAACCATCTAGTTAGACGGAATGGATGGTTATGCAAGACCTACAAAAGCAAAGCCAGCATCTAATGCATATCCAACATTCACTTAGATTTCGGAATGAAAGATATACACTAGATTAGGATTAGCTTTGTACAGCTCGTATCTTGAAGATGCATTTGTAGTAGTTTGACTTTATGTAAGCTGTAAACTGTTTCTTGAATGAATGAATGAATGAACAATTTGACTTCTATTTCTTTTCTTCAGTATAATAACTTCAGTGGAATCAAATTGTTTGCTTCAGTACTTTTAATATCAGAAGAAACAAGCAACAAACTTTTAGCTATCTTGACCATGTACCATTGAGTCACACTTGATGAATTTGAACTTGATCATGGAATGGACAAACTGCAATCCAGACAACTGCAAAACAGACACAAAAATACACAAGAACAACACAAAGACAAACAAACTAAAGAATTATTAGACAGTTAGTGTTAGAAAAGAATTATGAAAAACAGAGGCTAAAATGCAAAATATAGAAAGATAAAATATATTAAATAAACGCTATCACTATATGCAAAATGATGTTTTTACAAACCTAATATCAGAAGAAAATTTATAGGAAAAGGAAAACTATTTATAGAAAAATATGCAGAGTTTGCACAAATCCTCCCCTGAGGCATATGCCTCCCCTGAGGCCTATGCCTCCCCTTAAACTATGCAGTCAAGGATTTAGCATTCCAATATTGACCACAAGGTGTTGAAACCTTGGTCCATCAAAAGCTTTTGTTAATAGGTCTGCCACATTATCATCAGTATGAATTTTAGCCACTTTTATCAAATGTTTTTCATATGCATCTCTTATAAAGTGGTGCCTGATTTCAATGTGTTTTGTTCGACTGTGAAAAACTGGATTTTTGACTATGCAGATGGTACTTTGATTATCTATATGAATTGTTGTGTTCATGAAGTTGTACCCATAGTCCAGCAACTGGTTTTGAATCCAAAGGACCTGTCCACAGCAATTTGCAGCAGCAACATACTCTGCTTCAGTAGTTGAGGCACCCACAATGGTTTGTTTCTTGCATTGCCAAGAAATCAACCTCTTGCCAAGAAATTGGCAGCCTCCAGTTGTGGATCTTCTATCCAGATTTGCACCAGCATAATCACTGTCACTATATGCTTCCAACTTGAAAGGAGACTCTTTTGGGTACCAAATGCCTAAAAGAGGTTGGCCTTTGAGGTACTTAAAGATCTTTTTGACAGCATTGAGATGGGAAGTAAGTGGAGTGACTTGATGTCGAGAACAAACACTCACAGCAAACGTAATATCAGGTCTTGAAGCTGTTAGATACATCAATGAACCAATCATGGACCTGTACAGATGAACATTCACAGGTAGATCTGGTTCATTATTTGCTTTAGTCTTTGGAGCTTCATAAGGTGTTGTGGCAGTCCTAACACCTTTCATGCCAAACTTCTTCAAAATGTCCCTCACATATTTATCTTGACAGATAAAAATACCATCTTGTTTCTGCTGAACTTGGAGACCCAAAAAGAAAGTAAGCTCTCCTATAGCACTCATTTGAAATTCACCCTTCATCAGTTCCTCAAATTCCCTGCACCAAGCTTCGTTTGTGGAGCCAAAAATAATGTCGTCCACATAAACTTGCACAAGAATGATGTCTGAGTAATTCTTCTTTAGGAACAGAGTTTTATCAATAGCACCTCTGCTATAGCCATGCTTCAGCAGGAATGATGAAAGCCTGGCATACCAAGCTCTAGGTGCCTGATGTAAGCCATATAGAGCTTTAACAACCTTGTAAACATGATTTGGGTGATCTGGGTCTTCAAATCCCTTGGGTTGAGTGACATAAACCTCCTCTTCAATCTCACCATACAGAAAAGCACCTTTGACATCCATCTGATACACCATGAAACCCATGTAAGAAGCATATGCCAAGAAGATGCGAATGGCTTCAACTCTGGCAACAGGTGCAAACACTTCATCATAATCAATCCCTTCCTCTTGTCTGAAGCCTTGAGCTACTAATCTTGCTTTGTTTTTTATCACAACACCCCGAGCATCTCTCTTATTCTTCAGAATCCACTTTGTCCCAATGGCATATTTGCCATCAGGGAGTGGAACCAAAATCCAAACTTGCTGATTGTGAAATTGTTGCATTTCTTCTTGCATTGCTTCTAGCCAGCTTGAATCGTTAAGAGCTTGAGAAACACTTGTTGGTTCCACTTGAGAAAGAAAACAAGCAAACAGACAATGTTTGAAGTCTGTGTGATTGTCTCTTTGCTGGTTGGAGACATAAGAGAGAAAAGCAATCTGTCCAAATTGAGGACTTGTTATAGCCCTTCGAGTTCTAACAGGTGCCAGAAGATCACCTATGATGTTGGATTAAGGATGAGCAATGTTGATCCTCTGAGTAGCAGTGGGGCTGACTTCAATGGATGAATCAAGATTAGTGATAGTTGGTTCAAATTCAGCATCATAAGAGGGTGAAGTGAAAATGCCAGCTTTGGGTTGATGATTTCCAAGATCGGAGGGTTTTGGAAAGCGTGTATGAGGTTCTCCAAAGTCTGAAGACACTTGAGAAGGAACATGAGAAGAAACAGCATAGCCTTCAGCAGATTTGTGGATGGTAGGTGTGACAGAGTCTACTTCAGCAGACACATGGTTTCTACTGACTTCTTCATTAGCAACCTCTCCATTCAGTTTCTCTGCTTCAAGCTTAGCAGCAAATTCTTGAGTCTGAAGCCTAGCAAGGTCCTCAGCATAATGAGAGTCATCTTCATCACTCTTATCAGCAATCTCTTTGGAGGTGGTACCTGCAATATTGTTAGGGGAGAAAGAAGGCACAAGTATAGGTTGCTCATCATCTTCAAACTCATTTTCAGAGTCATCATCTAAGGGACCTGCATTGTTAGTGGGAGAAGCTTGAGGACCTGCATTTTGGTTAGCCAAGTGTCTAGTGTAACCCAAAGAATCAGTTAAGTAGTCAAGGTCAAAGGACCACGTATGACCCTGTCCTTGAACATTATGCTTATCTTCCAAAAATCTCAGGTTCAACGTCTCCTCTATCTTCTTGGCTTGCAAATTGTACACCCTGTATGCCTTACTATGAGCTGAATAACCCACAATATAACCATCATCAGCCTTTTCATCAAACTTTCCCAACGGATCACTGGTGTTCAGAATGGTCACTTGGCAACCAAAAGGTTTTAGGTAATGAATGACAGGAACCTTCCCAAAGAGAAGTTCATATGGTGTTTTGAGTTGAGGTCTAGTAATGGAGACCCTGTTTAGCACATAGCACGCTGTGCCAACAGCTTCAGTCCAGAACATAGTGGGCAGTTTAGAGTCTGCAAGCATTGATCTTGCAGCCTCTATTAAGGTCCTATTCTTTCTTTCAGCCACCCCATTTTGTTGTGGGGTTCTTGGATTACTATAGTCCCTTTTTATACCTTTTGACCCACAGAGTTCTATAAGAATGGCATTTTTAAACTCTGTCCCATTATCACACCGAATTCCCTTAACCTTTTTGTTCAATTGATTTTCAACGAGAGTGATGAATTCAGTCAGCACTTGAGATGTTTCATCTTTGGTTCTGAGAAAGAAAACCCAACAAAATCTGCTATAGCCATCAGTGATAACCAAACAGAAGTACTTATGATCAATGCTTCTGACTTGAGTTGGACCAAACAGATCCATGTGGAGCAACTGAAGAGGTTCAGTAATGATGCTCATAGCATTGATAGCTTTGTAAGAGGCTCTGTGTTGTTTTCCTTTGTTGCAAGCGACACAATTATGATCATTGGTGAAAACTTTGGAGGGAAGACCTTCAACAAGACCCATTTTAGAGAGTTTGTTTATGGTCTTGAAATTCACATGAGCCATCCTCCTATGCCATTTAGTAGACTCATCGAGAGATGCTTTAGCCACCAAACAAGTGAGGTCACCACCTGGTTGAACTTCATTAAGGTTGAATGTGTATAAATTGTGAGTTCGAGGAACTTTCAGCAGAATTGAAGTGTCTTCTGGGAGTTTGAAGTCTTTAGACAGCACAAGACATTCATTCTCAGAGAAGAGAACTTTGTTCTTAGTGTCACAGATTTGTGAAACGGAGAACAAGTTGAAATGCTGAAGTTCCTTAACATAGTACACATTTTCAAAATCTAGATGAGGTGTCTTTATGGTGCCTTTCCCTGTGATACTCCCATCACTTCCTCCAAACGTCACATTTCCTCCTCCTTCTATAGGGACAAAATTGTGCATCATATCTCTGTTCCCAGACATGCTTCTGGAACAACCACTATCAACAATACCAATATTCTTATGCTTAAGGGGATGATCCTACAAACAACAACAAAATATATACAAACGGTTAGAATTCAATGGAGGTTCAAGTCATTACTGACTTGAACCTGCCTTGTGGATCACAGGTTTAGGACATGAAGATTTAGAGGATCCACCATTGTTCTTGGTTCTCCATTGATGATTGGGTCCCTTGTTAGTCCAAGAACAACCTGTTGAGGACTTCACAGCAGTGCTCCCATATCCCATCCCAGCATACATAGAGTCAACATATGTAGGCCAATAACTATGATTAAAGTATGGGCTAGTTGGTTGCACATAAGGTCTGGCAACTGAACTTCTCCAATGAGAGTCAGTATTAGCTGCTTGTGGGACATAAGGTGGAATATTATCAACATTGGTCCATTTAGATTTGTGTTTCTGGTGAGTAGCACATGCACCCAATCTTTGCTCATAAAAATCACAATCCTTAATTAAATGAAATTTACTTCCACATACAAAACATGTCTTCTTCTTGGAAGATTTATTCAAATAGGGAGATGTTTGATTACATGAAGAAGTACTTAAATTAGAAACATTCAAGGAATTGTTTTTAACAGACTGATTATTCAAAGATTTAAAAGATAAGCCTTCAGAAGAAACTGTCTTGGAAGTTGATTCCTCAGCAGCTTCCCTAGAAGGCTTGCAAGTAGACTGGGGTGCAGGCTTGGGTGTAGGCTCAGGCTTGGGAAGGTCAGACTTCTCATTTGAATCACAGCTTTCATAGGAAGTAGACCCTTGATCCAATGAATTGTCACTGTCAGAGCAAGAGACAAAGTCATTAGATGAGGTATCAGGGTCTGGCAGGTCTTTTGACTTTCTGCCATATAGATGATGTGATCCATCAAAGTCAACAGTGATGGAAAGGTCAATGGGCATAAATTCACCTCTAATAGGTCCAGGGACAGCATGCATTTCACCTTCTTTAACAAAGTTAGCTAACTTTGCTGGTGTGGATTTACGACCATCATACTTAGCTTCTACTCCTACATACTTTTGAAAGCCTAATCCTAAGCCAGAGGTTACTGATTGACTGTTATAGATTTCTCTAGCCAGATTATCACCTGAAATTAACCATTCCTTATGCCTAGCTATTTCCTCAGCTAGTTTTTCTTTAAGCTCTAGGTTCTCAGACACAGCTTCATCCTTTGCTTTCTCAGACAGTTTTAAGTAATTATTTGCAACTTCTAGATCAAACTGTAACACCTTTATCTTTTCTTCATAAGCTATTTGATTCTTTTGAAACCATACTTTTTGTCTTTCTACTGTTTTTAATGCTAGTTTATGAGCTTCATTTTCAACATAGCATTCATCAAACTTAGGTTTCATAGCATCATATTCTTCTTTAAGTTCATTGTATCTTAGACTACAACCAAATATACAGTTGTGTACCTGAGATAGTCCCATCAAGGCAAACTGATCATGCCTTTCATCCGAAGTGCACCTTGCCAGCAATCCAAGCTTATCAGTATCATGAGCTTCCTCATTCACAGGTTCATGTGCAGTCCAGTTGACCTGTTCATCCATGGTGAGAAGAGCTGCTGAAGCTCCAGCTTCCTGCTGTTTCTGCTGATAGGAAATGTAGTTAGCTCCATCTCCACTTTTCCTGTCTTTGCATTCCCTTGAGAAATGCCCCATCTGGTGGCAAGTGAAACACTTGACTTTTCTCCTATCAAAGTGAGCTGGTTCCTTTCCCTTGAAAGCAAACTTCCTCCCATACTTCTCTTCAAACCTTTTGATGTCCACTGACAGCAATGCCACCTGCATTTTCAGTTTCATCTCCTCCATTTCAAGTGGGTCCAACTGATCAAAGTCTTCATATGCAAGATACTGCTGAGTATCATAGTCAGCAACAAATGAATGAAGAACATCCTCCATCACACTACTAGTCTTAGTTTGAGAAGATGGTGGAGTGGGACGAGTGTTATGTGGTGGAGTGGGAGTGCAAGATGATGGAAAGTAGTTGGAACTAGGAGATGATGGAAAATAGTTGGAACTAGGAGCAGGTACCATCATGTTGGAGTGAGATGTTCCAACAAAAGCTGCATGGCCAGAAGAAGATGTACGGTAGGGAGTTCTGACATCAGGTTCAAGAGTTCTGAGTCTGTTGTACAGCTCATCAAAGGTGAGCATGTCCAACCCACCTTTAGCCTTGAGGGCAATACTTACATGTAACCATGATGGAGGCAAAGATCGAAGGAACTTTGAGTTGCAGTCATCATTATCAGGTTTTGCATTCAGTTGGTTTAGCTGACTCAAGATCCTATGGAACCTGTCGTATCCCTTGTGGATACCTTCTTCTTCGGAGATATTAAAGTCCTGAAATTGTTGTCTCAGCATGGACTTCCTCATTCTCTTTGATTCATCATTTCCACCGAACCTTGCTTTGAGAGCCATCCAAATGTCCTTTGCATCATCCATATGGTGAAAATCACACAGATGATCTTCAGGAATGGCTTGAAGTAGAATAGTTTTTACTTTATGCTCTCTCTGCATAGCCAGCACCTCTTCAGCAGTTTTGGGAGGAGCCATGATAAACTTCCCATCCCTGTCTGGAATCATTTTCTTTAGACTGTTTCCTTTCTTTACTACCTCCCACAGATTCCAATCAATATTGGAAATCCAGTTTTCCATCTTCATCGTCCAAAGATCATACTCTTCCCTTTTCAAATAAGGAAATTTACCATTGCTGTTTGAAAGACTAAGCTGTTGCATGGAAGTGGTGTTGGTGTTGTTTGTGTTGGTGACTTCAGTTTCATTATTAGATCCAGGCATGGTGAGTGTATGTTTGGTTGTATGGGGGTGAGAATGGTTCTTAGTATCATAGAGACTTTCCCGAGGCTCTGATACCACTTGTTGAATACACAAAGACCTTGATAGATCTTAAGCACTCGGAGATCGTTAGTGTTGCCTATGTAATCACAAGCAAACTAATAGAAGATCTCTACAACTCGTATTTTATAGCGGAAAGTAAATACAAGTTATAATAACTAAGAACTCTTTGATCCTCTATGGATCTTTTGATTATAGAAACTCTATGTTTCGGATATTTTTCAAGACTTGAAAGACTTAGAAAAACTTATCTATTACAAACTATTATCGTTCCTTTTATAGGCAAGAAACCCTAATATCTCACGAGCGTTTACAACGTACGCTCCTAATACAAACGCATGCATCTAGACAAGCATGCAACTAATCATTTTGTTTTGCTAATCATATTGTTTATTCTGAGTAAGCTCTATACTATTCGGCGCCAACCTATCTTTCATACGGCGCTGACTTTTCCTTCATACGGCATACATACTGCGCTTATCTCTCCTACGTGGATTCGCACTTTCAGCAGAAACATGATTTCTGCTTTAACACTTCTGCTGAAGTTTAACTTCAGCAGAATCCATTCTTCTTCGGCAGAATCTCTTCGGCAGATACTTCGGCAGAATCAGTAGTTTACCTTAATTCCCAACACACATGATGATACACATAAAGCACCTGTTATCCAACCGATTTTCTTGCAAAGGAATTTGATGATGAGCTATTGGACACAACCATGGTTGAAGAAAATATTGATTATGACCATATTAAGAATGTGGAGGAACTCGAACAATTACTCGCCAAAGATCCTTTCTCATCTTTCATGAACGTCAATGGAAGCCTAACTACCATTGAACAAATAACGAAGGGACGAGTTTCATTTATCCTCAACAAATTAGTTTCTCAACTCGGATATTCATGTCAATAAACTCGTCCAAACCATGTAAGGAAAGGAGTGGAGTTCACTACCCACTAAGGTACGATTTTTTTTTATCACTTCTCCTTACTATAGCATATTTACCTTTATATGCTATCTATTGCTATTATCACCCACACTTCATTTTAATTGGGGGGACAAACACCCTATTACATATTAAATAAGCGTGGAGTCAAGCTCGTGACTCGAACAAAAACAAGCGCTTCATGGGAGGTAACCCATGCTTATCTTTTATTTTGTTTTTAGTATACTTTTATTTTAGTATTTCTGTCAGTTGGTCAATACGACGTATTTGCTGTTAGTCGATATGACGTATTAACCCCTGACGTGCACTTTAGTATTTCCTATAGGTAGTTGATACGACATATCCAATATTCCATGGATACGGCGTATCGACATTTTAACCTGTATTTTTTCTTATTTTTATTTTCTAACCGATGATTAATAAGATGTTTTCGAGTTTCTTTTTTTGGGGTCTCTATATTTTGATAGGTTTGAATGACTGATGGTGTTGACAAACTCCCACATTTGATGTGCTCACATTCTAGTCTTGGAGAATCATACCTAGCTATATCAAGGGAGTATTCGGTTTCTATTTCCTTTATTTTTAAGTTAATATTTTTCGGAAAATAGGGATGAATTTCACTTGTCCTTCTTGCTAGTTTTTTATGAAAATTAGACCTAATTAAAAATCTTTGACATGTTTTCATAACTGAACTAGTTAAGTGTGTAACCAAGTGCACATAACCCTTATTATTCCATACGTGAGAATTAAGCCTTTCTGTTTTCCGATATTTACATAAATTTCACTACAAATGAGTGTGTGCCGGTGGCCTGTTGTATACTTTAGAACTTGACCCTATTTGCATACGAGACCATAATGATGAGCATTGCATCAAGGAAACTTCGTGTAATCGAACTAGTTAGGATAGAAGGCAAAAATTCTAGGATTTAACCCACATTAGCCCATCTGTTTACATCGTGTATTGTGTATACTAATTTTTCACATCGATTAGTCAATCCCCAGTAAAAACCTATATCGATCTTCATCCTAACCTTTAGCTTACTGAGATTAGGGATTTGAGCAATCTTTGGTGTCTCATTCATGGATTTGAATGAGCATTGATGATTTTATCGTCTTTTTTTATATAATACTATTGGTGAAGATTAATTAGTCCTATCTTATATTACTTTTGATTTGAATCTTTTCTCAAATAATTTATGTTTTATTTTTCTTATTTAATTTCTAATAAATTACAAAAGCAACTTTGTGTTAAATAATTTATGTTTTATTTTTCTTATTTAATTTCTAATAAATTACAAAAGCAACTTTGTGTTAAATGACCAACCAATGGTTTGTGATGCACGTGTTGAAGTTTAATGACCAAAAAACTAATATTTTAATTGACTGATAGTATGAATAACATATGCTACGTCCATGTTATTAGCTCATTTGTTGAAAAAATTCCACTTCATTTGTTTTAAAAGCTAATTAATTTCTTGAAGACATATTGTTTCTTAATTTTGTTTCTTAATCGTATCATGAAAGAGAAAAAGAAAGCAAATATGAGCCTTCATGGTCATTCAAAATTTGATGGTATCTAATGGCGCATAACATATAGCTTATGTGTGGGATATTATGACAAAGAATAATGCATGACTAAGTTTTAATATAAGGGTTTTTTTAACAGCAATAGGGGAGGGTATAGCGGTCACATACTTGCTTTTAGAATTGCTCATCTACTATCATGTCGTTTACACTATTCTTAAGCATATATGCATTTTGTATTTACTTCAAACTAACTTAAATATCATATGACAAGGTTTTCTTACTGTTGCTTACCAATCATGATTGTCATTAATTTTGGTTTCACATTACGTGTTTAATGGAAAAATATTGAATGGTTCGATGTGAAATAGAATAGAACATTTACCATAAAGGCTTTTGGCTCAAATTAATGTATCTATATCTATACTCAATACTATATATAAATTACGAATAATTTTCTTAAAACTCAAAAATCTTAAAAATGAATGATTTAAACCAACAAATTTATTAAATGTGTAAATACTTAATTACAATTTAAACCAACAAGTTTTCCTTACTTTTAGTTACTCCACACGTGTATGTACATGAAAAAGATACACACAAATTAATGCTACCATACAACTCGTAAATGTTGCATCAAAGGTCACATCAGAACCACATGTTCGCAAGTATAGTTATTTGAATTATCGCTTGTTACAATCTTTTGCAATTACATTTTAATTATTTCACGTTTTATGTATAAGCGTTATTCGAAACACTTACAATTGTTTGCCTCTATATATCTCGTCGCTATCCATTTTGGTTATTTCATGTTTTATCACAATCATAGTTGTTTGCCACTAGAAAATTCTATTGCTATGCACGAGTACTCGTCTAGTTTATACTAATTCAAACCCATACTTACTTAAGTAACCTTTCGGAGCCGTTACGTTTCATATCTTGACTTATTCATTATCGAGTTACTACTTTACTCAAGGTGAGTTTTATAGCCACGTTTTTCTACATGTTTGCAACTATTTTGAAATACTCGGAGTGAGAATACAATGCTTGATTTTTAAATACGGACACAAGTACATAAACTTTGCTATTTGCCTAAGTTACCACATTAGCCGTTAAGTCCCCATGTATATCATGAACCGTTAGTTACTTATGAGCGTGAATGTCTTGAATAGATCTATTAGGTTGACACCCCCATCCGGGTTGGTAGCGCCAACTTGATCGAAGTTACCGGTCAAACGGATGCATAACATTTGAGGGCATGCTAAGTGTTTGGCTAGAAACTTACCGGGGCATTATTCATTTACCTTATCTGTGCTTTTATGCATACATGTCATGTTAAAGCTTCGGGGTCATGAGCTTAGTGCAATAATGTTACTTTCTATTTGATATCGTATTATTATATTGTCATACGCTGAAATCTCATGGTCCGCAAGTTACATTTCTTCTATTTAAACCTATGAACTCACCAATATTATTGTTGACCTTTAAGCTTGTATTTCTCATGTATTTGAGCACATTATCCACATAGACCATTGGGGCATCATCGAGTCGCATGCATATCATTCCATCAAGAAGTGTTTTAACACAGCCGAGGATTTTCAATTTAACGTTAAACTATTTCATATTTGGGACCATGTAAACTTATAATTTTTTTAATGTTGAACTTGTTTAAGAAAATGTATCTTTAAACGACTCATGTAAGTCGTTCGACATAACTGTAACTTTGTTCCATGAACGTCACGCACCGGTTAATATTCCGCTGTGACCCATTTTGAGGGTGTGTCATTCTTGAAAATGAAAAAGGTTTATGTATGTCCCAAAGGAAATATTGTCTTGAACTATTACATGAATATGGTATTTTGGCTGCCAAACCTGTTGAGACTCCTTTTCTTGAACATACTGTTTTAAACTTTGTGGAGTCCGAAAAGGATAAAAAGGTTGGCTAATTTCACTAACTATCAAAAGCTTGCGAGAAAACTTATATACTTAACCACCAGACATGATATCAGTTATGATGTCCATTGCTTGAGTCAGCATATGTGTTGTCCTTTACAATCACATTTAAAGTTGCACTTAGAATTTTAAGATATTTGAAAGGGTCACTTGGATCTTGAATTCAGTTTAACAAAGTTTTAGATTTAAAATTAAGGGCATATGCAAATGCTGAGTGGGCAAAGTGTCCTAAAACCAGGAAGTGTCTGTTACTGGTTTTTGTTTTCTTCTGGGACATTCTTTATAGTCTTGAAAAAGTAAGGAAACAAGCTACATTGTCAAAAAGTTCATCTGAGGCATGGCTTCTACAACTTGTGAAGTTATTTGGTTGGGAATTTTGTTGCATAGTCTTGGTATAACTGATTTGTATCTAGTGGACTTATTTTGCGATAACAGCTCTGCCATTTAATTTGTTGCAAATCCGGTTTTCCATGAGAAAATGATAAGGTTTTAAAATGTAACTTTTTTAGGGGTCGTTTAAGCCCTTATTTGATCACTTTTGTATCCGTTATTACTTAATATCGTTCCTTTTTACTTTTTAGGTCTCTTGAAGGCAAATTGCTGGAATGACACTTATTCGGACGAAAAGGCGCGAATATACGAAGAAAATGGCCAAAGTCAAGAATCGAGACACTCAGGCTGCTGGAACTAAAGGGGACGGCGTCAGGTTCTACAAGTGACGGCGTCAGGTTCTACTAGAGACGCCGTCGGACAAGTTTTGTGACGACTCAGTAGCCAAATTGCTCATTTACAAGTGACGGCTTCAGGTTTTAAAATAGTAGGGCGTCGCAGCTCAGACGGCCTAGATTTGATCCAGACGACGTTAGAAACTGAAGAGGACGACGTCACAAGTATAAGGTGACGTCGTCGCAATGTTAACGTGGCCAAGACGAAACCCTAATAACGGCGACCCGACGGCGTCACAAATTAAAGGGTGACGCCGTCGCATTTGTAATCTTATATATAGAATCCGAATTTTTTAGTTTTCAGAGTGTAGTTTTTTGGAGTAAAAACCTAAACCGAACCAAGGTTGTCTTGTACAGTATTTTAGGGTTCCATACCCTATCTTACATCAAGATAAGTGTTTTACTTCATTAATTCAATTATGTCTTCCATTGATTGTGTGTATGCTTGCATGTTCCCCATGTCCGGCTAATTTATTTGTGTGTTTGCTTAGGTAATATGAAACTTAGTTATTGAATATTGATTGGTTGTCTCTTATCTTAATTGTGATTGACCTAGTATTGCGATAGGTCATTCGTTGTGCTAATAATGCTTGATTAATCTTTGTTGAACCTTAGTTTATAATCAGCTAGAGTAATTGTAGGCTATACATCCAAAGAATACCTTAGAGTTAAAGTTTATAAATCCTAGAGATTTTGTAGTCATTAACCTTTGGTAGCTTCAAAGGGTTAGGGATAAACGCATACCCTACGACCTTAGAAACACAACGCGATTAAGAATAAGGACGTGACAATTCAACCATCAATAGGAGATAACTATGGAGTAATAAAGCCTAAGCAAATACATTTTTAACTATCATACGAGCACACAACAATAGACATAGACTACCCTCACTTAGTTTAGATAATTAGATAGTAGAAGTAATCGGTAGAAATACCAACCCCCAAATCCAAACCCCGAGATTCGTACCTTTCCATTTCCTAAAAAACCTAAAAAGGATAAAAACAATAATCTTCCTCAACCCCAACCTTAGCGTAGTAACTTCTCACTAGCATTCCTATTCCCCTAGAGAACGATATCAATTCCCGTGGCTTACCCAAATACTACACTACAACGATTAGGTTCACTGCCTAGGGAGTTGAAAAACTTGCTCGATGAAAAGGAAGTTCCTTTGACCCCGAACGCGCTGTGTAAGCGTATCAGAAAATAAAGCATTTTGAGCTTGATGTTCATATTGTGAGGGAAAAAGTGCCAACTGGCATTATCAAGACAATCAAAATACATATTGATTTACAAATTGTTGATATTTTCACAAAGTGTCTTGGTGTTGTGCAACATTATATGTTTTGCAGGAAATTGGGTTTGTTTGACATGTTTGCTGGAAAAGTTGCAGACACACTGGAAAAGAAAGTGCAGTTGATACGCGTACAACGCGTGTTCGGGGTCAAAAGAAACTTCCTTTTCTTCGAGAAAGTTTTTCAACCACCTAGGCAGTGAACCTAATCGTTGTAGTGTAGTATTAGGGTAAGCCTCGGGAATGATATCGTTCTCTAGAGGAATAGGAATGCTAGTGAGAAATTACTACGCTAAGGTTGGGGTTGAGGAATATTATTTTATATTTTTTTATAATTTTTTAGAAGATTGAAAGGTACAAATCTCGGGGTATTGGATTTGGGGGGTGGTATTTCTACCGATTACACTACTATTATCTATTCTAATTAACTAAGCTAAGGGGTAGTCTATGTCTAATTGATGTGTGCTCGTATGATGATTAAAGATGTCTTTACCTAGATCTGAATTATCACGTCCTTATTCTTAACGCGTTGTGTCTTTTAAGGTCGTAGGGTATGCTTTCTTCCCTAACTCTTTGAGACTACCTTAAGGTTATTGCCTACAAAATCTCTAGGATTCATAAACTAACTCTAAGGTTATCTTTAGATTTTTAGCCTACAACAAATCTAGGCGATTATAAACTAATGTTCACAAAGATTACTCAAGCATTAAAACACACAACGATGGCCTATTGCAATCCTAGGCCAATTACAATTAAGATAAGAGACAACCAATCAATATTCAATACCTAGGTTTCATAGATCTAAGCAAACACACAAATAAATTAGCCGGACATGGTGAACATGCAAGCATACACACATACAATTGAAGACATAATTGAATCAATGAAGTAAATTACTTATCTTGTTGTAAAATAGGGTATGAGAACCCTAAGATACTGCCCAAGACAGCCAAAAATCGTTATTAGGTTTTACTCCACAAAACTACCTCCTTAAAAGTCTGAAAATTCGAATTCTATATATAGAGTTACAACTGCGACGGCGTCACTCTTTAAATGTGACGCCATCGGATCGCCGCCATTAGGGTTTCGTCTTGACCACGTCAAATTTGTGATGGCGTCACCTTGTGGTTGTGACGCCATCGGCTTAATCTTCTGACGCCGTCGGAATCTGAATCTAGGTCGTCTGAGTTGTGACGCCCTACTCTTTAAAGCCTGACGCCGTCAGGTATAAAATTGCAAATTCGCTACTGAGCCGTCACAATTTTGGAGCATGTTGCGATGGTGTCGCCCTCTGACTGTGACTGTGACTTTGGCCATTTTCTTCACATATTCACGCCTTTTTTTCCAAATAAGTGTCATTCCAGCAATTTGCCTTCAAGAGACCTAAAAAGTAAAAAGGAACGAAATTAAGCAGTAACGGATATAAAAGTGTTCGATTAAGGGCTTAAATGACCCCTCAAAAGTGTACATTTTAAATCTTTATCAAAAATCCCTACACTTGGTATTTGCTTGTCCTCAAGCAAATGTGCTTTTGGCCAATTAATTTATAAGTTAGGGGTCATGAAGCATTAGTTTAGAACAATTCATAACAAGTATAAGCCCCGTAAAAGTCATAACAAGCACGTAAATTACATACTAGTGGTGTTTGGATACTCTCATCTCTCGGGTGTATATGAAATATATCAAATTGGAAATGGAAGATAAACACTCATTAACCAGTACTAGTACATAGATTACCATAGGCTTGAGACTAGATCAAACCTCCATCGCTTTGGCGTATGTACCTAGGAAAAACTATCAAAGAGGTCTTTTAAAGAGTTGTAATGTTAGGCTTACGGTAGGGAAACAAAGGGTTTGGTTGGATAGGCAATTTAGTGGTGGCAAGTCAAAAATCTTTATGTTACAAGCATGAGAAGAATGGCGTTGCTAAGCCAAGACTCGACACTCTAAACTCTAGATAACTTTGAAACAAACAAACATAAATTTAAAGATAGATGTAGGATGGTAGCCCGTATGTTTTTTCAATTTTTTTCATTTTTTTTTTCAACACTCTTTTTTTTGATTTTTTTTCATACACTTTTACTCTACCATCCTTTATGATAACATTAAAATAATAGGGATTTATAGGCACATCCCTACACTTGAGTTTTTATTACTCTAACACTAATTTGACCCGAATTGAAAAGATCAAAACACTTGGAGTACATTATTACGTAAATAAATGGAATTTGAATTTAACGTTCCTTCCCGTCACTTCATAAAATTTAACTTTTCCCATGAGTCCCAATCGTCCCAAAACTGTGTACAAAGGATATGACTCGACTTAGAAACTTATGCAAGCAACTAGATAATTGAACTAAGGGTTTAGTATGATAACAATAATGCACTAAAAGTGAGTGCATACAAGGTAGGCTAAGGCGATTTGGGTGTACATTTGGGGGTGGATTGTAAACTGTTAAAACCAAGATCCGGACTCAACTAGGGTATGAATAACATTGATTGATTGATGCACAGCGGAATGATAAATGACACAATCAAAGTTACCAACAAGGTTTTTCTCAAGAAACAAATGATCCTCTATGGATCTCTATTACTTTTTCTAATAGTTTTCCTGGAATGTTTTTTTCAAGAGAGTTCTAAATCAAAAGCTATCAGTTCTTTTTATACACAAGGAACCCTAAATAAACAATAATATAAAATAAATGCATATCGCTACCTAAAATAGCTCATGCAAATCCTAACAAACTAATACTGATTAACTATATCAGTAGAAATATAATATCAGCTGAAACCATCTACACGTTTTCACTACTTCAGTAGAAACTCTTCTTCAGCAGATTCCACGTTCTTCAGCAGAATCCATCGGCAATAATTTCAGCAGAATTCCTACTTTGCAGAATTCCCAACAATCCTCCCCTAAACTGGAATTTGACTTGGTTAAGTTCCAGTTTCTTGATAGATCTTTAAAACTTCAGAACTTGAGGATTGTGCTTGAACTTCAGTAGCAAAGAACCAAAATATTAACATCTCTATGATGTTAAAACTTTTGAAACGCCAGATCTTTGCAGCAACAAATGACAACATGTACATCAAAACATATTAGTTTCATACTATTCTCATCACATCCAGGTGTGTTAACACCTGTGAGAGGTGAATCATTGAAAATAATGGATTTGATGTCTCTTTACCAATAGCCATCACTACTGGAGTAGCCAAATGTTTAAGTTAGAAAACTATGGTACACTGATAACCATCTGATTTATTAGCAAATCAGCAACTATATAACGGATTTGATATGTCTTTACCTGTAGCCGTTTGCTCAGGACTAGCCAATCCTTTGGTCACCCAATAGGGCAGCAACCATGGTGAATTGATGACCATACAACCCTCAGCAATTAAGCATGGGTGGTTGCATACCCTATGATTTTGAGCAAACCATTACAGCTATCAACGAAATTGAGATGTCTTTACCAAAAACCATTTGCTTTTGGACTAGCCAACTCTTTGATGGAATTTCGTCATCATCATGGTGAGTTGATTACCATTTATGGATTTCCGCAGCCTTTACCACAAGCCATAATCTTGTGGGCTAGTCAACTCTTGTGTCAGTAAGACATGGTGAGATGAATACCATTAGCTGTGTGGTAATGAACCAACACCAAAACCTGCAAGCAAGAAAGAGTAGAAACTAAACACAGAGAGGTTAGAGATTTTTTTTTTCACTAAATAAAAGAAATAACACGATTTTTTTTTCAAACAAAAGAAATAACACGATTTTCTTTTTTCTTTTTTTTTAATAAATAAAATAAAGAAAAAAAAATGAAAATAAACAAAACATGGAAAATAAACCATCAAGCAGCAGCAAAAACCAAAGACAGTTGTAGTGTCAGCAGAAACACTAAGCCTCCCCTTAGGCGTATGAGGATCCAACAGCTGCAAAAATGGTTAGAATACAAAAAAAATACAACAATAAGCCTCCCCTCAGGCTTATGCCTCCCCTCAATCAATGCACCTGACAAAGAGTATGTTTCTTGGGTACCCAGAATAAACCTTTCCTTTGAGTTTTCCAAGAATAACCTGTTGAGGGCTTAACAGCAGTTGCCACTCTAACTCCACCATGTGCCATAGTCATATGAGATACATAAGGTGTATATGACTGAAAATAAGAACTAGTAGGTCTATAGGGCATAAGTCTAGCCTTACTGTTCCACCAACCAGTAGTAACTGGTGAAGAATATCCTCCACCAGAGGGAACTGGAAAAGGCCTATTAAGCCTATCAGCAGAAACAGATGCATACACCTTTGGCTTACTAGTAGGAACTGGTTTACCTGCTCTCACATGTGCAGCTTTGGGAACAAATGGAGGAATACTAGCAACATTAGTCCATGTGGGTCTAAAAGTCTTATGGCCAGAGGAAACACCCATCTTTTTCTCATGATAATCACAGTCTTTAATAAGATGGAGTTTACTACCACACACAAAACAAGATTTCTTCTTAAAAGACTTATTCTTAACACAACTTTGTTTATTACATTTAAACTTATCAGAAACAGAATTAGAAGCAAAATTGTGTTTAACAGAATAAGTAACTGGCTTTGTTTTGGGCTCATCAGCAACTACTTTGAACTTGGGTGTGGTCATGGGTGTGTGCCTAGGTGAGTCAGACTTTTCACTTGAATCACATGAGGCATAGTCAGTGGACTTTAGGTCTAATGACTTGTCACTTTTAGAACAAGAGACAGAGTCATTAGTTTTGCTACTAAGGTCTGGCAAGTCACTTGACTTTTTGCCATATAAATGATGTGATCCATCAAAGTCAACTGTAATGGACAGGTCAATAGGCATGTGTTCACCTCTAATAGGTCCACGTACAGCATGTAAATCACCTTCTTTTACAAAGTTAGCTAATCCAGCTGGTGTAGATTTACGTGTGTCATCCCTAGCTTCTATTCCTACATACTTCTTAAAGCCTAAACCTATAGAAGTATTAGGATTTTGACTAGCATAGATGTGACTAGCTAACTTGTTTCCATTCAATAACCATTCCTTATGCCTAGCTATCTCCTCATCTAGTTTCTCTTTTAGCACTTTGTTTTCAGAAACAATATCAGCCTTTACTTTTTCAGTGCGTTTTAAATCATTTTTAGTACATTCTAGATCACTTTCTAACACCCTAATCTTTTCATCATAAGCCAATTGATTCTTTTGAAACCAAACTTTTTGTCTTTCTAATGTCTTTAAAGCCTGTTTATAAGCTTCAACTTCAACATAGCATTCATTATATTTAGGTTTCAAAACATCATAGGCTTCCTTAAGTTCATTATAACGTTCACTACAACCAAACACACAATTATGTACCTGAGAGATGCCCATGAATGCAAAGTGTGGACTGGCAAGTTCTTCAGCATAACCTGCAGCATCAGCTTCCTTGCTCATCTCCTTGAACTCAGCCTTTCCACCATACCTTTCTTTGAGTGCATTCCATATACGACTTGCATCATCCATATAACGAAAATATGCTACATGATCAACAGGAATAGCTTTAAGCAAAGTAGTTCTGGCATTTGACTCTCTTTGTACAGCAATGTGTTCATCCGCAGTTGTTGGAGGATGAATAAAGAGTTTTCCATCTTGATCGCTTCCAATCCGTTTCAAACTGTTGCCATTTTGGATCACCTTCCAGATATTCATATCATTATTCATGATCCAGTGTTCCATCTTCTTAGCCCAGACCTCGTACTCATCATTCATCAAATAAGGAAACATATCATCATCCCTATTATTATCAAATTCTGCCATTTTATGTGATAACAGCAGTAAAGTTATGTGATAGCAAGAAACAAAATGAATGTCAGCAGTAAGCAACAGCCAATCAATACCAAATTAATCAAACAGTACACCTCGAAAAATATATCAGTAGGAATGAGAACAATCAGTAGACACGTGATCCAACCAAATGCAAACTCTCGTTATCCAAAATAATCTTATATCCACGTGATAGCTGATATTGATGCTATTTGATTTACCCAATAAGAAGACTACTGAATCTACAACAGATGGTGACCCCACATATCACTTTCACGTAGCAGCAAGTCAAACGAGTACAAGTCACAACTACAAAGTGTTTCACGTGTACAAGACAAACGAGTGGAGACCAACGTGTGAACCTCAGCAGCAATGACTGGTGTAGGGACCAGCAAAAGTCCTATCACTACCGAGACCAATCACGAACAATTCACGTTAGCCAATTAAATCAAATACCACGTGACAAGCTAATTATTCCAACCCCACATGATCACTTAACTACGGCAGTCCCAATTCAATATACGGTTCACTTAAAAATAATATCAATGGCCGCAACTTTTGACCCCTCAAACCAATAGAACGCATCAATTGGGGGCCATATAACAGCAATAGCACAAATAAAATACCAAGATCCCATGTGCTCTTCAAAGAATTGACCAATCACAATTCGAGATCCACTATAACATTCATGTGTCGCTTGATAGAGAATCCCAACCCACGTGCACTCTTGTTTACAAATTGCAATAATACTAACTGACAAAGAGATGGATTGAATGCATATGACCAATTTAATTGAATTAAATGCGCATATGAGAATTAATTCTTATGAAAAGATAGTACCATTACTTCAGCAGTCCCACCAATTATTTATAATCAGATCTGCTTTTAAAAACCCTTTTTGCGCCTGCTGCCTCACTCCTTAATTACGTCTGCTGCTATGCAC
Organism: Chrysanthemum seticuspe; assembly: GCA_019973895.1. Taxonomy (NCBI): domain Eukaryota; kingdom Viridiplantae; phylum Streptophyta; class Magnoliopsida; order Asterales; family Asteraceae; genus Chrysanthemum; species Chrysanthemum seticuspe. The sequence goes on along the minus strand of BPTQ01000008.1, from coordinate 273,592,564 downwards.
TGATTAGGGTATAAACCCTAATTACTCAAAAACCTTATAAACCCTAGATTGAGAGCCACCTGCTCTGATACCAATTGTTAAAACCAAGATCCGGACTCAACTAGGGTATGAATAACATTGATTGATTGATGCACAGCGGAATGATAAATGACACAATCAAAGTTACCAACAAGGTTTTTCTCAAGAAACAAATGATCCTCTATGGATCTCTATTACTTTTTCTAATAGTTTTCCTGGAATGTTTTTTTCAAGAGAGTTCTAAATCAAAAGCTATCAGTTCCTTTTATACACAAGGAACCCTAAATAAACAATAATATAAAATAAATGCATATCGCTACCTAAAATAGCTCATGCAAATCCTAACAAACTAATACTGATTAACTATATCAGTAGAAATATAATATCAGCTGAAACCATCTACACGTTTTCACTACTTCAGTAGAAACTCTTCTTCAGCAGATTCCACGTTCTTCAGCAGAATCCATCGGCAATAATTTTAGCAGAATTCCTACTTTGCAGAATTCCTAACAATCCTCCCCTAAACTGGAATTTGACTTGGTTAAGTTCCAGTTTCTTGATAGATCTTTAAAACTTCAGAACTTGAGGATTGTGCTTGAACTTCAGTATCAAAGATCTGGCGCCGATGGATTCTGCTGAAGAACGTGGAATCTGCTGAAGAAGAGTTTCTACTAATGTAGTGAAAACGTGTAGATGGTTTCAGCTGATATTATATTTCTACTGATATAGTTAATCAGTATTAGTTTGTTAGGATTTGCATGAGCTATTTTAGGTAGCGATATGCATTTATTTTATATTATTGTTTATTTAGGGTTCTTTGTGTATAAAAGGAACTGATAGCTTTTGATTTAGAACTATCTTGTTAAAACCAAGATCCGGACTCAACTAGGGTATGAATAACATTGATTGATTGATGCACAGCTGAAATGATAAATGAAAAAGTAATAGAGATCCATAGAGGATCATTTGTTTCTTGAGGAACTGATAGCTTTTGATTTAGAACTCTCTTGAAAAAAACATTCCAGGAAAACTATTAGAAAAAGTAATAGAGATCCATAGAGGATCATTTCAGCAGAATTCCTACTTTGCAGAATTCCCAACATAAACAATGCTCTTCATTGATATTCTGAAAACCAAAACATCACGAGAACTGCGAAAAGGATAGGCTCTGAGGGGTTAACTAGGGGTATCGTGTACTAAAGATGAGTACAACGCAATGGTGTGGGGGAATTACTCAACCGATGTGGAAGAAGTAATTATAATACGGGTATCAAACAAGGGTTATCCTAATGCCTCTTATCATTTAGTTATTCCTAACTACACAAGTGTAGTCTCACTAGCGATCTCGGAATGCATCACAAAACAAGTTCTAGAATCTATTATACTACTGGTACACTCTCGAAGCATTAAAGATGAATGCTTTAATTCCTACAAATCTAAGGGTGAACCTCACATTTTTTTTGGTGGAATTTGAGTAGTAAAGGGTTTCGTGCTAGTCATATAATTTCCTATCCATGAGACGCTTTATTAAGACTAATGGCCCACTCCTACATGTCATGAAAAAATTTAAATTTGGTGCCAAAATTACCCTAACCGATATTTCTCATGGTTTATTACATAAATGATATTGGACAAGGCAAATAGTCAAGGATAAGCATAGTTTCAAAGTTCCCATTTTATTTTCCCTCCCTACACTTAAACTGAACATTGTCCCCAATGTTCCCCGAAAGTATCAAAGTTATGATAATGGAAGGTAATTAAAAACGAAAGAAACTAATACTCCCCTGATTAGCTCAGTAGGATCCGTGTGAAGTAGTGGTTAAATTCTTCTTCAAGAAGAATGTATGCGTGAAAAGCTCCATCCAATCTTATGTATCTTCTTCTTGATAAATAAAACCTGCACACTTTAAGAAAACAAACAAAACCTTCGCATAAAATCGGCGGTAACACTATATATGACTCTACTATACTAGGATATAATGCTTGTGGAATGGATGTTTGCAGATTTTCTGGAAAATTAAGAACTTAGAAATTCCAAAAATTTATAAGTAGCACAGAAAACGAGAGAAAAAGATAAGTTGTTCCTGCTCCTCCTGACGCCGTCAGGTTGCGATCCTGACGCCGTCAGGTTATCCTGACAGAAACTGGTATGCGATTTTCTGGAAAATTTATATCTTTAGAATCTGAAAAAAAATTCTGCAAAACATCCATTATGACTCGATACAAGCATTTGACACTAACAAACACACATGTATATCTTTTTAATAATCGTAATTCTCATGTTCACGTTCTTTTAAAAACGTGTGTAATCTTCCCTACACTTATCCCTTTTGTAAAATACCTTTATATGTAATTAAGACGAGGTTAAAGACAAAATAAAGCATTTTCACAAATTCAAACATGAGAATAAACAATCAATAAAAAGATATACGACACACAAACAAGCAAACAATTAAGCATGGGTTGCCTCCCACGAAGCGTTTTTCTTTATTTATGAGTCTTGTAGCTAGACTCGAAGTCATGCTCCTACGTGACTTCATTACCGTCACCTTCTTCCTCATGACGGTCTCTATTGGGGTTTTCCATGTTATAGCAATGCCCTATTATGCATCTTTCTAAGAAGTCATCTTCTCCCCAATCGGTTCTATATTCCGGTCCTAGTTTCAAGCAATCCTTATAGAATCCGAAAATCTTGTTCATCACATAATCTACTACTTTCTCCTTATCCTCCTCATTACTATAGTAGACCGATAGCTTAAGTTCTTTTTCATCATTTGATAATGATGAAATTTTCTCAATCTTGAAGGGCATTTGGTAAGCTACATCATCGGTCTCATCCTTGAATCTCACTATTCCTAAAGACGGATCATAAGTCATCCCGGTGTTTTCTATGAAAGGCTTTCCTAGAATAACGTGAGACAAGCTAGGATCTATGGCCGTACTAATATCATTCACAATTATGAAATCCGTAGGATATGTGAAACTACCTACATAAACGGGCAATCCCTTAAATCTACCAAGAAAATTACAACTAACCCTAGGATTATCGGGATCTTGCCTACTTGGGATAGGCTTCTTCATTACCCAATTATAGTAGGTGCTAGTCATGATATTTATCGGGGACTTGCGATCAATGTAGGCCTTTGCCACAAAAATATGTCCTATGCAACATGGTATGTTAAGATTCCAAGGGTTCCCAAACTTGATCCTAGGGCTTCTCCTAACATACATGTGACGAAGGTCGCGTACTAAATGTGGGTGGCGAGAGAGTTCTTCTTTTGTAGGAAACTTATTAAAATAGTCATCGCCTACTTCATCTACTTCCTTAGTTGTTTCATTCCTAGGGGTTTCACTAACCTCAAGTACCGTCTCATGGTTTGCTTCGTCATTTGTCCTATTAGGTTTCACTAAGGTGATGGTATTGATGAATTGAACGTGCTTGGCTAACTTACTTGGGTCCTTAATTTCTACACCGGAAGCTTTGGGAGAATGAGTTGAGATGACATTAACCTTCCTATCACTATTGGTCATGGCTTTCAAAAGGTTATCTATCTTCCTATCCATCTCGGTTTGTTTTTGGTTAAAGCGGTCCGAGAGCATAACTATTTGAGCTTCTTGGGATGTAACTAAGTGTTGCAACATCCCTTCTATGTTTTGTTGGCTAGTGCCGTGAGAGGGGGACTATGAGAAATCATTAGAGGTGAATTCTTTGGTTTGTCCCCAATAGAAGTCGGGTTTGCCCTTCCATGCATCTCGGGTATCACTGAAAGTCCTAGGCCCGGGTGTTGTAGGGAATCTTCCTCCCGTTCCATTGGTACGCGAGGATGCGTAGTCAACGGAAGCTTGTTCGGGGAGTCTTGTGCAAGTGTGAGTGTCATGAGGACCACTACATAGCTCACAAAAGGAAGAAACTTTGTTCACTTGGCGTGAAGACTTGGGATTTTCGTAGGAGCTCATTAGGAATTTGACTTGATCTTCAAGCTCGAGCATCCTACGGTCGGAAGGTTGTGAGTCAATGGGAGGCAAGGAGATTGCCTTTACGATTTTGGGCAACTCACTGGGGTCATTCTAACTTTCGTTGTCATAGAGAGCAAGGTCCTTTATTATACCCCACGATTCCTCCGCGGTGAGATCACTAAGTTTTCCACCGGCCGCTTGGTCGATGGATCGCTTAGTTGGAAAGTTGACATGATCATAAAAGAGTTGGACTTGAAGCCAAAGATCAATGTCGTGATGAGGGACTTTATGGAGTAAGTCCTTGAATCGAGTCCATGCTTCGTAGAGAGATTCACCTTGACGTTGTTGGAACATCAAGATTTTATTCCTAAGCTTAGTAGTTCTCCCCGGTGGAAAAAATTGGGCAAGGAAACGAGAAGTGAGATCATCCCAACTTGAGATGGAGCCGGCGGGAAGTCGCTCAAGCCAATTACTAGCTTGGTCCCGTAGAGAGAATTGGAAGAGACGCAAGCGCGTGGTCTCCCGAGTAGTAGCATCGAGGTCGATGGAATCGACGATTTTAAGGAAATCCTTAAGATGCTGATTAGGATCTTCGGAACGAAGTCCATGGAATGCACATCCGTTTTGCACCAACCGGATGGTGTCGGATCGAAGAGCCGTGGTTTGGGCTTGGTCGGGGAAGCTCAATGGTGTTCCTATAGCCTAGGTGGCTTGGTCTTGAGTATTCACCAAGAGTACGGCCTCTTGGCGGGTCATTTGGTGGTGGGTTGATGAGTGGTGGTTGATTATCACCTTCCATGATGAAAAGTGATGGGTTACTAACAAATAGCATGAAGAAGGGGGATAGACTACGAGGAAGCTAAAAATGAGAAAAAAGCTTACTTGATAGGAATCAAGCAAGGGAACCTAAACGAGATAAACTCCTAACTAGCTATTCTATTCCCCGGCAGCGGTGCCAAAAACTTGATACACGTACAACGCGTGTTCGGGGTCAAAGGAAACTTCCTTTTCTTCGAGCAAGTTTTTCAACCACCTAGGCAGTGAACCTATTCGTTTTAGTGTAGTATTAGGGTAAACTTCGGGATTGATATCGTTCTCTAGGGGAATAGGAATGCTAGTGAGAAATTACTACGCTAAGGTTGGGGTTGAGGAATATTATTTTATATTTTTTTATATTTTTTTTAGAAAATTGAAAGGTACGAATCTCGGGGTATTAGATTTGGGGGGTGGTATTTCTACCGATTACACTACTATTATCTATTCTAATTAACTAAGCTAAGGGGTAGTCTATGTCTAATTGATGTGTGCTCGTATGATGATTAAAGATGTGTTTATCTATACGCTATTACTCCCTAGTTATCTCCTATTGTTGGTTGAATTGTCACGTCCTTATTCTTAACGCGCTGTGTCTTCTAAGGTCATAGGGTATGCTTTCTTCCCTAACTCTTTGAGACTACCTTAAGGTTATTGCCTACAAAATCTCTAGGATTCATAAACTAACTCTAAGGTTATCTTTGGATTTTTAGCCTACAACAACTCTAGGCGATTATAAACTAATGTTCACAAAGATTACTCAAGCATTAAAAACACAACGATGGCCTATTGCAATCCTAGGCCAATTACAATTAAGATAAGAGACAAACAATCAATATTCAATACATAGGTTTCATAGATCTAAGCAAACACACAAATAAACTAGCTGGACATGGTGAACATGCAAGCATACACACATACAATTGAAGACATAATTGAATCAATGAAGTAAATTACTTATCTTGTTGTAAAATAGGGTATGAGAACCCTAAGATACTGCCCAAGACAGCCAAAAATCGTTATTAGGTTTTACTCCACAAAACTACCTCCTTAAAAGTCTGAAAATTCGAATTCTATATATAGAGTTACAACTGCGACGGCGTCACTCTTTAAATGTGACGCCGTCGGATCGCCGCCATTAGGGTTTCGTCTTGACCACGTCAAATTTGTGACGGCGTCACCTTGTGGTTGTGACGCCGTCGGCTTAATCTTCTGACGCCGTCGGAATCTGAATCTAGGCCGTCTGAGTTGTGACGCCCTACTCTTTAAAGCTTGACGCCGTCAGGTACAAAATAGCAAATTTGCTACTGAGCCGTCATAATTTTGGAGCATGTTGCGACTGCGTCGCCCTCTGACTGTGACGCCGTCACCTTCAATTCCAGCAGCTTGAGTGTCTCGATCTTGACTTTGGCCATTTTCTTCACATATTCACGCATTTTTTCCCAAATAAATGTCATTCCAACAATTTGCCTTCAAGAGACCTAAAAAGTGAAAATGAACAAAATTAAGCAGTAACGGATATAAAAGTGGTCGATTAAGGGCTTAAATGACCCCTAAAAAATGTACATTTTAAATCCTTATCTGCGGGATGATGCGTAGGGTGACACATCAGCTTGAGGGAGGATGTTGAAGCATATGGTTAAACTGTGGTCAACAAAAGTTGAAGGGCCATTCTTGTCATATCTCAATGATGGTTTGTGATATTTTAAGTTTATGTTATAGTTTATAAGAAGTAGAAAGATGGAGGGCTTAAATGTAACTTGCTTCTATTTAAGCAACTTATACTCATTAGGGTTTCATTAGCTTTTACAGTCATCTTATTATTTTATCTCTCAAATATTTTAGTCTTCTTCTTCTAGATATCAGTCTTATCTTATGTCTGTCTTCATATTGTAATATTTGATTAATCTCTTTACTTGATCAAGTGTAGTTGTGAGTTTGAGAGTATTGTAGTGCGGTGGGGATAGCATCTTGGGGACTATCACTTTCTTTTGTATTGTAAAACGCACTCATTTAAGGACATTTTGAAGTTTATATTAATAAAGTCACCAAAAGGTGGTTGGTCGGGTGAAAGATCTTGTGTTTTTTTTACCATTTTTACATATAAACTACTTAACAAGCTTCAAAAATCGTCAAAAATATTTCATAAGTCGTTATACTTCGTGCTTTACATGAAACGCTCGAAGAAACCCATTGACCCTAGAATGAACGGATTGCGCGAACAAAAGATTTGATCCAATATCAAGATATTTGTAAGTAAAATTAATTATGTAAATACTTGTGGATCAATTAGTTTTTACGCTAACTTGTACTGAGTATAATCCATAACATATTAGAAATACCCTTGATCAATTTTGACCTTAATATTCATCCAAGATTAACTTCAAACCTTCTCCGCCCTTCTTGCCCCATCATTGTAACCAATCGTTGGCCACTAATAGGTTCGGCTAGAAAATGTGAAAAACACTATATAACTTTTACTACCTTTGCTTTGCATGAATATCAATAACATTGCAATGTAACACGTAGAGACAAAAAACATTATAATTTATAGTCATTAGTTTTAGTGAGGGGTGTAAATTCGTGTCGGGTTCGAGTAGGTGGTCTGAAACCTTTAACTGGAACACGATATAGTTAAGTAATGAGGTCAGGTTTCTCAACCCTAACACGTTTACATCTAACATAAGCATGACCCGTTTATCTACTTAACCCGTATAACCCGTTTAAGTGTAACTCACCTTAACTTGAACGCGACCTCATTTACTAAACTGATTAAGTGGTTGAACCCGAACACATCTTTACCAAACCCTAATCCATCTATTTTCGTATCAGTTTCGAGTAGTCCATATAACACAACATTGCCAATGGGAATTGATACTCACACCACATTTTTTTGATGAATCCACCACAATATGTGCATTACATCTTGTACTGTACAATACTTTAATGCATAGATTGTGGTGTATTCATCAAAAAAATGTGGTGTGGATATCACCTCCCATTGCCGATTGCCACCCATGGGTAGTTGACTTGATTTGACCTTGAGCCCCAAGTAATACAACACCACCCACCTTCTCACTCCCTTCTCAAAACACTCCCAACACGACACCGTTTCCCAAATGCTAATGATTTGTACACTCATTTTTTTTATTCATACACTCCACTTTATGCTATACAGAGAGTTGTACAGTTGTTATATGTTGCATCTCAGTTTGTACACGGGAGTGTAAGAATCACAAAAATGAGAATCAACACTCTTTCCCAAATCACCATCCCCAATTTTACATCATCTTCTTCACCGTAAACCCTAACACCAAAACACACACACACACACACACACACAATGTCAAATCATCAACGATACTCCAACAAAACTCAACAACGATTCGTGCCTAAATCATCACCCGCCACGTCAGCACCGATCAATTCTAAACATAATACACTATCTGATTCGCTTCGAAAAAAACAATCAGCATCATCTGGTAGTAGTAGTATTAGTAGTAGTAGTAGTGATAGTGGAAAGTTTGTGAGTTATTTGCCGCAAGATGAGGCTGTTGCGGCGGGGTTAGGGTTTGAAGAAGGTGGTTTGGATGCGGCTGAGTCGCAGGGCGTTGTCGATTTTTTGAATCGCGAGTGTTCGTGCTTGCTTAAGTTGAATTCTAGGGAGTTTTGGAGAGAAGGTTGTTTTTTCGATTTTATATAATGTGATTGGATTGTTTATGTTGTTGTTTGTTAGTAATTATGTGTTGAATTGCGTGAATTTTTTTATGAGGGACTAGAATTTAGAAAATGCGTAGGTAGGGTTGTAGGGACGTGCTTTTTGAAGATGTGTTTTGTGAAATATAAGCCGATAGTTCCCAAAGTAAGCTGGAAAATTTGAGCTTATGAAATATAAGCCAAAATCACATAATCTCATAAGCCCATAAATAGGCAAAGAGAATGTAGTATTAAAAAAGCAGTTGAGGACGTGCTTTTTGAAAACGCCTAATTTTGCTTTGCACATGCAATCACAAAATTCCCCTGAATCTAGTATACTGATTACTAGATTATTACAGTTACTTGTCAATGAGAATGTTTATAGGGCGTTTTTAAGTGGAATATGCTGGCTGTTTAAGTTTATTTCAATGATGAATAGAGAAAAGTGATACGTGTTGTGCTGTTGTCGATTAGTATCATTGTGTTGATTGCATGATTTGTTTATGGGGGACTAGAATTTAGAGTGTGTTAGGGATTGGGCTCTAGGGGAAATTATCTGATTATTGTGTTTGCGAAACGAAGATAATAGTACAAGACAAGAAAACGTGGTGCTTGTTTTGGACAAGAAATCCCGAAAACCCTCTGAATCTCGCATACTGATTACTAAGATTAAATGAGTATTTATTGGCTAGTTTTATGCATAAGAGATTAAATGACAATGGAATGTACTTTGTGTGTTCTTTTGCGAAGTATGTTGGCCATTAAGTGGATCAAGGCGCAATAATAACTATACAGAAATAGTAGTTATTGATTTTCAGAATCAACCCATGTTCTAGTTTTTGCCGAGTTGAGGATATGTGTGAGCCTTAAGCAGTCAGAATGTAGACATCATGTGATTTTGCATTTGATAGGATTCGTAGAATCGTATAATTGTCGGATGGAAGGATTTTAAATGAGTCTGTCAGCGTTACAAACAATTATTGATGTCAGAATCTTGAGTTTCATAGGGTGGGACCAGTGGGCACATTTTATATTTAATCGTTTGATCATGCTAGCCAAACGATCACGGTTCCATTTGATAAACTTTTATTTTGCACATACACACGCTTTTTGAACTTTGAAGGATATAAATACTCTTTTGAGCTATATGTCAAGTGTGATTCTTGGATTAATAGTCGCTCTCATTTATATAGATTACTGAAAAGGTTTCCATGGATAGGATAGGCACAGCTTGCGCGCTGTTAATGATAAAGTACATAATTGGTAGGTGTGATTTGCTCGATCACTTTTTAAATATAAGGTTAAAAATGTTAGCCATGCATGTTGCTTAGTTATAAACTTGATCTTGACCGATTTAGCAATTTAATAATTTTCATTCAAATAGGTTATGTCGTCTTGAATACCTTTTTTGAACTCTGCAGAGTAAATTATTAGGCCGTCGTGTTAGATAATATAAGCTGTGTTTTAGGTAAAACTTTTAAAGTTGTTTATGATAGACATGTTGAAGCAGTTATTTTTGTTGGTCTCATCAAGTACTTATTTAGCCCTAACCATATTGCTGTACCCATCCTCGTTGTACAATTTTTTTTTTTTTTTAAATCCTTACTTTTATCGGGTCTCACTTTTCTGTTTTCTTCTCAGTGGCTAGTGATGCTTCTCTTCATACTTTTCTGGAAAGTTTTCTAAAGTTTAGAAGTAGATGGTATGACTTTCCGTATCGTGGAGCCAAGGCAATAGTTGCAGGGGTGATTGTTGGCGAGCATGAGCTAAATCGGCGTGTGTTTATGATTCTCTATCGCATGTATGTTTAGACCCCTCTTTTATTTTAACCACACCTTCTATATCTTCAGTTACTTAATGGCTGCATAACTTCTATTGTGAAGGTCTTCAAATAGGGATCCTGGTGCCAAGGCCTCTGATAGTCTAAGTGCAAAAGATCATGCAGGTATGTATGCATGCTGACTTTGTTTTTCATAATAGTTTGTTGCACACTCAAAATTGGAACTAATTTGTTATTTGGAACAAATTACTAATGTCTCAAAAAGTCATCTTTAAAAAATCAAGTAATCTGTAATTTAATGTTCACTCATTTGAAACACTAGTAGTCAAGTTTGCTATATGCTTTAAGGTTATAAATCAGTTACGTTATATTATCTAACACGACGGCCTAATAATTTACTCTGCAACCAAATTATTAACTAACTTATTAAAATTGTGCCATATTTGATTATGAAAGCTATAAATTTATTGCAATGAAATGTTTTATAGCATGCTTGTTTACTAGATATGCATGTAGTCATTTTGCAGGAGAAGAAGTTGCTCGATTTGCCTAAGTTGCTAGATATATGTGCCATTTATGGTCATGAAAATGAAGAGCTGACACAAATAATCGTAAGTTATTACTAAACATAAACAACCTACCAGTACTATCCAAATGTAAGACAATTGTCTCTTAACAAACCAGAGCGAGCAGTGCAGATGTATAATAAATCAAACTAGCAGCGTTGGAATTTTGAAAGCTATATGTATTTATTATTGTGTCAAATGATCTAGACATTATGAATTAATCTAAGCTATTCTAAAACATTATCTTTTGGAGTCTTCCTTAGTGAAATGTTATCTTGGTTATCGCCTAAACTTCATATTCCCAAGACGCCTATCTGGCTTATATGGAATAAAAACACTTATTGTCTTTCATTTTACAAATTATATTTAACTTTAAAGCCCCTAAGCAGTATCTGTCTGCACCTGCAGCCTGCATTCTGTCGGTTTGGTTTGTCAATTGATTTATATATGTTTCTTGATGCCTTTTACCTTACTGCGAGTGATGGGCTACTCGTTTTGCACACAAACAACTGAAATTCTATTTTGATCATTTCTACGGTGTCTTCAACTAATGCTCGAATTTACTTTTTAATCTCTCTCAGGTCACTAACGCAATAAGTGCCCAGCCTTCGATTCACGATAGTTTCTCTGCGGCTATTTCTCATTTCCTTAACATAGTGCATACCATGTATGAGCGCTGCATTACATCTTCAGAGGTATGTTTTCTTATGAACTTGTTTTGATGCTACTTATATAGTTAATTAGTTATATCCAAGCGTTGCCTATTAGTATAAAGCTGTGGTACTATAGAAGTTTAGAGTTCAAAAAGTAGAACTGCATTGATGCTAAGTGTTATGTGTACCTTGGCTTGTCTTTGGGCTCTGGTGCACCATAGGAAGCTACTCCTTGAAGAGAAAACCTTTAGCTATTTTTCGTTGAAACAATTTGTGAGGCAGTTATATTTTCGTAACATATAAATGTTCTTGCCTCGACTATTATGTAAATCTCACTCGTAACTCTTTGGTTAAAAATCTCTACTTTTAATGTGCTGAAAACATCACACTTGTAATGATCTAGACAAAAGAATGACCATGCTAGAAAATTAGCAGAGCAACATCATCAATGTATTTTGTGTTTCTCTGTTGCTTGAGTATTAATTTTCATAGCTCATAATATCTGCATTCTTCATCTAGCTATTGTTTGCATCCATCTTCTATGTATCCATATTGAATGGTTTCATCTGTTGGGTTGAAGTATAGGTTCTAATCTCATCGCATGATACCAAAGACGATGGTACCGCTCAACTTCAGACAGACTACCTAGAGGTGACTTAACTATCTCTTACTGAAATATGATTAACTTGTGCGTTTTCTGCCATTGTTTATCATTGTCCTAAGAGAAATGATAGAGGGACCTAAACTTAGGCTTAATTTTAGGCCTAAAACCAAGTGGCATCATCTTGATGGCCGTAGACAGGGACCCACTTATTTTACAACCATCAGGATGATGCAACTTGGTTTTAGGCCTAAAATTAGGCCTAAGTTTAGGCCCCCTATCATTTCTCTTGTCCTAATGATCTTGGTTGGAAATTGTTCTCTCTTATTGTACATTTTATTTTTTCTTTTAGGTCATGGATTTTATTAATGATGCTATCGTATCCATGGATGCTTTGGTTAGTGCTTATAAACCTGCAGCTGTCTACTTCTCCTGCCCCGTTTTAACGAGGTATGGTTAATTTCTGCACGTCTTTATATGTCCCAGGCATGTATGCTTCCAGATTCTTATGACACTGATTATTGAATGTTTCTCTTGTTACAGTTATGGAAGTGATGAATTGCTTAAAACCCTAGCAAGACTGCATGATTCCTTGTTACCAACTTTACAGCAAGGATTCCAAATAATGTTTTCAAAAAAGAAATTTTCTGACATGTCTCCAAACGTTGTCATTAGTGTGAAGATGTTATCATCTAGAATAGCCGATTTTTGTTGGAAATTACTGAGTTTGTGTTACTTAAGTGAAGATTTGTTCAAAGAGAACATTCCACTTCCATCTGCTTCGAAAATATTTCCAGCCCAAGTGGAAGAACCATTCATCAGGGCTGATATTTTGGTTCAGACATTTCGTGAAATTAGTGAAGAATGCTCCATTGTTCAAGATGGAAGGAACATCCATTCATTGCTTCAGAGTGTTGATAGGAAATACCAATTGATGAGCAGGCTCGAGTTGTTGGGGGATAAAGGGTGGATCTCAATGGATAAAGAACAATTGCGGTTTCTTTCTGGAATTATGTTAGCTCCTACGAGCATGGAGGTATCACATTTTTCACCTACAACAAATGCGAAAGTGGAAATGGATGAAGACAGCGCAATAATTGAATCAAAGATCAGTCAAGTGAAAGACCTCTTCCCTGATTATGGTAATGGTTTCATTTCTGCTTGTCTTGAAGTGTATAACCACGACCCTGAGGAAGTGATTCAGAGGATTCTAGAAGGGAACCTTCATTCCGATCTGCTTTCTCTAGATACCTCCCTAGCGGTGATCCCACCCACCAACTCAGCTCCTCCCGCAAGCCACAAAGATAAAGGAAAAGGGAAGTTGATTGAGGGTGCAATACCAGCACCTGCACCTGCACCAACATCCGTACGGAAACCGCAACTTGAGGGTCCATCTTCAACATCATCTTCAGTTGGAAGATTCATCAGGAAATCTGCAGCGATTGCGCCCGACTCTGACATTCTCGATACTAAAGATCAAACTGCTAAGAATTATGCTCTTAAATCACTGCTCGAGTATGAAGATGAGTATGATGATTCTTTTGATGATCTTGGCTTAAGTGTTGGTGATGTGGGACCTGATGATATTAGTGAAAATGTAACAGATGCTTCTAGATGGGGTTCGCGACAGAAACCCCAATTTTATGTGAAAGATGGTAAGAATTACAGTTATAAAGTATCGGGTTCTGTTGCAGCTGCAAATTACAAGGAAGCGTCTATAGTTAATCAAGCACAAAAAGATCAAATTCATGGGCTTGGGCATGGAGGTAATTTTCCTTTAAATGCAGCACAAAAGATTATGCAAGCAAATGAAGGAAGATATAGTGGTGAACATGACGTTTCCGGAAATTCAGGGAGGAGGAATACTAACAGAAAAGACCATAATGCCCCCATGAAATCAAGCGAAGGGCAGCATGACGAGCAACGTAAAATGGCTGGACGTGGGAGAGGAAGAGGATTTGGTAGGGGTAATTTTGGAAATGAACAAAGTCAGCAAAACGTAAGAGAATCAAATGGAGGTGAGGACAGGAATGAGTTTGTTAGTGAACGTGGAAGAGGAGGTAGAGGACGAGGGAGAGGATGGGGTAGGGGTAATAATGGAAATGAACAAAGTCAACAAAACCCGGAAGAATCAAATGATGTGGATGATAGCAATGAGTCGGTTAGTGAACATGGAAGAGGTGGTAGAGGAAGAGGAGGGAGGAGAGGAGGGGGGAGGAGTAATAACTACAGGAAGGACCAAGCTATGAAAAAGCACTTTTCTGGGCTTGGTGGGATGTGATCACATTCGTGAAAGTACTATTAATGGTTTTTCATACTTGCACATGTTCTTGTATAGAGCTGTGATGATGTTCTTCGGTTAATCAGGGAGTTATCATGGTACACAGGTGGGGGTTTCATTTTGGTTACAATGGGGTTGTTAATCCTTACCCCATACATTATACAGTTTGTATGAATCGGTTTTTGCTGTTGTTGCTCTGTACTTTTCTTTATTTTGAGGTAAGAAGCGGAAATATGGTCTTTTTGATACTTGTCTGAGTTGAATTACAGAAGTGATATATGTGTCTTGTTTTTGGAATTATAGAAAAGGTTAAAAGCTTATGTTGGTTTAGCTGATGTTTTGAGGAGTATATTGAGATCTATCATTTTTGGACTAAACCCATATATGTAGGTTTTATGAACTATTTATGCAACTATTCATTGTTGGACCTTTTTGTAGTCACATAGATGGATATTGATTGGGGTTAATGATATGGTTAAGAGATAATTCAATCATCAAAGTGTATGATTAATTAATCACTAAAAAGGGATACATTAATCATTTGGTACAAACAATCAACCACCTCTTAACGGGTAGCGTATTCCATAAAAAGTACGAGAATTCTAAAAAGTTTACAAAGTAATCTCCATCGTTGATGTCAAGGTTGCTTTTGCTGAGGGTCGTTCTTGTTGTGGCTTGAAGTTCGTCGAAAATCGTCGATCATGGTTTTGGGTATGAGGGTCTTTTAAAATTGTCGGTCATGATTTTGGGTATGAGGGTCGTTCAGACAATCTAGGTCATGTGTGTTTTAATAATTAAAATGTATTTTTGTGAGGTATGTTTTTATAGTGTAGCTCGCTTTACTGTGCCTAAAAGATTGTTTGTAGGTTGTATGAGAAAGAAAACTAATATGACAGGAAAAATGAGGGTTTGTAAGGGTTGTTAGTAGGAATAGCCTCACATCACAAACACACACACTCACTCAACCTCTCACCCAAATTACTTGCTACCCGTTTCTAGGGGTGTCAATCGCTTTATCGGGTCGGGTTTGGGGCTTGTCGGGTCGGGTCTATCGGGTTTTTGAAAAATAAGAATTAACCCGCAACCCGACCCTATAAGGAATCGGGTCTGTCGGGTTGCGGGTTATCTGGTTGGGTCTATCGGGTTACTTGTTAAAGAAAGAAAAATTTGGTAATAAAAAAATTGTAATGTTATCAAACGAGAATGTTAGACTTTGGGAGCAAGTATTTTATAATGAGGTATTACAAGTTCGCACAAGGAATTGATGTTTGGCCGAATCTAGAGAGAGAATGGGATATTAGTGAGAGAAACTTTTGTTGTATGATTAAGTTCAAATGAACATCCAACTCTCTCCCTTGGTGGGAGAGGGCTTACATACATGACATATTAACGCCCTTACTTGGGCTGTGGAGAGAGCTGACAGTGGGGAAAGCCCCGACCCGACTCCACGGGAGTTACTCTAACTAGTCTAATAATGATAAGCCTACGAGCTAACTTATGCTAAACATAACATGGGGTGACCGAGTCTTTCATATGGATTTTCGTAATCCTAACACTTTTTATGTTGTCGTGATAGAAATTATGGTAAAATCAGTTTTTCGTAAAATTTTATCGTTTGAAATTAGGGCAAATCGCACATACTGTAACACCCCCAAAATTTCACAGCGGAAGCGTTCGGGTCATGGGGTGCTACTAAATCAATATACACAACACAAGGTAATAAAGAATGGAAATTTTATTCCATTTTCAAAATATAGATTAATTTAAGAAATAGTTTTACAACATTGTTTCAAAGTGCGGAAGTAAAGCCCATAAAAATATATGTTGTCCCATTAAAAGTTGTATTAAAATGTTTGGAAACACTTCGGATGCCAGTCTTCAACGAATGCCTTTGCCAATGCCTACGCCAATAAGTAAACCTGAGAAAAACATGCTAAAATGTCAACACAAAGGTTGGTGAGTTCATAGGTTTAAGTAATCAAGTTTTCAAGTTGGACCACAGTTGCACATATAGCATCTCCGTGAATGACACTATATGCAAAAAGGCTATTACGCTAGTACCAAGTTCATGCGACCGAAACTGCGACAGTGTGCATGCATCTAGAAGCATGATAAATAAAAGCCCAGCAAGTGTATTTCCAGTACACTCAATCAATACGATATGATATACGCCCGACGTTTGCCTATCCGGTCAAACTCGAACGGGGGTGTCATCCCCAATAGATCTATTCATAACAATCGCGCCTCCCCAAAGGGAACTAACGGTAGCATAGTTGGGATTCAAGGTTGTTTCACGTAATAGTGTTTTCAGTTTTAGGTCCGAAAAGAGTTTTGCATGTTTCTTACCCCATAGTTTTATAAAGCAAGTAAATAAAAGTAAAAGTGGGGCTATAAACTCACCTTAGCAGTTCGATGAATAAAGCACAAAGAGATCGAGTGTGATATAGCAGTGGCTCCTACCCGGAACCTAAGAATGAGATGGCAAGACTCAGTTTGCAGTTTTGAGTACTCACGACTCGATGTGTATGAATAACTTTAAGTGTTTACAAGTGGTTGTGTTTAATGTTGCTTGTGTGGCAAATGTTTAAAGTTCAAAAACAAAATGTTTTCAAATGTTATGCTAAGTTTCAAAAGTAAGAGACATGTTTGCAAGTATTGGCTCATGGAATAGATGTGGGAAAATGTATACGAAACTTTCGTATAAGAGTCGGCTCAAATATTGGCTCAAGTGTTATCGACGTGGGGAATAAATACAAGTCGAATTGTATTTATTAGATTTGTTAGGTTTCGAGATTAGAAAAATATATTTATGTTTGTATATATTTTTATAGAAGTTGTGTGTAAGTATTATATTTGGAAAAACATAATATTTATAGTTTACGCGGACATTATATTTGGAAAAACATAATATTTATAGTTTACGCGGACGAGGTCGTTAAATAAAGCATGTGTTAAATATATTTATGAAAAGTGATAAAGTAATATAAGTTTATCAAACTTATAATGTTTTAGGGTGTAAAGTGTCAAGTAAACAAATTAGAGGGGTTAAAGTTGTAAAGATTATTACAAATTTCAAATACTTATAAAAGTTTTTAAGAAGGTGTTAAATTGATTAAAGTGGAAGGGTTGAAAGTGTAAAGCTTAACATAAGTTATACTTATACGAGTTTTAAAGAAATGACATTTGGTGCAAAGTCAAAGGGCTAAATCTGCCAACAAGCGAAACTGGCAAAAGTAACTAAAAAAAATGAGCAGCGTCACTGCTAAGGATTGAACTCAAGACCTTTCGCCTACACAGACTTGTCCCTCCCAACTGAGCCAAGTGTTCCTTTGATGATATGTCTTGCAGTTTAGCGTATTTAAGGGGATTTGCAACTGTTTATTATTTGTTATGCATTTCCTTATCAGTATGTTGCATGAGTAAGTTTTGTTGTTTCATTTCTTCTCCAACTGAGTTTTCATCTCTTTCGAGCACATGAGTTACCAAGTTCAAGAGTAAGTTAAACGTGAATAAAAACGAGACTAAATAAGCCAAAACAAGTACCGACTCATTTGTGTTTTTACGATTCAAAAATCTTTAACAAGCTCGACATATATATGGGTGTCGACTAGGAAAACAAGTAAGTACTAGCTTATTTGTTCAAGCTATGTTACGCAAGTTTAAAAGTTACCACACAAGCCTTCTTAAGCAACAAAACCATTTCATGTGTTTGCATGTTTGTACGCATGTATATTTATATATATACTTACACGTGACGTAAAAAAAAATGTGTATGAGTAAAAGTGCAAAGGAATGGACAAATGAGAAAGTGAGGCTCACAGTGGGTTGAGGTGAATGAGTGTCGAGTGAATGGGTGAGAGGAGCTCGAGGTAGAAGAAACCCGACGTGCCAACTAGCTTTCGAAAGCTTATACCCGAACAACACTTAACCCAAAATGAACTTGTAAACTTATGAATGAAACCCGAAACCTTGTTTCTCGTCCTTCTTCTTCTCGGCAGTGAACAAAAGAGTAGAATAAGTTTGAGTTTTACTTGGTGTTGTGAGAGTGGAAACAAGAGGTGGGTTTGTGAAAGATGTGAGAATGTGTGATGAGTCTTGTGACTCGTTGGTTTTTAAGGAGGAAGAGGAGAAGGACTTTTGGTTAATGACCAAGGGTTTGTGTTGAGCTTGGATACATGATACCTTGATTTTACTAACACCTAGGAAGTATTTAAGGAAACAAGCAAATGGTTTGTGGTTTTAGGAGGGGTATACGGCAGCCAAAGGACAAGGAAGAAAAATGTGTCATAATGCTTGGTTACATGTTGGGTAATATGTGTACTAAGCTTGTTTAAAAGTCAATGTGTTTGTAATATTTTGAAGAGATGTGTGTACATTGTGTAGACTAGTTTAGATGTGGTCTTGGCATGCTGCGAATTCAGAAAAAAAATGGGGGCATGCTTTTGGTTAAGTCACATCACAGGAAACATGGAGGAAACATAATATCTTATGGGTAAAGAAGTCAAATAGGTGTTTAGGTTAAAATATATCTTAGGGTGCTTTGGTTTTGTAGCGGGTCAAGAGGGTAAAAGCAAAAAGTAATACAAGTCAAATGTTTTGTGTTTCCTTTGCTTCATGCATGCTCGACAGAAAGAATAAAAAAAAACGCCAAGAGTTGTCTAGGTAAAGTTGTGATGTTTTGTGTTTTTGTTGGGGGTCTCGCTAGGTTCTCAGAAGCAAAAAGAAAACCATTGATCATGTTTTGTCTTGTCTCTCTTTACACACACACGAACATGTAAAAAGAAAATATACCAAAGTTGATGTTGTTGCTTTTGTTTTGGTGTCTTGATGGGGTCACGCTGGAATGAAAGAAACATAGTATCAAAATACACTTGAGTCAAAATGTGTACACCATTAAATAAAGGTGCGCTGGGCTAAGAAGAAAAGGCTAGGCCCAAGTGATTTTGTAAAGGTGTTGGGTTGGACTTGTGAGTATACGTGAGCCCAAGAGAATAAAATGAATTGGATTGGATCGGGTTTGGGCTTAGAGGCCCGGTGAAATATAAAAGTATAAAAGTTTATTATATATTTATTTTATAAAGTTTTTATTATCGAGGTCGAGGTGGAAAAATATCCCGTGACTTGTCGTGTTTAAAGTTCGAAACGAAGAAGAAAAGGAAAAAAAAAATATAGCCGCGAAAATCGGTAGGGGAATTTACGAGTTGTTATAGTACCTACCCCTTAAAAGAAACCACGTCCTCGTGGTTTAAGATGCGGGAATCGTCGAGGTCGATACGGTGACGAGATGCGAGAATATATACTTAAAACGTGACATGGAAAAGGGATAGTCGTTCAAGAAAGATTCGGTGACGTGAGACGATAAGTGAACAACGGATAAAGGATTCAACAAACAAATACAACGCGGTTTCATAAAAGAGTACGATAGTTGAGTTCAAAACAGAAATAACAGAGTCGTATGAGGTTACGAAGGATAGAGCATAAGAGTGCCATAAGAGATCGTGACCAGTGATAGAGGTGGTTTAACTACATGTGCGAGAATCAAATAGTTGTATGTTACATAAAGAAATAGCGTCGAGGTTGATACAGTGACGAGAGTTGTACGTTACATACAGAAATAACGTAAAGGTCGATTCAGTGACGAGTTGTACGTTACACACAGAAATAACGTAGAAGCAGTTATGGCATAGTGCGATATTGTAATAGTGGGCATGTTACGCAGTTTAACATAGAAGGGTAATAAGCATAAGCATTCGTAGTCTACTCTACACTCTCCTTAAGTTAATTATTCCTTAATTTCATTCAGTTTGTTACATCAACATTATTCTCATTTAAAATTCGCGACCCAATCAAACAAGAACAGCCTTAAAGTTTAAATGAGAACAACTTATACACATTTAAAATTCGCGACCCAATCAAACAAGAACAGTCTTAAAGTTTAAATGTGAGTTAATTAAGAAACTTAATGACTTTGAGAAATAATTAATTTAATTCAAATAAGAGTTTATACGAACCTAAGATACAGCAGTAACACATAGCATGACTACATCATGTAACAGTAGGCAAGGCATGGCAGACATCGGCAGTTGTGGCGGCGTTGAAGTGTTTTTAGGAAAATTTGGTTATAGTTTAGGTTTTGAAAAAAATACCTAATTCTCTATAACCTTGGCTCTGAATACCAATCTGTAACACCCCCAAAATTTCACAGCGGAAGCGTTCGGGTCATGGGGTGCTACTAAATCAATATACACAACACAAGGTAATAAAGAATGGAAATTTTATTCCATTTTCAAAATATAGATTAATTTAAGAAATAGTTTTACAACATTGTTTCAAAGTGCGGAAGTAAAGCCCATAAAAATATATGTTGTCCCATTAAAAGTTGTATTAAAATGTTTGGAAACACTTCGGATGCCAGTCTTCAACGAATGCCTTTGCCAATGCCTACGCCAATAAGTAAACCTGAGAAAAACATGCTAAAATGTCAACACAAAGGTTGGTGAGTTCATAGGTTTAAGTAATCAAGTTTTCAAGTTGGACCACAGTTGCACATATAGCATCTCCGTGAATGACACTATATGCAAAAAGGCTATTACGCTAGTACCAAGTTCATGCGACCGAAACTGCGACAGTGTGCATGCATCTAGAAGCATGATAAATAAAAGCCCAGCAAGTGTATTTCCAGTACACTCAATCAATACGATATGATATACGCCCGACGTTTGCCTATCCGGTCAAACTCGAACGGGGGTGTCATCCCCAATAGATCTATTCATAACAATCGCGCCTCCCCAAAGGGAACTAACGGTAGCATAGTTGGGATTCAAGGTTGTTTCACGTAATAGTGTTTTCAGTTTTAGGTCCGAAAAGAGTTTTGCATGTTTCTTACCCCATAGTTTTATAAAGCAAGTAAATAAAAGTAAAAGTGGGGCTATAAACTCACCTTAGCAGTTCGATGAATAAAGCACAAAGAGATCGAGTGTGATATAGCAGTGGCTCCTACCCGGAACCTAAGAATGAGATGGCAAGACTCAGTTTGCAGTTTTGAGTACTCACGACTCGATGTGTATGAATAACTTTAAGTGTTTACAAGTGGTTGTGTTTAATGTTGCTTGTGTGGCAAATGTTTAAAGTTCAAAAACAAAATGTTTTCAAATGTTATGCTAAGTTTCAAAAGTAAGAGACATGTTTGCAAGTATTGGCTCATGGAATAGATGTGGGAAAATGTATACGAAACTTTCGTATAAGAGTCGGCTCAAATATTGGCTCAAGTGTTATCGACGTGGGGAATAAATACAAGTCGAATTGTATTTATTAGATTTGTTAGGTTTCGAGATTAGAAAAATATATTTATGTTTGTATATATTTTTATAGAAGTTGTGTGTAAGTATTATATTTGGAAAAACATAATATTTATAGTTTACGCGGACATTATATTTGGAAAAACATAATATTTATAGTTTACGCGGACGAGGTCGTTAAATAAAGCATGTGTTAAATATATTTATGAAAAGTGATAAAGTAATATAAGTTTATCAAACTTATAATGTTTTAGGGTGTAAAGTGTCAAGTAAACAAATTAGAGGGGTTAAAGTTGTAAAGATTATTACAAATTTCAAATACTTATAAAAGTTTTTAAGAAGGTGTTAAATTGATTAAAGTGGAAGGGTTGAAAGTGTAAAGCTTAACATAAGTTATACTTATACGAGTTTTAAAGAAATGACATTTGGTGCAAAGTCAAAGGGCTAAATCTGCCAACAAGCGAAACTGGCAAAAGTAACTAAAAAAAATGAGCAGCGTCACTGCTAAGGATTGAACTCAAGACCTTTCGCCTACACAGACTTGTCCCTCCCAACTGAGCCAAGTGTTCCTTTGATGATATGTCTTGCAGTTTAGCGTATTTAAGGGGATTTGCAACTGTTTATTATTTGTTATGCATTTCCTTATCAGTATGTTGCATGAGTAAGTTTTGTTGTTTCATTTCTTCTCCAACTGAGTTTTCATCTCTTTCGAGCACATGAGTTACCAAGTTCAAGAGTAAGTTAAACGTGAATAAAAACGAGACTAAATAAGCCAAAACAAGTACCGACTCATTTGTGTTTTTACGATTCAAAAATCTTTAACAAGCTCGACATATATATGGGTGTCGACTAGGAAAACAAGTAAGTACTAGCTTATTTGTTCAAGCTATGTTACGCAAGTTTAAAAGTTACCACACAAGCCTTCTTAAGCAACAAAACCATTTCATGTGTTTGCATGTTTGTACGCATGTATATTTATATATATACTTACACGTGACGTAAAAAAAAATGTGTATGAGTAAAAGTGCAAAGGAATGGACAAATGAGAAAGTGAGGCTCACAGTGGGTTGAGGTGAATGAGTGTCGAGTGAATGGGTGAGAGGAGCTCGAGGTAGAAGAAACCCGACGTGCCAACTAGCTTTCGAAAGCTTATACCCGAACAACACTTAACCCAAAATGAACTTGTAAACTTATGAATGAAACCCGAAACCTTGTTTCTCGTCCTTCTTCTTCTCGGCAGTGAACAAAAGAGTAGAATAAGTTTGAGTTTTACTTGGTGTTGTGAGAGTGGAAACAAGAGGTGGGTTTGTGAAAGATGTGAGAATGTGTGATGAGTCTTGTGACTCGTTGGTTTTTAAGGAGGAAGAGGAGAAGGACTTTTGGTTAATGACCAAGGGTTTGTGTTGAGCTTGGATACATGATACCTTGATTTTACTAACACCTAGGAAGTATTTAAGGAAACAAGCAAATGGTTTGTGGTTTTAGGAGGGGTATACGGCAGCCAAAGGACAAGGAAGAAAAATGTGTCATAATGCTTGGTTACATGTTGGGTAATATGTGTACTAAGCTTGTTTAAAAGTCAATGTGTTTGTAATATTTTGAAGAGATGTGTGTACATTGTGTAGACTAGTTTAGATGTGGTCTTGGCATGCTGCGAATTCAGAAAAAAAATGGGGGCATGCTTTTGGTTAAGTCACATCACAGGAAACATGGAGGAAACATAATATCTTATGGGTAAAGAAGTCAAATAGGTGTTTAGGTTAAAATATATCTTAGGGTGCTTTGGTTTTGTAGCGGGTCAAGAGGGTAAAAGCAAAAAGTAATACAAGTCAAATGTTTTTTGTTTCCTTTGCTTCATGCATGCTCGACAGAAAGAATAAAAAAAAACGCCAAGAGTTGTCTAGGTAAAGTTGTGATGTTTTGTGTTTTTGTTGGGGGTCTCGCTAGGTTCTCAGAAGCAAAAAGAAAACCATTGATCATGTTTTGTCTTGTCTCTCTTTACACACACACGAACATGTAAAAAGAAAATATACCAAAGTTGATGTTGTTGCTTTTGTTTTGGTGTCTTGATGGGGTCACGCTGGAATGAAAGAAACATAGTATCAAAATACACTTGAGTCAAAATGTGTACACCATTAAATAAAGGTGCGCTGGGCTAAGAAGAAAAGGCTAGGCCCAAGTGATTTTGTAAAGGTGTTGGGTTGGACTTGTGAGTATACGTGAGCCCAAGAGAATAAAATGAATTGGATTGGATCGGGTTTGGGCTTAGAGGCCCGGTGAAATATAAAAGTATAAAAGTTTATTATATATTTATTTTATAAAGTTTTTATTATCGAGGTCGAGGTGGAAAAATATCCCGTGACTTGTCGTGTTTAAAGTTCGAAACGAAGAAGAAAAGGAAAAAAAAAATATAGCCGCGAAAATCGGTAGGGGAATTTACGAGTTGTTATACATACTCAACTTATACCCAATTTTAATTTAAGGTACTCAACTATTTTTTTCTCAATTTAATGTACCCAACTTTTTTTCAGTTGCAATGTTAGACGATTAATAGGTTATCAGGTTACCACCACCATACTTCATCTTCTCCGATCAAATTCCGACCAACTTCCGACTAGTTTTTTGTTTTTTTGTTTTTTAATCACATTACGTATATATGTATGCTCACATTATACTCCCTCCATTCAAAAAGGTTGTTTACATATGACTATAGATAACCAACTGGCTTAGCTCAGTTGGCCACCTTGGAGTCCTTAGGGGCTCTTGGGGGAGGGAGGTCTTGAGTTCAAATCCTGCAAGAGGTTTGAATGAGGGATTTTCCTTCAAGGTAGTCCTTTAATGAAGGGGTTTGGTCCTGGGTACCCCATGTTCGAATCTTTGAAAAGGCAAGGGTTTACCCCTATTAATTGTCGTGCCTTCGGGCGGATTAGTAGGGGATTTTCCCCCCATCAGGTATTTGAAATAGGCATTTCCGCTTCGAGGGAGCTCTCTAGCGCAGACCCGGTTTAGACAACGTAGTCTAGACCTCCCGCTGTCGAACCGCGACACGAAGCACTTTATAAGAAATTCACCTTTCAAAAAAAACATATAACTATAGAGTGTTACTTGGTTCTAACTTTTTTGGAAATTTAATTTTGTAGATAACTTTGATAATTAAATTGAATTGACAACAACAAACGACAAATAACTTACACCACCGTCACCTAAATATATCCAATTCGTTCATATTTAATCACTGATTTAAAATATAAAGAATATCAAGAAACAATACCATTTGAGATAATGTCATGATTTCTATGTGATTAAACTTTTTAAAAAATATATAAAAAGGTTCACAAATGAATAACCGGCCTCTTTTATATATAATTGTACGTGTTACACAACAATTGGCATTCTTTTTCAAAGAATGTTTGTACGTTGTTACGATGATAAATGGCTACAATATCATACACTACATATTAGTTTCTTAAAGGGAGATCTTCAACTGAGATGATCATTGGGTGCCGGAATTCGACACTAAAAGAGCAAAATCACATACAGTTAAAAACATATGATTCAGTATATATATTGGATCGGAGAAGATGAAGTATGGTTAAAAAACAAAAAACAAAAAAACAAAAAACTAGTCGGAAGTTGGCCGGAATTTGATCGGAGAAGATGAAGTATGGTGGTGGTAACCTGATAACCTATTAATCATCTAACATTGTAACTGAAAAAAAGTTGGGTACATTAAATTGAGAAAAAAATAGTTGAGTACCTTAAATTAAAATTGGGTATAAGTTGAGTACACTTTTGTGCGATTTGCCCTTGAAATTATGACAATTTTAAGTTTGAGCGTGAAAACTAAAAACTAAAAACGGGTCACTCTGACCGAATTTTTAAAAAGGGAGGAAGGAGGAAAGATTGGTGGACACGTGTCACATTGCGAATGACTTTTTATACTTTGTAAATTTTAATAGCTTTTTAAAAACGCTAATGTATTTTTAATCAAAGCGTCAATGGTAACACTTGTCAAAACTCAGTTAATCAATATAGTAATTGTATGTTGGATTTTTTTTACATTATTCTTCATATATACTCGATCCTGAAGCAGAATGTTAGTTCATGGTTCCAGCAACCAACTCTTAACAGTAATATGTAGTTTCAAAAAGGTCGATTAACCAAAGAATTGAGCCGACCATGTAATAATCAGTTCCAAACTGCTATGCACACAAAAGACTGCATATGCGAGTTAGGGGTGTTAGGAGTGTGCAGAAAACCAAAAAAACGAACCTAAACAAAAAAACCGAGAAACCGAAACCAAAAAACCTAAACCGATTGAAAAACCGATGGTTTAATTTTTTAATTTATAAAAACAGAAGATTATGGTTCAATTTGGTTTTTTACAAAAACACCAAACCGAAAAAACCGAACGGAAAAAATACAAATAATCTTAAAAGACTGTTTCGATTGCTTTTAATGTGTCATTTATAACACATAAACATTTGCCATCTAGAATTTTTGTGGTCGTTAGTTTTTTATTATTAATAATGAGTTACTTTACGATGCATAAACAATTCTCTTATATAATTTTTTTATGACGAATAGTTTTTTATCGTTATTATTGTGTGTTTCTTTGTTCTTAAAACTTGAAAAAGTTATACTATGATGCACTAGAGATTCGACCATTGAAAGATCAAACTGCGATAAACAAAATAAAAACCAAAAAACCAAACCAAAAATAAGTCGAAATTGAACCGTTTCTAAAAAGAAAAAATCGCTCTTTTTTTTTTTTTTTTTTTTTTTCTTTTTTTTTTTCTTTTCTTTTTTGGTATACCTTCCGACTCGACATTACGAGCCGACTAATCACAGGGCGACTACCCTTTTGGATAGTCCGGAATTGGCGCAGGTGAACTTCCGTAGCCAATGGGGGATTAGTTTTCTCATTAGAGTTCGAACCCAAGACCTCTAGGCACTTTTGTCCTAAGAGGCTAAGCACTTTCGTCCAAATATTTCCGTTCGCTTTTGGTTTTAGCCAAAAACCAAACCAAACCATGCTCACCATTGCGAGTACACGTTTTTTTGTACCGAATATGAATAATACATGTAGATATTCATAATAATCAGAACAAAAATGAATTATAATTCAAATGCCAAAATATAGAATATCCAATAATCCAATCCATCTACACCCCTATAAAATATCAATATTGCTTATTGGTCTCATACATAGCACTAGTTGCCCTCAACTTTTTGAATACAAGTTAAGCCCGGAAGTTTAACAGATTAATGAAAAATAAAATTTTAAGCAATCCTTCATCACCAAATATATATGTTTTGATCATATTCATGATCAGTATATTAATGGATCCACCGATAAATCTCTAAGCTTTGTTTTATAAATCATCTTGTATAATAAAGTTACATAGCAGCATGCTGCAGCTTTTCACTACTCATCGAATCCTGAAGCAAAATGGCCCGCGTTTTTATCCTGGTTGGAAAAATAAAACCACAAAGCATTAAGAACTTAAGTAAACTAGAATCATAATATAATTTACAAAATCGTCTCATAAAAGAATCTATGTCCGCAGTTCAAGTGTCACACGAGTTTGAATTTTAGTGTGCAGATTGTCTTATTAAATTTAACTAATATATAAATGAACAAAAAACATTATACAGAAAAACTGGAGAATGAACCATAAATTTGAATATACGACATAAACAGGAAAAGGCTCACCTGTGACAACATTCGCTGCTTGTTCAGGTATTGCGTCCTCGCCTTATTAAGTGCAGAGTTTGGAGACTTATACATCCTCTGTTCCACAAAGAAAGAAGAAATGTATGGTTCAATTAAAGAATGGAAAAAGAAATTTACAATTTACGTCTCAATTTCCCAACATGGTTGATGTAAGGGATAACTCATATTAACCAACCTTCTCTACACGATCCCCTCCAGAGACAAGCTTTTTCTTTGGCGTAAAATCAAACACC
The DNA here is from genome assembly GCA_019973895.1 of Chrysanthemum seticuspe. NCBI lineage: Eukaryota > Viridiplantae > Streptophyta > Magnoliopsida > Asterales > Asteraceae > Chrysanthemum > Chrysanthemum seticuspe. The sequence goes on along the minus strand of BPTQ01000008.1, from coordinate 273,564,931 downwards.
TCATGAAGAAATTCATTTTCCTGTTTCATTAGAAAATGTTAATTAATTGATATAAACAAACAGCAAACCCACAAAAATAATCTCTGAATTATGATTAGGAAGTTTCAAATGTGGTCAATAATCGACTGCCATCAAGTGCAACTCTTCATTTGGAGATAAAGTACATGCTTCTAGACTTGGAGAAACAAACCTGCATGTGTTTGATGAATCCTCCACGAAGAAAATGCTTTAAAAAGTTTAGTTGTATTAACTGGCGCCATGTTGTGGTGGTAAGCGAGTCTCCACCGATCTTTACAGTGGTTTCTGGACTATAACCATCCTAATGATTGCATTGACATCGTTAATTATCCCATTCTATAGCATTAGGTATATTTTACATAATATATATACAGAAATACCTCAAGAAATTCTAGAATGTCTCTGAATGTGTTACGCTGGTTGTTAAGATCTTTCTTGGCAGAGCCCTTTCCACCTGCCTCGGCAGCAAGGTCCCTAACTTGATTCAAGATTTTGGCTCTCAGCCCTTGTATATGTGTAACATCCCGAGTAGTGTTTCCTTCTTCACTTGAACCTTTAGAACCACCAAGAGAGAACTTTTCAAGGTTTCCTATTTCAAAGATAAGAGCCAGTGCTTCGCCGGCAGCGATACGAACAGATCTGTCATCCTTTTCTAGAAGAGTTGAAAGATAAGAAATCGACCTGCATAATTAAATAAAGGTTAGCTCACAAAGGGGGTCTTTGGATGTATGTTTTCCAAGTGATTATGTGATGCTGAATAATCAGATTCAAATAATCAAATGTAATAACACGGGCCTTGCAAGACCAATTTTGGATGTCCTGTTGCTACTTGAAGTTGTAATAGATAACAAGATATTCGAGTATTCCAAAAAAAATTATAATAAAATGACCAAAATGGACATTTCAAGATTAGATGTTCATTTAAATGAGAAAAATGGGAAAATAGGTACCATTGCTGTTATTACTGGAGGAAAAAAAATATGGGAAAAATGGAGATTTCAGCTTACCCTTGCCAAGTTTTGGGATCAAGTGTCCACCCATCCGTTGTTGTGAGAAGAAATGACCAAGCAGATACCATTGCTGTTATTACTGGAGGTGATGGTTTAGTGGCAACAACCTGAAAGTTGCATAGTGTTAGGACCTCTTCATAAACTCTATGAACTATAAACAGGTAAACGAACGAAGCTTTCCCTGTTTAGGTTACCCAAGGAGGGCGAGTCTTTGACTCAGATGTACGCACCCTAACCGGGGCATCCCCGGGCCCGTTTCCGACCCTTTTCCTGGCCACCCCCAAGACCTCTTTGTGAGGTAATAAGGGTGCCTAACCACTAGCCCACTTTGGTGATGGTTAAAAACTATATGAACTATAAACATGCAGAATAAAAACTACGCAATCAAATAATCAATAGCAATGTAATTGCGCTTTACTACTAATTTGCTCACTGTGCTTCTAGAAATTGACTACTTTTTTGTGATTCCAATTAGAAAAATGACAACTTCGCAAAAGGGTAACGGTTTCCGACAGGGGAATGGTTTTGGTAACCGTTTAGAAATAAAGGGAAAGTGGTATTTATTGCAGTGTGCCTAATGCATAAAGCATAATTAACAAGTGAAAAAAGCTCAAGGATGTAATGTTGGCAAAAGGAACAAAATAAAATAAAAATTGATTTTACAAACTGAGTAGATAGAGAGCTAGAAAAATTAATTGCAGATGAAAAATAAAATAGCAGGTAGATCTAATAAGAGAAGCATACATTGGGGCCCAATTTAGGATGAACGACTTGCCACATTATTTGCATGCACTTATCGGTTTCTTCTGGCTCATTTCCACCAACAAAAGTAATCACAGCCAAGCAATCTAGCAGCTAAGGTAATTTCCACCAAAAAAAGATAAAAATAAACAAATCATTAGATTGATGTTATCAAAGAGACACCAAGCATATAAAAGGGTGATTTATAGGCATATTTACAGATGCTATCTTTGATGAATCGGAACGAGATTTGAGAGCCTCGGAAATGGGAGTAACTGCATCATCTAATATTTCTTGTGCGTTCTTACCAGAACCAGTGGTTAAGGCCAGTAATCCTATCAGAATAGATAAAGAACGTATATAGCCTCGGTTAAACAGAATAAACAGATAGTAAAAAAAAAGAAGTATTAATATGTACCTATGGCATGAGATGCTAAGGCAACCTCTTTTGCAGAACCCTTCTTGATAGAATTCAGACACTGATGCGACATTGTTGCAAACCTAAGTAGAAAAAAAAATTAGATAACCAATTTGTTACTTAAATAAATAAATAAACCATATATTCATTCTTGTGAAAAACGTCCAAACAGTGCACAAAAGTTCTTACTTCTTTTCAACAAATTCATGAGGCAAGTTGCTATTAAAAGCTTCTATGATTGCCTCCAAAGCCTTCTCCCTTGTCGATCCCCTTTAAACAAATAAAAAAAATAGTAATCGATTTTTTTAGAGCGAATCTGAAATGCAAACAAACCTTGGTGCTTTATAAAATGCAATATTAACATTAGCATATTTTCAATTCAAGCAATTTCATGCAATATGGCTATCTTGTAGTGAAACATAATAGAGAATAGTTTGCAACACAACTAAAAAACCTGGAATATTCAACTATTTCTATTTTTTTTATATTAGATTAATTCTTTTTGCAGTTTAGCAAGCATGATCAATTGATTACAATAACACTGCTATAAGGAAATTAATTTACATATTCTTAAGTTCAAGGAAAACGTAATACCTCTTTTCGAATAAAGCATCCAAATTTTGATCAAGCTCACTCTCTGTATCAATCTGCAGTTCCTCCACACCATTCGCCAACATTTGATCCGACGGAACAGTTGATGAAGAACTCAAACTATCCGTATCATCACTATCCAGCATTGCCGCATTCTTACGTTGAGTACGACCTATATATACCATAGATTCCAAAACCAAATATGAAGCATCTCAAATTTCAACTAAACTAAAATAATATCAATATTCATATTGGGGGTTTTGGTATAAACTGCCAACGTAATATTAATTGTCACATTTTAGCCATTGTACTTCTGAGTCATTAGGAGATGGCTTGGTGTCCCATTTGGGTCACTTTTCAAGCAAAAATACCTTAAAACCGACTTTCAAAAATGATAATTCCATATACAATGTGGCCCAAACGAGACAGAAAACGATATTAAAGCAACTCGGATATACAAAGAAAACAGTACAATGACTAAAACCGGACAATTAACAAACTACATTAAACAATAATATTGATTGCTAGTTATTACAATTAGTAAATTAAGTTTACTACTATAATTATGAGACTATAAACATAAAACAAATTTAACAATAGTAATTATACAATAAGTATATCTATCTATCTTGGAAAACTGTCTTTAATATGTATAACTAAAATTCAAGACTATAAACATATATAGATCTACAAATTCATAAAAGGGGTTTTAATTAAATCACTAATCAATTTAACCAACACCCAAAAATTACTTAAATTAAACAATTAAAAAGAAGAAGATCAACTTACGTTGTTTGCCCATGATGACAAGAACTCTTAATTAATAAATTAATTAATTAAAAATGGTTACAAGGAATATGATGAACAAGAAAATATAAAGAATTAATCAAAGAACAATAATCTTGAATAAGACAAGGTAAAAATCGAATCTTTGTTGGAGAATTGATTGTAGACAATTGATCCATTAAAGGGTTTTTCAATAATTTTAAAAGTGTGAATTTGGGTATCAATTTTTTTTTATAAAAATTTAATTTTGAGAAGGATGGAATGAATTTTGGTGATGATGTGGAGGGTTATTGGCCGTTGATTTTGAGGTGGTTTGTTTTGTTTGAAACAAAACCAAAGTACCAAACAACCAAACACAATAAAGTGGTGATGATATTTGAGGCTGAGGTTATGCCGCCGTGTTTGAATGATGGTTTGATTGTTTTTGTCTGTATCTATGAGATGAGATACTTGTTTAGGGTAAAAATATCCAAGGTCATATGTTGTTGTTTATGCTAAGTTTACTTTGTACTTTCTTTTTCATTAAACTATATTAGTAACAAACCTTTTTGTTATGTTTTTTTGCCAAAAAAAATCATTCATGCCGCGTGTAACACGAACACGTGTAAAGATAATGATTTTTCGCCTAAACAAAAAAGAATTAATATTTATAAGAAGCGGGGTTGAGTACTCGCGCGTTGCCGCGGTGTGTTTTGTTAAAGATGGATGCAGTAGTTTGTCGAAAATAGAAATGGCAACAATAATAAGATTTCAAGGATGCAATGTTGATGTGTATACATAAGTTGCATGTCTAATTGATGCAAGAATGTGCAACACAAAAAAATGTCCAAAGCTTCTAACAACATACATCAGTTTCATATGTATTCACTGCTGCAATGGTATACAAAATATGGTGTATGCAGCTGCTGCATAGTTTTACAGTTAGAGTGCAACTGTGGCACATAAGAGTAGCAGCTTTGTATGCTGTTGCATAGTTTAACAGTGAGGGTCCAATTGTGGCACAAAAGAGCGGTAAGTTGGTATGCAAACATAGCATACCTCCTGGCTAAGTTTTACACAAAAGATTACCAATGTTTCGGCACATATTTCTGCAGGTAGAGCAGAAATATGTTTCAAAACATATCAGTTTTTAACAACGGTAGTTTAAATATTCACATTGCTAAGCCAACGTCTAGGTGTCTTTCTTCTTCTCGGTGTTCCTGGTTCTCCTTTTTTCTGCAGCTGGAGCCTCTATTGCCACTGTATAAACATAATAAAAGTAAGAGCATCAGTAACAGAAGATAAAAGGAAAGAAATGAAGTTAACTATTATTTATCAGAAACATTTGAAAAGGTGGTGTAACCCAAAAAAATTGTCCATGTGATGGTTAGGTATACACTGTTCCAAGTAAATGCAACTAAAAATGAGACTGTTTTAGGTTGGTTAGTTTCACTGTTTATAGTTACATTGATTCTTAGGAAAGAGATCAATAAGAGAAGTGTGTAGTATGTTGGGTAACTCAAACGTATTAGGTTTGAGCACCGAAATCGTTCCGAACGAGGGTTGAATGGAATTTCCAACTCACGTCGCGATTATCGGGATTTGAATAAGAGAAGGGGATAATATGATGCTATCTAAACTACGGGATAAGGAAAGTAAAAGGGACTAAAATCTATGGGGAAAACATAAGAATTAAGGCAAACTACGCAAATTTATACTAAAATGCAAATACGGAATTAAAACGAAACGCGAATAAAATTCAACTACATCTATTCTAAATCCTAAAAATAATCTAAAATTACTTTTATACTTAAATGATATTAGAAAACTATTTATGAATTAAAACTAATTTTTAGGATTTTTCTGGAATTTATTAGAATTAAAAACTAATTTTTAACTTTTTAAAACTAATTTAAAATACTAAAAATTATGAAAATTAGGGAGAAAAATATGAAACTATTTTTATAAAATCTAAAATACCATAAGAGAATTTTCAAAACTAATTTTGTATTTTTCTGATTATTTTTCTATTTTCTACAAATTTAAAACTATTTAAATCTAATTAAATGGCTAAAAATTACAAAATAAGCTAGGAAAAATCTAGAAAAATTATTTTTTTACTTTTTGTATTTATCTTAATCTATGAAAATTGAAAATTTATTTTTTGGAACTTTTTCTGAATTAATTGCAATAAAAGCTATTTAAAAATACCTAAAAACTGTTTTAAATCAAGAAAAATAGTAAACAGTAGCTAAAAATTATGAAAAATTCAGGAAAATTCTAAAATATTATTCTAATACTATGAAAAATATAAAACATGATGCTTATGTGGGAAATTTCAGAGCTGTAGTGTAACTGTATGGGAAATAAGCACTTAAGAATAAGCAAATAAGCTCTAAACAGCACCAACTGATTACAGAAGCTAAATAATACTAAAACTACTCTAAAGCAACCATTTGCAACTACTCCTAACCTCTAAACAACAGTCTACCTAGATTTGATGCTAATTGCTACTTAAGCAAAACAGATTAAGCCCCTACTGTTTGAGCTTATCCACAAGCTAATCAGAAGAGCTAATGTGAAAACCAATTATGCAGTCCTCAAGACCACCAACCAGAGATTACTTGTCTAAAATATCAGCTCATAAGGACTAGTGATGAAGAAGTTAGAGATCAAAACAAAAGGCTGCAGGGCATGATGCTAACTGATGCAGTACAGGTTAATGTGAACAAAATGCAGGCTTAACAAGCTATCAAACTGATCTAAAAGTTCCTAAAGGCAACCTAAGCTCAAAATCCTAAGACTGAACTTACAAGCTACTAAGAGAACCAAAGATCAACAACTATAGCAACATGATAAGCTGAAAATTCTACTGATTTAGGGACAGGACAGCAATCTAAAAACAGTTAAGAGGGACTACTTGCAGACCTAGAATTAAGCAACCTAAAAGCAACTAAATGGTAAATAAGCTAATAACATATTAACTATGGTACTCAAACTATAAGAAACATGAGATTATCCAAACTTTAGAATTGATTGAGAACTTACAAAACAATGATGAACCTGCTGCATTAGGTACAGTTAAGTAGCTTAAGACAGAAACATTGAGATGGAATTCCTTTTCACAAAAACAGTTTTGACCATTTGAAAACTTGATCTAAAAGGTTTTGAAATCAAATTGCAAACTCATTAAACTCAAACTTAGCCAACCAACTTAACTAAAATTCATCAAATCAATATTATCCAAACACTCTTTAAAACATATCAAATGCATCTAACTAAAGAAGATTTGTGAGAATCTAAGCAAAACTAATTGAGTTTTAACAAACTAACATCAAAATCAACTACTTAACATATCAGAATCAGAAATTAACCAGAAACGGATTTGACTTCAAAACGTTGACTTTGGTTGACTTTTACCAAAACTTGAAATTTGAGCAAATTGAACCACTAACAAGCTTACATAAGCTTCAATAAGCTTATGTAAGCTCAAATAAACAGAATTAAGATGCTTGAAACAGGAAATTGATTAAAGCTTAAGACAAGTTATTAAAAGGTAAAAGGGAAAATTGCATTAATGAAGATTGAAGTTACAAATTACAATTAACTGAATTATAATCTACTGAAAAACATTTTAAATGACAGAAAACAAGTAAATGGCCAAAGCTTTTCTAAAAACATGAAAAAACTGGACGACTCTTCTTGTGAATGAGATGGGGATTATATAGCTGAGCTGAGGAGAGCTTGGGATCCTTTCAGAAGCTTCACGAACGTCTAATCACAGCCATTGATTCATCTCTTTGTCACCATATCTAATCTAAACCCTTGGATCAATTGGGTGAGGTGTTAGGACCAATGAGAAGGCTCTATTCGTCCACTTTGGCAATCCAAGCGTGTCATACCCCTGACACGTTGTCAGAGGGTTCTAGAAGGGTACTTTAAGTGTGGGTAAAAAGGTAGGAAGCAGGGTAAAAGGGTGATGGAGGTTAAACAGTAAATGGGGGTTTGTTTGGGCGCGTTTGGTTTTTATATATTAATTTGATATATTTGACCGGTTTTGATGGGTTTGACTGGGTCTTTTAATGGGATACGGGTTGGGATATAAGATAAAATGGGTAGACCGGGTATTGGTTTGTTTGGTTATTGGGTGATTGGACCGGGTAAATGAGTGAATTGGGCCAAGGGATTAGTTAGTTTATTTTGGGCTTTGGATGTGTTTAATGGACTTTGGACTAATGGTGTACTCATTTAATACTCTTAAGGACTATATGTGTAAAATCTGATTTTCAAGGGACCAATCTTGTAGTTTCTGAAAAGTAAACCAAGGACTAGTCTTGTAAATCTCCAATACTCCAAGGGCTGAATTTGTAAATTTTGAAACTCCAAGGGACTAAACATGACAATTCTGAATCTTTAAGGACTAAATCTGTCATTTTGAGAATTGATTGTCCAAACTTGCAAATTCCTTTCCCAGCCTCGGCTTTTGCACTCTTCTCTCTCTCGTGCTCGGTTTTCTTCGGTTTTGGCTTCTTTTTGTGTGTTTTTACATATCCGTACCTGCACAAGCACAAACTCAAGAAAACAACAAATATTAGCAATAAACGGCTCTTTCTTGGTTATTTTGGGTCAGTTTTGATAATGAAAAGGTATGTGTTTTAGCACATACCATACATGTTTACATCTCTTGTCTTTATAAGTAGTGGCCATGTGTGTGTGACCGTGGGTTATAGTTTATTAACTTTTTGCTAAGAACTGTGTGAAAAAAAGATGTGCTCGACTCCTAATTTTGACAACTGAAAGAAGCATGTGGTTCTGATAAGTTGCATTGTGCCTTCCGTTTGTTGTTTTTGCATGAAGAATGTGATATTGAAGGCCTCATCATGGTTTTGAATGAAAAATGTGATGATGTGCGTGCAAGAATTTGTAAAAAAAGGGAATTGCTGAGAGAGGGTGAAGGTTTTAGCTCAAGTGACCATGTGGCTGTTAATGGCCTCTTATGTTTGCAGGAAGCACAAAATAAGGATTATCAGTTGTTGGCTGCAATGGTTGTTCTTGTCGATCTAGCACATTAAGCACGTACTGAGAAGCGACGTCATGTGCTCACTATGGAGCAGTATAATTAGGGTGGCTTTCTGTGGTTTTAGGTGGTGTTGTGTTTATGAGTAGAAGTCCATGTAGGTCTGCATTTGTGTCTAATGTTATGGTGAGTGATCTTTGTATCCGTTGTTGTAAGATATTGTATGTATGAATAAAACTTGGTACTTTGTTTGTGAGTTAAGTATGGTGAATTTTCTTTTATTTTGTTTTTGTTTTTTTTAATCGATTGTTTTTTGGGGTTTGTTATTTCTTTATTATATTTATATATTTTTTGTATTAATTGTTTTATATTTTTTTTTGTTTTTTCTGACTATATAAGGATGCCTTTGTTGTGCCATTTCTCATTCAGTTTACATTTAACCACCATGGGTGCAAGACCAAATATTGAGCATTTAAAACAGTCATGTGGTTCTAATCAACTTCAACTTTACTTCAAATATCTGTTTGTGCAATAATGGAGAGAGAATGAGAGTCTCATCGTGTACATTGGGCAGAAATGTGCTAATCTTGAGACTAACATTGAGAGAAGAGATCAACTAATCGAAGAGGGCCAGTCTTTTGGTCCATTTGATGATGTGGCTCCTGATGCGGTTGAGTGTATGGTGGAGACGCAGCAGAGAGATCGAGATATCTTAGCCGCGTTGATTGGTGTTTTGAATCTAGCTCGTGAAGGGAGAACTGAAAAGCAACGCCATGTAGGTTTGATGGATCTAAAAGATTAGTGGTGCTTGGTCTGGTGGTTGGTGTTGGTAAGTATATTGGCAGCAAGGTCTTTTGAATTTTCAGTTTCTTGTATTTTAATGTATTTTGTTCAGTCAAGTATGTGAATTTTGGTATGAATAAAACCTTGCTTTTGTGGATGCATGCTTATTTAAGTTTTATATTAAAGTTTAATAAGTGTAAACACCCTAAGAAGTGTAAAATGACATGCACAATAATTATTTTTGTTCCTGTTTTCAATGTGTGGATGGTTGGAGGTAAATGGCATTGTCTATGGTTCAGTGCCAATTTGTGGCTGCAAGCTAAAGTGGTTGCACAAATAATTGGTATATTAAAGTTTGATAATTGTACAGAATTTGAGAAGTGTAAAATGGCATGCAAAATTATCAAATCTTTGTCCTGTTTTGAATGTGTCTTCATAAATAGTAAGTCTTGTGAGTATGTGTAAGTGAAAAAAACAAATTCAGTGCCAATTTGTGGTTGCACTTTAAAGTGGCTGCACAAACAATAAAGTAATTTGCAGTTTTCTGCTGCTGCTACTCAATGACAATAGAGCATGCATGCATTATTTCAAAGGCTGGATCATAAGGCCAAAGATTGTAAATGTGGAATGCAGGCAGTAATAATACCATGTGATTTCAAATAAATATTGTAAATGTGGTTGCACAAATAGTGTAGCACTTGTCAGTTTTCTTTTGTTGTTATTAGATAATAGTGTAACATGTGTGCATCATGTGAGTGATTGAATTATAAGGACAGGGATTGCAAATGTGGAATAGCCATGTGAAAAAGAAGTTTGCTTTTACTTTGTGTATTTAAATGATGAAATGTGCATCTTAATTTTTTCACAAACCAATTGGTTAGTTGTGTAAAATAACTAACAAAACAGAATGTCAGGTCGTCCTAAGTGTGCTAAGCTAAGAAATGATGCTAATTCTAGCAATTGGCCAAACATGTTAGCCTTCTATTTTCAGCAAGCCTCAATAGAGGAGATTGAAATGGCGTGAGAAATAAATGCACTGTGTGTAAGATTGTGAAGATCGTTGTAAGCTCTTAGACTAGGTCTAATATTATATCTAGGAACACATAATAATGAAAGCGGAATATTCAAACATAGAATCAACATTATTATGAACAAGGTTTTTCATTATCATAAACTAACTAACTAACTATAATAAAGATCAAAGACTTGATCTAACACTAAATAACTAAACCCTAGACGTTTTCCCTACGCCTAGGTTCCCACACACATACACCTTTAGACGTCTACATCTTTTACGTACTCTAAAACTAATGACCCTATGTCTCTTTATATACTAAAGACATCTAGGGTTTACAAGAGGAATCATAATACAATTAGGAAACTAAATATTCTTTTAAGCATATATTCTAGAATCTTCCAAATCCTCCATCTTTTTGTAGTTTCCCTTCTTGTCACTTTTAGTCCTTCATGTTTCATTCTTCTTGTTTTGCATCATCAAATCTATAATAAACCCAACAATTTTCCCCTATTTGATGGTAACAAAACAACCACGATTCTTGTATGAACTTCCCTAGACGAAGTAGCAGAAGTTGAGATCATTAAATCTCACCATAAATGAAACAATCTTCCCCTTGACTTAAACATGTCACTCAAACATCTCTTCCCCTTTTTGTTATTATCTAAATAGGGAGCGTATGCAAATAATGATCTTGACCACCACGAACCAATATCATACTTCCAATCTAAGACTTCCAATGCTTCAAATCGCCCACCATTACGCACCATAAGAAAAATGGATCCAAAACAGTAGAAAACTCCAACTAGCAGTAGTAATAATGATCAACAATAGTAAAAATCAAACACTTCCCCTTGAGTGATGCATGTAGATAGTTAAACATTTATCAATAAGCTTCCCCTAAAAACCATATGTTAACCATCTTCTTGATTCTTCAAAAATCTGTAGGCTTTATGTAATGATTACTTGTGAAGAAAACCGAGTATAACGAATTTGATGAAGAAGTAGAATTTCCCAAACTTGTGTCTTAAATCTTGTACTATCCACGGAACTCCATACTTATACGAACCAAATATAAGTAGACCGCAATCCCTTGACAAGAATCCTCAACTAGTATGAGACACTGAGCACTACAATGTAACTCCTTCAAGTGATAGCCAATGTGTGCATAGAGCATCATAAGAAAAATCACACATTGCTAGATTCATCAAGCTAGATGATAAGAACACAAACCAAGTAATTCCACTTCACCTTCAAATAAGTGATAAATAATCCTCTTCGTAATCAATTATTCAATGAATCAAATACGAGCCTTTTTGAATCCTTTAAGAACATAAACTTCTTCCTTGTGTGTGTGAACCAAATAACCATTTTGTGTGTGTGTCATCCAAAAATCCATAACCATTATCACGCTCGACTTCCCCTTAACTCCAAATCTCCTCGTAATAAACCATTATACTGCCAATCCAAATAAATTTCGCCATGTAAAAACCTTAAGCAGTACTTTGATAAGGAGCAATACTTTCAATAATAAACTGCAGTACTTTCATAACAAGCAGTACTTTGCAGCAGTACTTTGAAGCATAAGCAGTACTTTAAAAACAATGAGTAGTACTTTCGTATCCAAGCAGTACTTTCATCTCGTCCAAGCAGTACTATTAGTAGCAGCGTTAAACTCATAGAAGCTGTAACTCAACTGGTAGCAGTAGTAAGTTAAAACTTTGGACGCAACAACCATGATCTAAATTAATCATCAATCCATGATCGTTGTATCAACCAATCCATGTGACATGTGATATACCAAAAAAAATGACCAAGCAATTATAAAACCAAAGTGAAAATTCCACCGACCAGATCAATAAACAAAAACAGTACGAGATGAATTTTCAATGATCACATATGTCGGTGACCTCATCAAAGAACCAATCAAAGTAAAATCCACCGACCTTTGGTCAACAATGTCATGCACACTTCCTTTAATTATATCATGCAATCCATCCTTCACCAAAACAAACCTAAATAAATCCAATTGACCACCGTCACATGTTGTGAAACCAATCAATAGAAGGCAGTTTCGCATGAGATCAAAAATCAGTACTCCATCATGGTCGCAGCAGTATAAAACATGAGAGCAGTACTTTCCTTGGAACAAGCAATGCTAATATCGCAGAGCAGCAATAGCCAATTTCACTTCATGTAATCAATACCGACCAATTAATACTTTACCATGATATAGAAGTAGCTAATTTCAACCAATAGGAATTAATAATTGTCAACCCACTAACAGAATTAAATGTGTTCCCATGAATATAGAAACAAACGGATTGAATCAGTTTAGGGTTTTGAACTTTCTCATTCTTCAAATCTACATGCTTCGACCATGAATAATTAAATTCTTTAATCAAGAATGTGCATGAGAATCTTTGTCCATGAATATAATATAGATAAACTATACATACGTATATCACCAAAACATTGAAAACCAAACCCTTAAAAAACCATAAAAATTCGAATGTTTATACATTTTTCTGAAGCCATACTAGATAGTTAATAACTTTTTATTGAAAGCACCAATTCACGATCGTTTCTGAAACAGTATACTTAAAAAAACCATAAAATTCGAATTTCTGAAAAACTCCTTCAGCAGCCAACTTCGACAATAAATATCTTTTAATTGAAAGCTCAGATCGAAGATCCCTTCGGTGGAAAGTTAGATTGTCATATAGAGAACATCCACCAAAAATTTCGTCACAATCCAACGGTTAACGAAAAAGTTATGATCGTTTCAAAACAGTCCTGCAGAAGCCTTACGGAATTTTCTTCAGTTTCAGCAGCAGACTTCGACACCCTATAACTTTCTACTGAATGCTCCAATTGACGATCCCTTCGGTGAAACTTTAGATGGACATACTGAGATGCACCAGCAAAAATTTTAGCTCGATCCAACGGTTCAATAAAAAGTTATGGCCTCTTGAAAACAGTGCTGCAGAAGTAATACGAAAATTTAAGATCCGAAATTTTCGTCTTTTTCATCATTCTTCGACACATAAAACCTTGTAAATCCTAGATATCACGAGCCCCAGGCTCTAATACCACATGTAAAGATCGTTGTAACTCTTAGACGATGTCTAATATTATATCTAGGAACACATAATAATGAAAGCGGAATATTCAAACATAGAATCAACATTATTATGAACAAGGTTTTTTATTATCATAAACTAACTAACTAACTATAATAAAGATCAAAGACTTGATCTAACACTAACTAACTAAACCCTAGACGTTTTCCCTACGCCTAGGTTCCCACACACACACACCTTTAGACGTCTACATCTTTTACGTACTCTAAAACTAATGACCCTATGTCTCTTTATATACTAAAGACATCTAGGGTTTACAAGAGGAATCATAATACAATTAGGAAACTAAATATTCTTTTAAGCATATCTTGTAGAATCTTCCAAATCCTCCATCTTTTTGTAGTTTCCCTTCTTGTCACTTTTAGTCCTTCATGTTTCATTCTTCTTATTTTGTATCATCAAATCTATAATAAACCCAACAATTAATCAATTAATCCATAAGAATTAAATACGAGCCTTTTTGAATCCTTTAAGAACATAAACTTCTTCCTCTGTGTGTGAACCAAATAACCATTCTGTGTGTGTAATCCAAAATCAATCAAATATACTTCCCCTCACTGTTCGTAAATCATGCATATATATTGAACCATAAAACTCTATACTTGTCTCCATAAATCATCTAAATGCAGCAGCAGTTTAAAAGAATAGTACCTTGGATCAGTACTTTGCAAGAACAGTACTTTGAATGAATACGAGCAGCAGTACTTTGAATGAGACTTGCAGTACTTTCATAAGGAGACGAGCAGTACTTTGAAAAAGATTTGTACCTTGGACAAGAAGCAGTACTTTCGTATATAATCTGCAGTACTTTGAATTCCAAGCAGTACTTTCATATACTGAACAATAGTACTTTAAAAATCAAGCAGTACTTTCGACATAACAGCAGTACTTTAAGCAGTACTTTCACATAATAACTCAGATCGAAGATCCCTTCGGTGGAAAGTTAGATGAGTATATAGAGAACATCCACCAAAAATTTCGTCACGATCCAACGGTAAACGAAAAAGTTATGATCGTTTCAAAACAGTGCTGTAGTAACCTTACGAATTTTCTGCAGCAGACTTCGACAGCTTATAACTTTTGATTGAGAGCTCTAATTGACAATCCCTTTGGTGAAACTTTAGATGGATATACTGAGATGCACCAGCAAAAATTTTAGCTCGATCCAACGGTTCAATAAAAAGTTATGCCCTCTTGAAATCAGCCCTGCAGAAAGTTGCGAATTTTGTAAAAAACCGATTTTCTTCATTCTTTTTCGCCAAGAAACCTTGTGAATCCCTAGGTAACGAGCTCCCCAAGCTCTGATACCACTTGTTGGATCGATATACTTTAATCAAACTAACTTAACTAACTTGTTAAGGTTTAACAACCTCGGATAAATCCTAAGTTATTAACAAAGAAACACTGAGCAATCTTTATCAAGTACGCGGAATTTACTTAACAAAGCTAAGAAGAATAACTTTTATTATTAACTCTAAATCTGCTTATTATGCAGATACTCTAAACAACTCTAAGATTATCGAACTTCTCTCTAAAACACTAAATAACTTGTAAATTCGTAAACTCTAAAACTCATAGACTCGTACCTCTAATGCCAATCTAGGAGTCCTTTTATAGGCTCAAGGATATCCTAGTCGGTTTACAATTTGTATCCTTGTACGACAAGTAATCTAAACATAGAATATTCTAGAGTTACAATACTTTCCATAAACGAATATAACAGTTCTTTTGTTCTTTCAGTACTTTGACTTCGTAGTGCAGTACTTTGACTTTATCTTTAGCAGTACTTTGACTCTTTGACATTTTCCAGTACTTTGCAACTTACAGTACTTTTATCAATCTTCAGTACTTTCATACCTTCAGCACTTGCATATCCCAACAAAGATTAGTTGGTATTATTACTGAAAGGGGTCGTTTCATTCAAGAGTTGGAGACTGTTAACAACTTTTTTTCACAGAAAACTGTGGACTACTTAAGAGAACTTCAAAGAAAAGATGATCAAAAGGTTGACGAAATGGTAACAATGACAAATGCATTAGATCTAAGTGCTCGTGATAAGGATGTGTTTGTAATGAAGCTTAAGGGATTAATAGATTTCTAACTGTCAATGTGCAGTGTCAATAATGTGTGTGTGTTTAATAAAGTTTGTGCTTATGTTTGTGTAACATGCATGTGTAAGATAGTGTGATGAATAAAAGCAATAATAAAGATTGTAATTTAAGCATGGATAAATTAAAGCAAAAATAAATGTAAGACACAGTGATGTATCTATGAGTGTTTTGTTTTTATTTGCCACTTGTATATTTAAGACAGCTAGTGCACCTTCTTATTGAAGCGGTTTATTTTTTAAGTTGTCATAAAGAAGTAAGAGAAGGAGATGTATAGAAATCCTAAGTGTGATAAGCTTAGAGCTGAGGCTAACTCTAACAATTGGTCTGAAATCCTAGTGTTGTATTGTTACCAATCTTCAGGTGAAGATATTCAGATGGCACAACAGATGACTGCACTTGCAGGAAGATTGGCTGGCATCACTCATGAAAGGCTCAGTTTCATTCAAAAGTTAAAGAGTGTTGGGAACACCTACACTCAAAAAACAGCAGAATATCTAAAGGGGGTTCAAGCTAGAGATGACCAAAAGATAATGCAGATGCGCATTATGGCACATGAATTGGAGCTGAATGCTCGCAAAAATGATATCTTTGTCCAGAAACTTAGGGGTTTGATGGATTTCTGAATGTGTGCCAATTAAGTGTAGTTTATGTTGTCGGTTGTCTTTGCAATTATGCATGTGTGTGATTTTAGTTTCATTGTTGTTGTAGTATTTGTATGAAAGCCATGAGAGATGATTGTAACATATTATATTAAATAAAACGGGCTATTAAATTTGTAGGACTTACCTTTTTTCCTCTTTGCATCTTCATGATCATCCTGGAACAATACCCTTGATGTGCTACGTGTGTACAAGTTTTAAATTTATAAGAGGTGAATTACCAATATTACCAATAACACATACGAGCAAGTATACTCGTCCGTTATAGCAAGATTATGAAGGTAAGTTGGGATCGTTCGCAGGGATTTGAGTGAATCTAAACACAAGTTTGAATCAACGGAGTCTATCCAAAACATATAACAAAGCAAATAGATATAATGAAATTCAGATGATTAAAAACTACACTTGCTTAAACTTGTTTCATATCATAGATTAATGTGATTGTGTTAACCTCTTAACATGTTGGTTGTGATAATTAGTTGGAAGAATAATCTATTGTTCTTACAAGTTAAACCTTCGTCAAGATTTTAGTTCATAAAAACAAGCATTACGTTTAACCAATCAATTCAAGATCAATTCAAGTTTCATAAGTCTACATACATAAACTTAAACACAAAAACATCCACTTGTTTCATCAAATTGCTTAAGAAATGGTCAATACAAAAGGTAACCGATCATAGACAAAAGGCTACAATTGATTCTCAACAACTAATCTTATGACCTTTTAGATGTTTCCAACCAATCCAATTTGATAATCAAAAAGCGTTTCTATTACAACCACACCTTAGTTCCTTTGTATAATAAAAAATAATGGGTAAAAACAATCATCCATAGACAAAATGATTATGACTAGTTGAATAACAATAAGTTCTTTCGACCTCTACGATTACTATCAATTAGCCAAACTTGATTAACAAATGTCACTACGAAACTTTAGCACAATTGGATCTTAGAATCAACTTGAAATTGAATTAAAACATGTTAACACAATCACTTAACTAATCATATGATAATCAACATCATTTAAGCAAGTGTATAAAGGAACTAGCCACTCATAGCAAACATGAACATAAACTCAGAACTTTGAACATTAGAAAACATGATTAAAAGTCTTACAATGCTTGGAATAAGATTACAAATGGTGAAGTAATGATTCCCAAAGTATTGGGGTAGACTTCTTGGTGATTTGGCCTCCAAATGTGGAACTTCTGGAACTCCAAACTTCCCTGGACTTCTAAGGACGAATTTGAGAGCTTAAAGCTTTGTTTGATGAGTAGAGAGATTTGTATTTGAAGTGTGTGTCTCATATGCTCACAAATGGCCTCTATTTATACTAATTCCAAAGCCTAGGGTATTAATTGCTGAACTTGGCCTCCAAGGAGTAAGGAAGGGACTAGAATACACCAAGAGAAGGACCTAGACTCGTTTGGATGCAAAGGGGAAACTTAGTGATGAAGATTTGGCAGATGCAACTTCTCCAACCGGATCGGTTATATGACCAACCGATCCGGTTGGTCTTCTACAAAAGGGCCAACCGTTCCGGTTGCGGGTGGCGACCGAACGGTTGGTGATGGCATTTTGGTATTTCTGGTCATTTTCCAACCGATCCGGTTGGATTTCCTGAGTTACGGAAACTTGATCTTTTATTTTCTTTATCTTGTAGAACTTGGTTCTTCAATCACTATGGTCTTCAAAAGGTCCTTGAGATACTGATTAAGGCTTCACTGAAACGGGAATATTTTATTTGCTGAACATTTCTTTATTTTCCTTCCGTTTCCCTGCACTTGGTTATAAACACTAGACAAACATCTTTTGATGCGTTTAGGCACTATAATCACACAAATATAACCAAATAACATATATAAAAGTACACATAACGCTACTAGAAACATGCACAATCTGAGCGTTATCAAATTCCCCCACACTTAAACTTTGCTTGCCCTCAAGCAAATCTAGGAAAAAACATCCACTGGTACAAGATCGTGATAAATGTGATGCAAATCAACCAAGTATAAATACGAGAGAAGATTCATCAATTATGCTTTATAAAGGTGAAACATCAAGATGTTTGACAATATCCAATGATTTTCTTGCATGATTAACATTTCAAAACACCTCACGAAAAAGGAACGAAATATAATTCACTCAATCACTCATTTTTAGTGGAGTAACAAGATAAATCACACTCATTGCTCAGTCATGATTAGATTATTACCATAGGCTTGTACAAGAAACAAAACTCCACCGACGTGGCGTGAGCACCAAGTAAAAACATCTAAAGAGGACTTTTATTCGGGTTATAATAACATGGCTTAGGGTTAAGGATATGGATAAGGCATGGAAATGTTTATGAAATTGGTGTTAAAATAAAAATGAAATCAAGTCTAATACCCGTGCTGCTAGCTACCAAACATTCCACGAACCAAATAAATGATTATAGCTTCAATTCTTCTTTTCTGCTTTCCACAACTTTTTGCTTTGCCATGACAATTGTTCTTCGATCATAGCACATTGGCTATTATTTTCATACTTGCAACACATTTTTTTTAACATAATGCATGGCTCAATCAATCTCACAGGATGTGGTACTCATAATCATTTGAACAATCTTCACTTTCCAGGCGACTAGCAACCAACCGTTTAGACATTGATATGGGTTAGGCTGAGGTTCAAAGTGTAAAATCTTTTTGTATTTTCTGGGTGAAGCAAAAATGAAAAGGATGGCTCAGAGGGTGAAACTAGGGGTATCTAGTGCTAAAAATGAGCACTACAAATGGCTCCATGTGGGTGGTTAACTAACCAATGCGGCTAGCTAATATATCATTAGATGTAAAATGGAAGGCCATTTGGGTTAAATCCTAAGGTGCCTCTTTATCACACGAATTCACTTATATCGCACGAATGCAATCTCACTGCGGTCCGGTAATGATTTACAAGCACAAGTTCTAGAATAAATAAAATCACCGACACACTCATAGCAAAAGATCCAAGCATAAAAGATGTATGCTGTTTATGAAATAGGCTCAAATCCTCACAATTTAGTTAAAAAAAAGGTATAATATGTGCTAGCAAATGTTTATCGATCCCAGAATGGATTGCAATAGTAATCAGAACACATCTCGAAGTTTCAAATATTACCAGTTTTTACCAGAGGTTTGATCCAGTTATTCTAATAGATAATCCTAAAAGTGTGAAAACAACTAGATCACAAGGGCAAACAAAATTTAAGATTTAAGCATGAAAACTCTAATTTTTCCTATTCACCCCCCCCCACACTTAAGTTAAACATTGTACTCAATGAAAAACGAACTTCAAAGCATAGAAATAGGGAAAATAGAGATGAAACGAGATATGTCAACGAGTTTATCAGCTTAAAATTCTTTTCTTTATTCCTAGCATCCACTGGAGAAATCATTACCTGCACAAAATCTTATAAACAAACAAAAAGTTTTATTAAAAGGTGGCACCCCCCACACTTAAGTTCAACCAAAAGTTTAAACTTTGGGGAGTGACCACAGAAAATCAAATCTGAAACACACGGGTTGCCTCCCGAGAAGCGCTTGTTTTAGTACCGAGTCATCAGCCTGACTCGAATCTTCCCATATTCACTTGGCCACAAGAGCAGCCTTGAAAATTTTGAAAAGTTCGGGGATGTACATGAATTCTTCACCAGGAGTTCAATATCGTCCCAGACGAACTCAGCAGATGGTTTCTATGGAACAATTTGTGGGATTCTTCCTGGAAATGGTGCTACAAAGGTGATAGTTTCGAATTTATTTTCAGGGGAAACTGTTGCAACTGAAACTTCATTCGTTTGCTCCTTGTCGTAATATAACTTGATTCGGTGCCCATTAACAATGAAACTTCCACCCTGTTTGTTATAGAGTTCGACATACCCGGATGGATATCCATGTTTAACGATATATGGTCCAAACCATTTTGGTTGTAATTTAGGAGCTTTGAATTTGAATTTCATGTTAAAAAGCAGAACTTTATCTCCGGCTTTGAATTCTTTTCGAACTCGTAGCTTTTTATCGTGATAAGCTTTTGTTCTAGCTTTATACAGTTTGGAATTTTCATAAGCTCGGAGTCTTAATTCATCGAGTTCATGTAATTGCAGGAATCTCTTTTCTCCAGCTATTTTGAGATCGGTGTTACAGTTTCTGAGAGCCCAGTAAGCACGATGTTCAACTTCGAACGACAAATGACAAGTCTTTCCATACAAGAGTCTGTAAGGAGTTGTGCCAATTAGAGTTTTATAAGCCGTACGAAATGCCCACAGAGCATCATCAAGTTTCTTTGCCCACACTGAAGGATTGTCCTTCACTGTTTTCTCTAGTATTCTTTTGAGAGCTCTGTTGGTATTTTCAACTTGACCACTGGTTTGTGGATGATAGGCCGTCGCGAATCGATGATGAACTCCATATCTTTTCATGGTTTTCTCCATTTGTTGGTTACGGAAATGGGTTCCTCGATCGCTTATCAAAGCCTTGGGAATTCCATAATGAGCGAAAAGCTTTTTGAGGAAATTAACGACGACACGAGCATCGTTTGTTGGTAAAGCTTCAGCTTCTGCCCATTTGGACACATAATCTATAGCAACGAGAATGTATTCAAATTTGTGGGATTTAGGGAAAGGTCCCATGAAATCTATTCCCAAAATATCGAATATTTCACACACTTGAATGCTTGTTAATGGCATTTCATCTCTTCGAGAAAGATTGGTGGTTCTTTGGCAAGCATCACAATTTTGAACAAGTGTGTGTGCTTCTTTGAATATTGTTGGCCAATAGAATCCAGCATCAAAAACTTTTTTAGCTATGGTGGAAGGACCATAATGTCCCCCAGTTGGGCCATGATGACATTCGTCAAGATTTTTTCGGGTTTCGGAACCAGAAACACTTCTTCGGATCATTCCGTCAGGACACATTTTGAAAAGATACGGCTCTTCCCAAAAATAGTATTTAAGTTCCGAAAAGAATTTGCTTCTTTGAGCATGAGTTAGACCTTTTCTGAGAATTCCTCCTGCGAGGTAGTTCGCAAAGTCAACAAACCAAGGATATTCAGTTCCATCGATGGTCAGGAGAGTTTCATCGGGAAAATAATCATCGATTTCCTCTTCTTTTAACTCCTCAAGATCGGGGTTTTCAAGACGAGATAAGTGATCAGCAGCAAGATTTTCCGCTCCTTTCTTATCTTTGATTTCGATGTCAAATTCTTGGAGTAGCAAAATCCATCGAATAAGACGTGGTTTAGCATCTTGCTTGGTGAACAGATACTTGAGTGCTGAATGATCGGTAAAAACGACTGTTTTTGAGAGCACGAGGTAGGATCGGAATTTGTCGAATGCAAAAACGACGACCAGTAATTCTTTTTCGGTGACGGTATAATTTTTCCGAGCACTATTCAGTGTCTTGCTAGCAAAATATATAGGCCGAAAGTGTTTTCCTTCACGTTGGCCTAAGACGGCTCCAACAGCAAAATCGCTTGCATCGCACATAAGTTCGAAGGGTAGTGACCAATTAGGTGAAACCATGATCGGAGCACTAGTTACTTGAGATTTCAATGTTTCGAAAGCTTTTATGCAATCAACATTGAAGTCAAAGATAGATTCTTTCTCAAGAAGTTTTGTCATCGGACGAGATATTTTTGAAAAATCTTTGATAAATCGGCGGTAAAAACCAGCATGTCCTAAAAAACTTCTAACGGATTTGACGTTAGTGGGTGGTGGAAGTTTCGACATGACATCGATCTTTGCTTTGTCTACTTCCATTCCTGCACTGGAGATTTTGTGGCCAAGCACAATTCCTTCGGTTACCATAAAGTGACATTTTTCCTAGTTAAGGACAAGATGTGCAGCTTCGCATCTTTCGAGCATTTTATCGAGATTAGAAAGACAAGCTTCAAATGAGTCTCCAAAGACTGAAAAGTCATCCATGAAAACTTCCATGGAGGTTTCTAGCATGTCTTGGAATATGGCGATCATACACCTTTGAAAAGTCGCAGGTGCATTGCAAAGACCAAAAGGCATACGCCGATACGCGTAGGTTCCAAAAGGACAAGTGAAAGTGGTCTTTTCTTGATCACTAGGATTGATAGGAATTTGGAAATATCCTGAAAATCCGTCGAGGAAACAAAAGAATTTATTTCCTGCCAGTCTTTCAAGCATTTGATCCATGAACGGGAGTGGAAAGTGATCTTTTCTGGTGGCTTTGTTTAACTTACGATAGTCAATACAAACATGCCAGCCAGTGACAGTTCTAGTTGGAACTAGTTCATTTCGTTCATTAGTCACAACCGTCATTCCTCCTTTCTTGGGAACATAGTGAACATGACTTACCCAAGGGCTATCCTCAATTGGGTAAATGATTCCAGCATCGAGAAGTTTTATGATTTCCTTTTTAACGACTTCTTTCATGTTGGGATTGAGTCGACGTTGACGTTCTACCACAGGTTTAATCCCTTCTTCAAAATTGATTTTGTGTTTACAGAAATTGGGACTAATTCCTGGGATGTCGAATGTTTTCCAAGCGAAAGCTTGTTTGTGATTTTTGAGGACAGAAACTAAACTTTCTTTCTCACTGTCCTTGAGCAATAAAGATATGACTACTGGAAGAAGTGAATTTTCCTCCAAGTAAGCATATTCAAGATGATCTGGGAGAGGTTTGAGTTCGAGATCTGTGGGTGGTTCTTCGATAGAGGATTTAATTTGCATCTCGTCATTGAAAGTTATTTCTTCAAAATTTTCTTCCTCTTCCTCCATTTCTTCTTCTTCTGAGTTATCTCCTTCGAATTCTACTTTCATGAAATCATCAAACTCTTTGTCAAAATCTGTTTCATTGATTTTTTCAGAAGTAGTCATGAATGGATCGGATTCGTTAAGTAATGCGTCCAATTCTTCATCAGTGACTTCATCAATAATATCGATGTTAAAACAAGTGTCATCACTGGAATGTGGGTAGCGCATCGCTTTATCGATTAGAAAAGTGATTCGATCTTCCCCAACTCGAAGGTTGAGTTCTTTTCCTTTCAATTTGATGATCGCATCAGCGGTATTTAGGAAAGGTCTTCCTAAGATGAGTGGAACTTTACTATCTTCTTCCATTTCCAAGATTACAAAGTTCATGGGAAAAATGAATTTACCGACTTGAACAAGCATATTCTCGGCGATTCCCACAGGATATTGATAGGAATGATTTGCTAATCGAATGCTCATTTTTGTTGGTTTCAGGCTGTTGTTGCACAACTTGGAATACAGCGAATAAGGCATCAAATTGATACTTACGCCAAGATCGGCCAAAGCATCACATTTAACATTATTTCCGAAAGTACATGGAATAAGAAAGCTCCCAGGATCTCCGAGCTTTGGTGGGATCTTGTTTTGGACAATAGCTGAGCATTCTTCGTTAAGGAAAGTAGCTGATATTTGCTCAAGCTTGCTTTTGTTATTAAGAAGTTCTTTCAAAAATTTCCCGTAATTGGGCATTCTGGCTAAGACATCAATGAGAGGAACATTGAGTCTCACCTCTTTAATTATTTCAATGAACTTCTTATAACGCTCTTCCATCTTTTCTTTCTTTAGGCGTTGAGGATAAGGAATTTTTGGTGTATACGCCTTGACGGATGGAATGTTTTTCTGTTTGGTGGTTTGAGTTGTGTTTGGTTCCTCGGCTTCATCCTCACTATCATTGGTGATAGGAGTATTTTCATTAGGATTTGGTGGTGGATCGTACGAGAGACCACTTCTTGTGAAGACAGCATTAATATGCTCATTTCTTGTTTGTAGTGGACGGTACGTCTTATCATTTGATGGTTTTGGGTTGGATTGGGTATTACTTGGTAATGAACCAGATGGTCTAGAGGAATGTTGGTCAGAAAGTCTGCCAAACTTGTTTTCAAGATCTTGGATAGATGCTTGATGATTTTTCTGTCCTTGCTCAACTTTGGCTTTGAGATTGAAAAATTGATTTTTGATAAAATCATTTGCAGATTTTTGAGTAGCCACGAATTCTCTCATGGTTTTCTCGAATTCGGTTTCTTCCATCTTTTTGTCGGGGTTTTGTGGTGGTGGATCGTCAGTTCGTGGTTGAGAATCACGGTTGTCATCCCTTGGTCGGCGATCTTGCCAATTTCCAGAATTTCGACCGTAATAATTACTACGATATCCTCCTCCACGGTATCCTCCATGAGCGTAACTCGCTTCTCCTTCCTTTGGTCCACCCATAGGCTTATCGTCGCACTCGGACGATGGATGATTTCCTCCACAATTGTTGCATCAGTCTCGCATTTCCTTCATTTCATCTTTGATATCTTTGTATTGCGAGTCAATTTTTGAGGTTAACGCTTCCATCTTCTCCATGAGTTTTGAGGTATCGGTGTTTTCGACAAAAGCAACAGTTTTTCGGAGAGGTTTGGTTTTGGAATCTTTGGACCAATCAAGTTTAAGAAGTACTCGATCTTCGAGCAATTGATGTGCATCGTTGGGAGTCTTATAGAGAAAAATTCCTCCAGCATCAAGGATGCCTTGAGAGATTTCATCTAGTCCATGGTAAAAGATTTGGATAATGGTTCCTTTTGATAGTCCATGTCCATGACAACTACGAAGCAAATCTTTCATTCGAAGCCAAGCTTCGACAAGTGATTCGTTTGGGTTTTGGGTGAAAGCACGAATTTCTCCCATTAATCGATCAAACATGGCAGGTGGAAAGAATCGGCTTACAAAAGCTTGCCTCATCTCCTCCCAAGTATTGATGATTCCTGGGGTTAATTCATTGTACCATACTTTAGCATCTCCGGCGAGTGATGATGGGAAAAGTTTGAGTTTGATGGCATTGACATCGGTGTCGCCATAACGGAACATGCCGCAAATTTCGATGAATTCGGCAATGTGCTTGTGCGGATCGGCCCGCGCACGGCCATCGAATTGGCGGTATTTGATCATAGAAAGGTGATGTCCCTTCACGGTGAAGTTGTCACCAAGATTGACAGCAACAATAGCAC
The DNA here is from genome assembly GCA_019973895.1 of Chrysanthemum seticuspe. Classification (NCBI taxonomy): domain Eukaryota; kingdom Viridiplantae; phylum Streptophyta; class Magnoliopsida; order Asterales; family Asteraceae; genus Chrysanthemum; species Chrysanthemum seticuspe. Next base: position 273,539,660 of record BPTQ01000008.1, on the reverse strand, counting down.
TTCCGGGGGTTGGTGCTACGACTTGGTTGGTTCCCCACATGGGTTGATTGTCCGCCATGGGAAAAGGTAAATTGGTGAAAGGGTTGTAAACAACTTTGGCTTCTACGAGGTTATCAAATGGTGGGTTTGGTACTCTTGGTACACGATTTTCCAATGGTATGAAAAGTGTTCTTCTTCTTCTTCGAATCAAACGTTCGGGGTTGGTAAGAGGTGTAATTGGTTCTATTCCCGCTGCTCGAGTGTTCATACAATGTCCTAAAGAATCCAGGCAATATCTAAACACACGGACAAACTACAAAAACAGTTTTTCTGGGTCAGATTAGGTAACCGGATCGGTTGCGGATTGCGACCGATCGGTTAGACCAGTTGGGTTATGGGTAAAATTGTAACCGATTCGGTTGAATGACAACCGGATCCGGTTAAGGTTTCTGAGAGAAAAATTTTGGTTGAATAGACTGAGGGAAATTCAAAAACTTGCGGAAACACAATCAGAATCTCCGGCAGCGGCGCCAAAAACTTGATGTGCTACGTGTGTACAAGTTTTAAATTTATAAGAGGTGAATTACCAATATTACCAGTAACACATACGAGCAAGTATACTCGTCCGTTATAGCAAGATTATGAAGGTAAGTCGGGATCGTTCGCAGGGATTTGAGTGAATCTAAACACAAGTTTGAATCAACGGAGTCTATCCAACCAATCCAATTTGATAATCAAAAAGCGTTTCTATTACAACCACACCTTAGTTTCTTTGTATAATCAAGAATAATGGGTAAAAACAATCATCCATAGACAAAATGATTATGACTAGTTGAATAACAATAAGTTCTTTCGACCTCTACGATTACTATCAATTAGCCAAACTTGATTAACAAATGTCACTACGAAACTTTAGCACAATTGGATCTTAGAATCAACTTGAAATTGAATTAAAAAATGTTAACACAATCACTTAACTAATCATATGATAATCAACATCATTTAAGCAAGTGTATAAAGGAACTAGCCACTCATAGCAAACATGAACATAAACTCAGAACTTTGAACATTAGAAAACATGATTAAAAGTCTTACAATGCTTGGAATAAGATTACAAATGGTGAAGTAATGATTCCCAAAGTATTGGGGTAGACTTCTTGGTGATTTGGCCTCCAAATGTGGAACTTCTGGAACTCCAAACTTCCCTGGACTTCTAAGGACGAATTTGAGAGCTTAAAGCTTTGTTTGATGAGTAGAGAGATTTGTATTTGAAGTGTGTGTCTCATATGCTCACAAATGGCCTCTATTTATACTAATTCCAAAGCCTAGGGTATTAATTGCTGAACTTGGCCTCCAAGGAGTAAGGAAGGGACTAGAATACACCAAGAGAAGCGACCTAGAATCGTTTGGATGCAAAGGGGGAACTTAGTGATGAAGATTTGGCAGATGCAGCTTCTCCAACCGGATCAGTTATATGACCAACCGATCCGGTTGGTCTTCTACAAAAGGGCCAAACGTTCCGGTTGCGGGTGGTGACCGAACGGTTGGTGATGGCATTTTGGTACTTCTGGTCATTTTCCTACCGATCCGGTTGGACTTGCAACCGATCCGATTGGATTTCCTGAGTTACGGAAACTTGATCTTTTCTTTTATTTATCTTGTAGAACTTGGTTCTTCAATCACTATGGTCTTCAAAGGTCGTTGAGATACTAATTTAGGCTTCACTGAAACATGAATCTTTTATTTGCTGAACATTTCTTTATTTTCCTTCCGTTTCCCTGCACTTGGTTATAAACACTAGACAAACATCTTTTGATGCGTTTAAGCACTATAATCACGCAAATATAACCAAATAACATATATAAAAGTACACATAACGCTACTAGAAACATGCACAATCTGAGCGTTATCAACCCTCTTCGTAGTTTTTGAGTCGCTTGCTTTATCTTTTTGCAGTTCCACATCTTGCTGGTCTGTCACTGTGAGAGGTGTCGGTGGTGTTCCTAGTTATTCATATACAAATATTCAGTATTCGAACTTGCAGATGCTATGATCGTCAAATTTTTTATTCAACACAACGATATATTAAATTTGTAGGACTGACCTTTTTGGTTCTTTGCTTATGCAAGGTCATCTTCGAAGAACTGAGTCGTTGGTATTTTTGAGGCATTTTCTTCATTTTTGTTTTCCTCCATATCTTGCTCGTTTGTCGTTGTGAGAGACATCGCTGGTGCTCCTAGTTAGGCAGAATTAAAGATTGAATATTTGTAGTTAGGATATTTTTTTTAAATAACAGAAACCGTTGATTTAAATAATGTTACATGAGGTTGCTTCTATCAGCTTCACTGTTTCCTTTTGCTGTTTGTTCTTGTTAAAAACTTTAGTGACAACAAAATTTGTTGTCCTACCTAATGGGTTGAAATAGATTTGGAATATGTTCTTTTGACCTTCAATCGCAAAAATTTCTGCTGGTATTTCTTGAGGGTCCTCTTCTTTGTGGTTGAGCATGAATACCCTGTAATATCTTCTGTTGTAGGGCTAAAGAAAGTGACTCGGGCTATTGCAGATGGATCTGTGATGAAAGGTTTGAAATTATACCTGCGTGTTTCATGGAGTCAAATGATTAGGGTGTCACTTATATCCCATATGTTTTTTTAATATTATGTATAGCTAAGCTACAAAATCACGTACTTGTAGGATGGCTTTGCTTGTTTGCCATGGTTGAGGCAACGATACATCCCGTCTTCTTCTTTCACTTTGGAGGCACATTCGTTGCAAGACATGTAATACCAATCTCTTTTTATGTTGATGCTGGTAATTGTTGCCTCATTTGTGAATTGCACTCCCTACAAATGTTTGCACAAATGGTTAGGTGTTATATGTTTTTGCATTGTTAGGAATTAGAAATTCCATAGTAAAGAGTCGGTCACCCCAACTATAGTCTAGCATATGTTAGCTCGTAGAAATTACGTTATTTACTAGTTATTTAGTTAGCTATTTAGTTTTGTGCAACACCGTGGAGGAAGGACGAGTCTTTACCCACTGTATACCTGATCCACAGGCCGATAGGAGGTCGTTAAGTTTGTAACTATAAATACCCTCTACCTCCCAAGGTAGAGGGTTGGACCTTTCATTCATCTTAATCTAACCTTCTAAGTTTTCTTTCACCTTCTCTCTCTAGAAAGGATCCCACTTTCTCTCTCTAAACTTTACATAATTCGAACCATATATTGTTATGTGAAGTGTTTGTGAAATCCAATATCCTACAATTGGTATCAGAGCCATGGTTAGATCATCTCTTACATATCTTTGGATTTCTAGTGGTTTTTAGGTGGTTTTTGAGTTTGAGAAAGTTTAGTGGTTTTTGCATCATTTGGTGGATTTCTAGTGTTAAAGTTTGGATTTTGATTGTACTTTTGTGTTTAGGATCATCACAAGTGTTTAGGTTTTGATTTGGAAGGCTTGAATCATCGTGGTTGGGTTGTTTTTGGATTGAAAAGTGTGTTTTTAAAGTATTTTCTAGCTAGCGACTTGAGCTACGGACTTCTTTTCTTGGTAGCGACTTGGTTTGTAAAACGGTAGCGAGTTGTAGTGTGTTTTGGTAGCGACTTGGTGCTTAGCGACTTGTCTATTGAGACAAGCCGACAAATAGTACAAGTTAGTGGATTCTCCACTACGGTTGGCGACTTAGTGAGGTTAGCGACTTGCTTCAGAAAGTGTTAGCGAGTTGTAGTTCAAATTGTTAGCGACTTGTTACTAGCGACTTGGACCTTAGCGAGTTGCTCTTTAGCAACTTGACTGTGTAGCGACTTGGTGCTTTAGCAACTTGTGTCCAGCGACTTGGGTCTTAGCGACTTGGTTCTTAGCGACTTGATTCACAGCGACTTGAGGTTTAGCGAGTTGCTACTTAGCGACTTGGTGACTTAGCGACTTGGTTCAAGGGTTATAGCGACTTGGTTGATTTTTACGAAGAAGCGGTTTGACAAAAGTTGACTTTTTACGTCAAAACTTCAAACGGCCATAACTTTTGATCCGTAACTCCGTTTTCAGCGAAATACCTGTCAAAACGACCGGAACAGGCTGAATATTGTGAGGTTTCACAACAAAGTGGTGAAACGAATTTTTCGAGGCCCAAATCCCCTCCGAAAGGAAGTTATTGAGGTTTTAAGTTTTTAGACCTAAAAATTCTCCGTAAAAACGTGCATCAACCAATCCAAATCTCAACCAATCAACATTTCAGCTTTTCCTACGAACAATCTAAAGTCCTATCACACAATCGTCTTTCATTGTATCGATCCATCAGTCATCTTAACACATTCCATTGGTCATTGCTTAACGGTTTGGTCTTGATTTTAGTAAAATCCCGCGAAAGATTTTATTTCTCGGTTTAAATCATAGACTTGTAAAATCCCGTGCATTCTACCACATCATGTCTTACTCTACTGACCCAGTGATTTCAGAAGTACTCAAACTGTATGATGCTGTAGACAACCTTGAGAATATTAGCTATACTGATCGAATACAGATGATGGATTCAATCAATGATGATTTGAGTTCTTCATGCTCTGAGTCAAATGAAAAAGAATTGCACCTGCTTGGACTACAGAATGCCATGCAAAAGGAAAGTAGCATTGAATCTTATCAACAACTTCACTCACACCTTATGTTACTCACACCGATTGGAATGGAACGAACATGCATTGCCCTTTTCCGTCAAGACTTATCCACATTAACGGGAACAGTACTATTGAACTTAGAACAATTGGAACAACAACTTGATAAAGAGAAGGTTCAAAAGGTTAGTTCCAGTGCTGCACTTCAAGTGATCCACAACCAATTTCAGTCATTCATCAGTGGGGAATTTACATCAGATTATGATCAAGACATGACTGAAATGTCTTTCAAGAGACACACTGGAATGGAAATTAGCGTGTTCATTGAGACATTCATACAACTCATTGATAATGTGGAAAAGTACATTGAGGAAGTTACACATAAAGATGAAAACGTGAATGAGTGTCAGGTGCAGTTGAGAGATAGTTGTGATAAGTTGGGTAATGTATCTGTTGAAGAATCAGGTGTTGCTGAATGCATAATGTCAGAGTCAACATATAATGATGAGTCGGGTAAAGCACCAGATGATGGATCAGTTGGCACTGAATACAGAGGCTCAGAGATTGATAAGCTTGACACATTCAGCGGTCCAGTGACTCTTGTTACACATGATGTGGATGCATATATCAGACCAGAAATTGAGCAGGTGTCATGTAATGAGGTACCCTTTACTGTTCAACATAGTGCATCTGCTAAAGTACTTAATCAAACTGATCATGATGCTGAACATGAATTTCATAAATGTTCTGTTACTGAGGCTGGGTCTGAGATTAAGTGTCTCAAAACAAAAGATATGGTTGATAAGAAGGCTTTTGATGAACTTTCAAACAAATTCTCAAATCTTGAAAAACATTGCATTTCACTTGAAATCGCGATACAGAATAAAGAAGAAAGTTTTCAACTTAACAAACCATGTAAAAAACCGGAACTTCCTGAATTCCGTGAACTTTTTGAAATTAACACTTTGAAAGCTCAGCTTCAAGACAAAGAGTCAACCATTTACAATCTGAAGAAACATATTTCTGTCTTGAATGAGAAAAGTAATTTAGTCATGAATACACAAGACATTGATGCTATTATAACAAGAAATAATGAACTGTCAATTTATGTGGCTAAATTACTAAAGGAAAATGAGTCTTTGAGAAAGCATCACATAGAACTAAGTGACTCTGTCAAAGAAGCTAGAACTAAGTCAATGGAACAAACAAACTCTTTGATAGAAAAAATTGATGAACTCAAAGCTCAACTTCAGGATAAGAGTTTCGCTATTGTAGCCTTAAAGAATGAGCTTAGGAAAACTGTAGGGAAAAGTGTGAACACTAAGTTTACAAAACCATCAACCTTGGGGAAACCAGTTTCTCATCCCATTAGAAACCGGTCTGTTGTTAGGCAGCCTACTGCGTTTATATCCGAAAGACCAAAATTTTCAAAAACAAGGTTTGCCTCCCAAGTTGATGAGAAACAAGTTTTGTCTAAACCAGTCACTTCACCTGTGTTACCTAAGAGTCATGCTTCTAGTTCCTCTAAACCTCAACATGCAGCTACTTTTACTCCCAGCACCTCTAGGATTAGTTCAAAAACAGTGTCAAAACCAAGCATTAAAACCCAGAATTCATATGATATGAATGACTTGTGGAAGAACTATTATCTAGAAAAAGCTAGTAAAAAGGCACAGATTCGAAAAGACGGAATTTTAGGTGCAAGACCTAGGGTGAGGAATTCTACGAGATTTCAAGGCACTACTAGTAGTTGTAAACCACTACCTAGGAACACTCAAAAGACTAGGGATTGGCGTGCATCTAATAGTAGTTATGTGCATAAGAATGCTAAGCATGTAGAAAACAAAACTAGAAATTCTGAGTCTTTTCCGAATAAGAATCATTTTCCTTATTCACATGCTAAGGTACAATCCACTAAGACTACTAACGTGACTAAGGTTCAACATGTTGTGAAGCAAAACAAGCCAAAAACTTCGCCTAGATGGATACCAAATGCTAAATCTTTAGAAACTAGGAACATGGATAAGTCCTCCACTATGCATAAGAAGCCATACAATCCTAGACCTTGCCATAAGTGGATACCATCGGGTAGAATGTTTAAGGATGCTGGACTTAGGTGGATTCCTACCGGAAAGCTGTTTTCTGATGACAAAATCAAGGTTGACCGTGAAACCCCAAAGGGTTTGGATACTAATGTCACTAACCAATATATATGCAATCAAGCTTGTAATGTTAGTGCAGGTAGTCCTTCCTCAGTTGTAGATACTTCGATCCTTCACTACATGGACTGGCTTAAAGTATGGATTACAAATGGATTGATATCTCATAACTCACGGGTTCAAGTAACTCAATCTTGATATTCTTTCGGCTATGACGTTTGAACACAACAGTTCATGCCTCGTTCTCCAAAGAAAAGAAAAGTGTACGTGTCAGTGCGCTTTATCTTCTGAAGAAGAGAAATCTTCTAATTAAGGACCATTCTCATCAACATGCTTCATGCTTTTTCCATGCGCTTCAGTCATAAAGTGAACCGGGCTACCATTGATTGTTTTCTCATTCCACTTGCTCGATTATAATGAAGATGGCGACATCATGTGCTGATTTTGCGGGAGAGAAGTGTGAATAGAACATTCGGATGATTTTCACTTATTTAGTCAAGAATGGCATCTCCGTATGCAATTCTTGAGGGGGAGAAGAAGTGTGAGTTTTTTGCATTGTTGATTGATATTTGAGAATATAAATGGTCATACGGCTCTAAACTCATGTAAGAACCGAGCCTCTTCTTATCGGGTTATCTTCACATGGAGTTTTTCTCTTCTAAGAGCCGTTGGTTGACATCTTCACTCGGATTGATGAGTTTATCGACAAAGTGCTTCCGGTTAATGCTTCACGTATACATCAACATGATGTTGTGTGTTCTACCATTGTAGTTTGTTGGTTAGTGTAGTTTGTTCTTGTCTCTCTAACAAGCCTTAGTAGTACAACTACATATGCACTTCGTAATTGGCCTTCGTGAAACAGCTATTTGAGTAGTTAGGCTCACTTCTACAGTTGGTTGCCGAGAATCTTCTCTTTTTGAGGTACACTTCTATTGGGCTATTCTTCTCCGAGCCAAGAATGTACTCAAATCTCGGCATACTGGTAAATATAAGAGTTTATAGTTAGTTGTTACGTTTTTTGAGTGTGAAGAAGAGGGGGAGTTCTTAACGTATGCCTCTACGGTAAGAACTGATTTATTCACTTTTAGTAGGCTTACAAGATAAGTGTGAAGAGAGGGCGTTTTAGTCGTGTACTACAGCGGTAGAAGTAATATTAGCTCGTTCACCTTACTCTTTTGTTAGTTACCATCGGGCCAAGTG
>BPTQ01000008.1:273419323-273508661 GCA_019973895.1 Chrysanthemum seticuspe | reverse complement strand
GAAGAAGGGATAAAAGGGTGTACTTCATGAATTGGATGTATGATTGGATTTCGTCATGGCAGTTTGGTTATTACATGGTTTTGCGGGGTTATGTGCTTCTAACCATGGTCGGGATGAAAACCATTATCAAAGTTCACTTCAAACGTCAAAGGAGGCTAGAATTGAGCTTTTAACCAGAAGATGTGACAACGGAGTTAATTCACTATTATTTATTTGAAGTTGAAGTGAATTATCACGGGCGAGTGTACTTAGTATCTGAAGGTATCAGGGGATGGATGGATGAAGATTCTTCATGATCCTTGTTCAAGCTTATTTCCAAAAATGAAGACTTGGAAATCTAGTTATTTTTGAGAGTCTATTTTTTCTGGGGGAATTGGGCTCTTTTTACCACAAAAATAACTATCACTTTAAGGAGTTACGTTGTAGTGCTCAGTGTCACATTCAATTGTGGATTTTCAAGAGGTAATGTACGTCTATTACTTGATGGTTGGTTGGTTGAAGAGTATAGAGTACTTAAGAGATTCAATGGAGCATGAATTCTTGGCACCGCTCTTTGTTACATATGTGCAAGTTTAAGTCACGAGTTCGGGTTAGTTTACTTCAGGGTCAAATTCATCATATTGGGTTTTCTCCATCAGCTGTCACGACAAAGAGCCTACTGAATGATAATGGGGTTGATTACATGTTTTGCTAAGAGAGCTGAAAAGAGAGAGATTATGACGTATGAACACAACAGTTCATGCCTCGTTCTCCAAAGAAAAGAAAAGTGTACGTGTCAGTGCGCTTTATCTTCTGAAGAAGAGAAATCTTCTTATTATGACCATTCTCATCAACATGCTTCATACTTTTTCCATGCACTTCAGTCATCAAGTGAACCAGGCTACCACTGATTGTTTTCTCATTCCACTTGCTCGATTATAATGAAGATGGCGACATCATGTGCTGATTTTGCGGGAGAGAAGTGTGAATAGAACATTCGGATGATTTTCACTTATTTAGTCAAGAATGGCATCTCTGTATGCAATTCTTGAGGGGGAGAAGAAGTGTGAGTTTTTTGCATTGTTGATTGATATTTGAGAATATAAATGGTCATACGGCTCTAAACTCATGTAAGAACCGAGCCTCTTCTTATCGGGTTATCTTCACATGGAGTTTTTCTCTTCTAAGAGCCGTTGGTTGACATCTTCACTCGGATTGATGAGTTTATCGACAAAGTGCTTCCGGTTAATGCTTCACGTATACATCAACATGATGATTCCGAACAATCTCTCTGTTCTTGTTTGATGTGATTGGTTGTTTGATGTTACCATCTTGTGTGTTCGTTGCAGCCTGATTGCTGATTTCCTTGATGAACATCTTTCTGTTCTTGTTTGATTGGGAGGGATTTTAGTTAAGGGGATTTGCAAGATGTAAGTTAATTGGGATGCTTTTTGGTGGGATGTTTTTTGGTGTGAGTTGAAGATGTTAATTATCTATTCCCCAACTGGACAATCTTGAAGAAGGTCGAGTCTACAGTCTGTTCTACATTTCTTGCTATATGTTAGAAGACCAAAGACGAGTTGCATTTAATGATCTAAAGACTTCTTCTTAATCTGGGCATTTATCAAAAAGATTGTCGGTCTAGGGGAGAGCACTAATTGGGGGAATGTGATATGTCAAATTTAATCCCCAACTAGACTTGCTCACATTATTCAGCATGTTGATTCTCACAAAGACTTCAAGCGATCTTCTCAACAAATTTCAAGTATTTGGGCATTCAAAGAGTTGCTGATTCTGAAGTATCAAAACCAGAAAGGCGTAAGGAGACAAGCACCTAAACGCGAGTAAAACTTGATGAACTTAATACTTCTAAGTAATTGAAGATATCCCGGGAAGACAAATGTTATTACCGCAGAGAAACTCAAGGTTTGACTCATGGCGAGTAAACTTGATGAACTTAATTCTTCTAAGTGATTGAAGATATCCCGGGAAAACAAATGTCATGACCGCAGAGAAACTCAAGGTTTTACTCATCAAGGAATTTAGTATTCTTATTCCAACTATGTGGGGGAAGCGATGGAAGAGTTAGTTTCTGAAGATAAAAGAGGTACACAAGTGCGGGATGATCTCGATGTTATCAAAATCATCAGAGGAGAGAGAATTGTGTACATTGGAGGCGCTCAGCTGTTTCACTTGAGGGCTTAATCAGTGATTCAGAGATATAATCACTTATTCCGGAGTTGACATCCGTAGAGATTGTCATCCGCAGAGATAATCAGTGACTTGGCTTGCTTCTTCAATGTTATCAGTTTTTCCTTCCTTGGGTATTGGTATACTTCGGATACTTGAGCTTCATACACGATCATCAGGGAAGAAAAATGTGAACATGGGGAGGTGTTTTCATTCCCCTCATGATGTGTATTCGGGAGAGCTCTTGGGTATTGGTGTACTTCGGGTTCTTGAGCTTCATACACGATCATCCGGGAAGAAAAATGTGAACATGGGAAGGTGTTTTCATTCCCCTCATGATGTGTATTTGGGAGAGTTCTTGAGCATTATACAAAGAGACTGACTGCATCAATTCAACTACGTGGGGGAAGTGGTCTCTTGACACCTTTTGGAATGGATTGCTTCAGACTTCAGTGGTAATGAAATTTGAGAAGAAATTTAAAGAGTGGGATGAAACGTTGCTGCTCTTCTTCTTGATGATATAACCTCGAACGGAGAACCTCGATTATCGTTCTTTAAATGGAGCAGCGGGATAAATGATAATGGTGTGCTTCTTGGTGCACCTGGCTAATGGAAGCTTGAAAGAAAGCTTTGAATCTGCTCGGCTAAAGGTCTTTCGGTTTGGGGGGAAGCTGCCAAAGTCTCACTTTCAGATGGTTCAATTTCTTTCTTCTATGCAAGAGCTTTGGAAGCTTTGGTGGTGAATGTTTAAGAGATGACGATTTCTATCTTCTACAACGGGGCTGCTCGATATCCTTATCTCGGTACTCGTATCATCATCTTCTTTTACTATATCATCTACTCTATCTTTGTATATATTTTTTAGAAAAACAAAATACAAAAATATAAAACCAGCAAAACAAAATAGAAAAATATAAAACCAACAAAAACCCATAAAAATCAGAAAATTTAAAAATACCAAAAATATGTTTTCTCAAGACATGTCTTCTGGTATCGATAACATCTACGGTCTTAGAAATGTCATTCAATAATGGCACGGGACTTTAGATGAAGTTCGAGCAGGAGGTGTATATATTCTTTTCCAAAACATGTCTCAAAATATGGCTTACAGTTATTTCAGACTGTAACCCGCGCGTCAAATTATGGCTTGCAGTTACTTCAGACTGTAACCCGCTCTTCAAAATTATGGCTTGCTATTATTTCTGATAGCAACCCGTTTTTTCAAGAAAGGAAAGTGCTATGCTTAAACGATTTTCACAAAATTCGTGCACTTATCCTAAAAACTAAATGAGGAAAGTATGTCGAAGGACTGCTGTTCCTACTCAAATATTTTTCCGTCTAAAATTCTCCAGAAAAATATTTGTTTTAAATTAATGGTGGTAAATGAGTTGCTATTAAATCAATCAGTATCAGAGTTTTCGTATTAATTTGCAAACTCAATCAATGACTTCTGCGCTTTTAAAACTTTTCAGAAAAATGAGTCATTGATTGAGAGGGAGAATGTTTTCAAATCTATATCATCTAACGGGCTTTCTTAATTATCCTAAATGCTTAAACTGAAAAATGATGTTAACCTACGTTGAAGGACTAGGTGCCTAGGATAAGATTGTTAGGATTAGATGATTAGAGTTTGATAAACACATTATTCCTATACCTTTTATGATATGATTGATATGTTGGATTGACTTTTATTAGTCGATTGCTGTTTGGGTGAAGTCGACCACCATATATTTGTATGTGTGTTCACTAACATATGCAGGTATATTGGTATATAAGAATGTTCCCGATCCGGATCCCACAAATGAACATGATTGGATGCCGCAAGGAAAGGGTAACGATATATTGGGTTGACAAATGAAGAAACGGAGCTTAATTGGACTTCTATGGAGAGTTGGCATAAATGCAACGTAAGAGGTCTCACTGCATCAGCAGATGGTTTTCTTCTAAGAGATTGAAGAAATGGAGCTTAATTTGACCTCAGCTGGCATTCAAAATGCAACGTAAGAAGAAGTCTCACTGCATCAGCAGACGGTTTTCTTCCAAACCCTACAGCAACAAAAACGGAAGCTTCTCATCCACCTAACGTATCTTTGTGTAGGATACCATTTTTAAACAATTTTGAATAATTTGATTAAATTATTTTGAAAATGGAAAATATTGTTTTGAAAATATATTGGACTAATTTTTTGAAAATCACCGGACTTCTTGTTATCAAAACCTAAGTCACTCAATTATTGACTTCTGTCATGGATTGAGGGGGAGAGTGATTTAAAATAAAATATTTTCAAACGATATTTCTTCACAAAAAGTCCGTTTGTACAAAATTTGTGGTGATCTAAAGATTTAATGTTATGTCATGGCATGATTTTTCTTTTGAATCAAGGTCTTTCAAAATGAAATATTTTCTGTTCTTGTTTGATTGTGAAATTGTTTTATTTTACTTAAAGATCTCTTAAAACTATCATACCTGACACTAACAATCTTTAATGTCTTAAAATGGTCCTTATCTGTCATTTTTCAAACTTAAATCAAGCCACGTCTTTCCCCAAAATGTTTTAAATTATTTAAATCTTTTGGGATCACTAATCTCAAATGGTTTGAAATCTTTGATCGGGTGAGAGATCGTGATTTAAATCTCAAATTTGTTTAAATGGAACTAGTTTTAGTCCTTCAAAGGCACTCCTGCCTCCATGTGTCAAACGATTTCAATATACATAATGCACATGTTGAGGAGGAGCATCTATCCAAAAACAAGACGAGTTTTTAAATCAGGCACATTTTCTCCCATGTTTTCTAAACCTTATTAAATCACTTGGGATCCAAAATCTCAAAGGGTTTGATATTTTTGATCGGGGGAGAATTTGTGATTTAATAATGAAATTTGATAAAAGGTGATCGTTTTGATTTAATTGTGCAGGATGCTCTCTCATATGTACTAAACGCTTTCGAATCTCGAAGCACATATTGGGGGGGGGGGCATAACTATCGAGGGACTAAAGCTTTTTAAAGTTATTTATAAAGTACCTTGATTGAGTTTTCAAATGGTTTTATTAATGGATTTTGTGTTCGTGGATGTGCTTCAAAAGAAATCTTGCCTCTATGTGTTAAAATGATTTCTCTTATCCTATGCACATATTGAGGGGGAGAATTTTACCAAGAAAATTAAATGGCTTTTTCATATGAAAATTGTGATCAAAGAAAATATTTCAAAGTCCTCTTGCCTCCATGTGCTAAACAATTTCTAAATCATATGCACATGTTGAGGGGGAGGTTTTCTAAATGATCAAAACTATTAAGGTACAAAATGCTTTTGATCTCGTATCACAAGTACCTTGATTGTTTTTCCAAATGATTTTTCAATAGGTTTCTTGGAAGAATGAACTGTACCAAAAGACCGACCATTTTACTTTATGTATGGAGTTATAAGGATGGTGAGGTTAGGTATTAGTTCCCACGATCCGCCAGAACCGGAGGGATCTTCCCAGGGACAATCCACTAGATAGTGTAGAGTCCTTAGGAATGTTGAAAAAAAAGGAGAAAAATGAGAATATGGGAAGAGTGCAGACTGAGATAGAGCTAGAACTGGAATAAACCGAACAAGGTTCTAGTAATGAAGTCTCGGTAAGCACTGAAGGGGTTGAAGAATGAAAAAGAAATGAATGAGAAAAGGGTGAAAAGAAATAGCCCTCCAATTATTCAACCTTAGGGCAGTAACCGGGTTCAATACATATGCTACTAAGTGGTTACTAAGGTAACACTGGTATTGAAGACAAGACGTCATGGACCCAGTGACGCACTGCACTACAACTTCCCAAGCCACTCAAGTTCCTCTTAAAAGGGCTTGTTTCATTCTCACGGGGAACCGACATAATCTATCGACTTTCTCTTAGAGATTGTTGATATTGAAGAAGGAGACCCTCTCCCTAGTCTCCGGCACAGGAACCAAATGTGCACTATTGAGTCTAGAGCCAAGAGATCATCCAAAATATCTCGTTAGGACACTAAATTCTTGAAGACTTGCTTTTTTTCACACAATGTGGAAATTAAGTATATATTAAGAGTCCTACGCATTATCCTTGTGGTATTGCCAGAACATCCGAGTGATATGTAAAAATATTCACAATGAAGATGGAAATCCTTCTAGAGCCAACATCAAACAAGCTCTTGGTGGGTGACATGTGAAATCTTGCAAAAGATCAAGCATGTGACAACTGGATAGAAACGATGGGGCGATTCATTATTGAATCAACCTTGGTCCAGGAATGGAATTGACGAATACTTTTAGAAAAACCGTTCGATGTGCAAACCTTCTTTTCTCTAGCACGTCGAATGTGTACTTATATTTTCAAACACAAAAAGTATCTCTGATTATAAAAATACTTTTGGAAAAACCGTTCGATGTGCAAATCTTCTTTTCTCTAGCACTTCGAATGTGTACTCTTTTCAAATACAAAAAGTATTTTTGATTGAAAATTGATCTTTCTCATAAAACCTTCGTTGTATTGCAAAACTCTCTATCTTAAGCAATACGCGATTGTTTTTTAAATCTTTTTTCATCAATCAGTGAATCTCAATTCGCTGGTTCACTCACTCCGTGTTGTCTTCTTTGAGACGTTCCGGTTTGAGAACAGCTAGAACAACTGCGAAACCCTGCCAAGGAGATTCTTAGGAATCCTACCTGATCACAGGCAGTATTTATACTGATCAACGGGGAACCGTGGGCCGTGTACCTCAATTCAATGAAAGTGATCAAAGACACTTTCGTGTGTTTTATTGCTAACTGTTGTTTGCAGGTACATTTGGACGGTTGCAGCTGATCAGAATTGAGGAGTCAATCCAAAGCCGCATGCTCACAACATCCACACTTAATTGAAGAAATCATGACTGGTGCATAATCTACATAACCTGGTTCTGATATTTCTATACTATGCTTCTGCTACGCTGCTGCAAATATCATGAACCAGTAAAGCTTCCGCTACTCTGATGGAAAGATGTCATGATTCAAAAGTGTGAGCATGTCGGTCCAAAAGTCACAACTTCACATGATGGCAACACAACTATGGATGATCCAGAGAGATTTGATGTGGCTGATGATCTCAATGAAAGCTCGAAGATCATCAAAGATGTGGATTAGTTCAAATACCTCCACTGAAAGTACAAAATAATCGGACTATGAAGAGTCACCACAAAAGCACAAAGAATGTGGACATTGAAGAATTAAAGTCTACGAGCTCAAGAACAAAGTCAAGAATAGAATGCTAGGACACAAAATGTAATTCATGTGGTGACCTCCCTTAGGGGGAGATTGTTAGGAATTAGAAATTCCATAGTAAAGAGTCGGTCACCCCAACTATAGTCTAGCATATGTTAGCTCGTAGAAATTACGTTATTTACTAGTTATTTAGTTAGCTATTTAGTTTTGTGCAACACCGTGGAGGAAGGACGGGTCTTTACCCACTGTATACCTGATCCACAGGCCGATAGGAGGTCGTTAAGTTTGTAACTATAAATACCCTCTACCTCCCAAGGTAGAGGGTTGGACCTTTCATTCATCTTAATCTAACATTCTAAGTTTTCTTTCACCTTCTCTCTCTAGAAAGGATCCCACTTTCTCTCTCTAAACTTTACATAATTCGAACCATATATTGTTATGTGAAGTGTTTGTGAAATCCAATATCCTACATGCATTAATCTTTGTTGCAAAGCTGTAATTGAATGCTAGCCGCATCAACCCTGCGCAACATAAAAATGACCTTGTAGCTTTCAGGATCTTGTTTCAAAAGTGTCTATAAGGGGAATCTATTGAAGAACTTTTCTTTTTCGAGATCTTCGTATGGAGTCTTGGTAATACGAAGTGGTGGTGTTTTCTAGTGCCTTTCTTTTTTGCCTGTTTAGTATTGGAAAATTAGAATGGGCCATTTTTTATGTGAAGATGATGTAATATTGAAACTTTGGGCTTAAATAGTTTACTTCGCTCTTGATTCTTCAGCTTCTGGTATCTGCGGGTTTAAGTAGTATCGGGTTGCATAAGTTGCCGTTAACTGGTAATCTGTCATGGCATTGTTTTAGAATGTCATGAAAATCTGGCATTTAAGTTTTTACAAAGCGTCAATGCAATACCTCTAAATTTTGTGACTCGGCAAGAGCTGACGGCGATTATAATTGGCTACTGCATTACCTGAAAGTCTTCGTCTCCAAAATTTTCAGCCATGTCATCCCAAATAGTGAACTTAACAACATTATCACTGGGAAGATGAGCAAGTTATAGAGAAGCTATAAATCTTGGTAGTTTATTTTTTTGCAAAAAAAAATTTAAATATAAATTAATGTACCTTAAATTTTCAATATCCACTTTCCTACACACAGTTTCATCTTGGCTGGCATTTGGTTTGCGTATAATCTCTCCTGGCGAACGTAAACATCTTATGTAGTCTGTTAGCAGATAAGTGTTAGTATTTTAGCATTCCTTCCTGTGTTGAAAATTTTGAGAGTAGAAAAGTTACCTGTGAGAATCGGGTATTGCATTCTGCCGATTGCATCTTCTGCAGGATTTTAGACTGAAGCTGGTTATATGAAACAAAATCAAAGTAGTGGTGCGGGATGTTTGGTGCTTTTATAACATCAAATTTTTTGGCTCTTCCGAATCTGAGGCTTGTTTTGTTATTAATTGTTTGTTGGTAAGGATTCGTCGGTTCACACATGAACTCTGAAATTCTGTAGACCTCCCCAAGCTTGATTTTGGGGTTGAAGTAGTCAATTTCCTTAACATTCATGCTAGCTTGTATAACATTCCCATGTTCATGTTTATTTCTTATTAGAAAAATTCGGATTGTCGCTACATTTTATCTATCCTATTTGAATTAACAAATACCTCTTGATCTATCAAGATACATCAAAATCCAGTCTCTTTTTTTTCCCCGGCAAATCCAGTTGCATCCTTTTTGCTATAAGTAACTGAAGTCCATTTTCTGTATACTCTAGCTTCGAGCACTTTGCTGTGAGATGTCGGCTTTAACTGATGAATCGTTGCAACGTACGGTGCACTGCTAGTTTCAATGCTTTTGTCTTAAGAATCATGTTCCACCACAGCAGCTGCATTTTCTTCCATTGTGCTGGTAAGTCATAAAAAAGAAAGTCAAATACAGAAAAAGATTCGAAAAATAATAATGATAAAGGGAATAAGTATTTCAGCACTAAGATTATGACAGACGGCACATAATACCTGCGCCTGCTGACTTTTATGATAACTTTATAAAAGCAAAAGATACTAATATGTAGTTGTGATGCCATTATGTAAAGCATGTTTATGACAAAAAGATTGTGGTAAATTTTGTATGAAGCTACAACATAAGAAAACCTGAATCCTAAGGTGGTGCTAATAATAAAAGGACATACATAAAAACATAAAAAGAAACAAAAAAAAGGGATAAACTAAAAATTAAAGAAACTAAATTAGCAACAAAAGAAGCAAGAAGTTTGTTGTCAAAAAAAGACAAATATTAATGCCTATATTTGTGTTGTGAAAAGGAAGGACGTGTCTTTTATTTTTCTTAAAAAATCTTTATAAACAATAATTTTTGTGACATTTTGTCTTTGATTTTCTTGTTGTGTAATAAGAACTTTTAATCCATGAGGAGATGTAGCTCTAGAGAGAGCAACATACAACTGGTCATGGCCAAAGACTGGTTCAGGAAGGTAACAACAATTTTTTTTAGAGATTGGCCTTGACTTTTGTTTATTGTCATAGCATAACAAAGCTTTATAGGGAATTGACTGCGTTTGAAAACAAAAGGAAGATTCAGATCTTTATGGATTAGTGGTATTCTGTGGATAAAAACTTTTTCGCCAATCTTGTGCCTGTGATAATCTGCACTTCAATAAGTCTTGACATCAGCTGTGTCACTATCATCCGTGTCCCATTGCACATACCACCTGCCAAGTTAACATTCCTTAACAGCATTACCGATGATCCAACCTAAAGCTCTAACTCGTGTGGCGGGAAGCCTGGCAACTTAAATGTGTTTATATATTCAGCAGGGTATAACATCTCTGTTTCGGCTCCGCTATTCCCAACCGGTATGGCTATATCATAGCTTGCATAAGTCGTTATTTCACCATGAACCATGGATAAATTTTTTGAATAAATGATGTCAGTTGTTTCATTCTTTGGACAGACAATTGCCTTTTCTTGTAAAGTAATTGGTGAAGGTGTTTCAAGTGTAGGCTGATCATAGATGAAATCTATGAGATTTGAGAGGCCTTGTTCATCATCTTGTATGCAGTATCTAGAAGGGATCTCAACCCATGCTGAATCTCTACTGTCTTCTTCATCAGGTTCACCAATCTTACCATCACCAATATCAATAAGCCATGCTGCAAATGAGTGTGCCAAGCTTTGTTCTTCTGGATTCAAATCTGAGCGGAAAAACCTCATGTTTTCTTTAAGCGTCATGACACGAAAATATGGCCAGAGGTGTGATTCTGCAATAGACGATGCTATTATTTCCATTTTTGGCGCGCCTTTTTTGACTGGAAGTGTTTGTCGGAAATCACCGCCTAAAACGATTGTTTTTCCACCAAACAAAACATATGGTGCATCTAATATGTCTCTTAGAGTTCTATCTAATGCTTCAAAGCATCGTCGGTCATTCATTGGCGCTTCGTCCCAGATAATGAGATCAGTCTCTTTTAAAAGATTTCCTATCTAAGTGTTTTTTTTAATGCTGCAAAGTGACTCTTCTGTGAGTTCTAGTGGGAGCTTGAATCTTGAATGTGCAGTTCGGCCTGATGGAAGAAGAAGAGAAGCAATGCCAGAGGAAGCAACTGCCAACACAATTTTACCTTCAGACCGTACAATGCTGATGATTGTTTTCCACATGAAAGTTTTACCGGTTCCTCCATGACCATACACAAATATCAACTGGTTCTTAGCTGCTTTAAAAGCATTTATGATAAGCTCGTATATGTGTTTTTGTTGACTGTTTAACCTTGGAACCGACTCATCTCTTTGTTGCGCCAACATCTCCCTGTTGTAATTCTTCTCTTCCATTAATAGCCGGTTGTTTAATTGATCCAACAACTCTTTCGGGGGTGCCCGTAAACCATAGTTTTGTACTGATTTGCCACAAATGTTAAGTATCACTTCTAATTCATATAATATGTATCCTTGCAATTCATCATCAGACGTGGTATTTGGGAATGCGGACCTGTTGTGAGACAATTGCTGGAATATCATGGCCCATTTCTTGCCAATATTTATTCCATAACTGCAAAGGCTGTGCAACTTCACAATGAGTAAGAAGCTGCACGAAAAGGAACCTCAGTTCTGGTGATGAAGCTAAGCCACATGCTTCTTCAAGAGCTGTATCCCATTCTTTATCGTCACCAAGCAGACCGAGCGCGTCACATGCATCACGATATGTCGGATACACAACTTGGCTGACTGATCAATGCCCTGTAAAGCCTCTGCACCCTTTTTGATGACATAATAACATCCTTAAGTATAAAAGTTCCCCTAAAGTTAGGTGTATATATGCAAGCCGTCCAATACAAGATACGTTAGTTTTCCTACGTGACCAGCTTTTTCGATCTGCATACCATACAAACTCTGATGGAAATTGTAAGTATGTCAGATGCCTTCCATCTTAATTTTGAATGTTGTAAGTAAACCATTATGTTAGTGTTGTCAACTTGCGATCACGACGGTTAACCACAGACTCTAAATTGTCGCCGTCTCGAAAGGTTACATGTTGCATGTTTTCTAGATGGACCGAAAGAATCTGCACCGCTAGTTCTCTGCTGTGTATTTCAAATTTGAGGATTCGCCAACATGCTTCATGAGGACATATAAACCGGCCATCAAGATAATTCTGAATTTCATCAATGCATGGCTCTTTTTCCGCTGACGAACTTGAAGCTTCACCAACAGACCTTGTTACTTTGGCATAGATTCGATCAGTTCCTTTTGATATATATTTAAACAGATATTTTATCATCATACTCCATCCACAGTATTCGACATTAATATGAGCTTCAGATGCCAAGCATAGATCGCGGTTATACGACACCACATAGCCATTGTCAAGCTTCATCTGCCCTTTTGTTGTGTAAAATTTCCCTTGCCTTCTTTTATAATGTGGATAACCCTTGTCATCAAAGAAAGTTTCATTATTGTATTTCATTGGGAAATTTTTAGTGCACGTATCGCCTTGCATACATGGTGTACTCAAGTTGGCCTTGCCACAGGGTCCATGCATCATCATCATCTCTGAAACGATTTTATAAGTGCGTGGATCAACATCAGGACGAGGTAGCTTTGCAGAAATGTATTTTTCCACATCTTGAGGAGTCTCAATCTTGTTTGATGAAGAAATCCAAAGCAGTGTGTGACAATGCGGTAACCCCCGTTTTTGAAACTCAATAGTATACAATACTGCATATAAAAAAAATCAAACAACTAAAATTAGAACAACATGTTGGAATACGACATTCTGTAGTTATTGAGTGAATAAAAGTGATTGAAAGATAAAATGCAAGGCCTTTTTATAAATAACAATAGACATACCTCCTGTGACGTGGTCGAATGTGTGCCCTTTCTTGAGGAACTTTATGAATGATTTAATCTTTTGCTCAAATACTCTACATACTACATCTGCCCTATCTGTTGGAGTCAAATGAGGAAACTGACTTATGTATCTTTGAATCTCAGGCCACTTTACATTACATGTGAATGTTATAAAAAAACGTGGGTTACCAAGTACCCGGCAAATCGCCAATGCATCCAAGTAATGGTTGTACATATATCTTGGCCCTCTAGTAAATGAGGAAGGTAATATAATTCGCGAACCTGCCTGTGACCCATCACGATCTCCTCTTGAAACTGCATCATAGAGGCCTGACAAATAGTCTCCTCGAATATCGCTTTGATGCGTCCTATAAAAATCCATCCTATTCTGTTCTATACAACAATATACCCCAACGACGTATTGCTGAAAAAGCCTGCCAGTTTGAAAAATCATATTATAATTATCATGCCTTGGGTGCAACTGGTATGTGTAGGATGCATTCATTGAGACCCGTTTTGGCTCATAGTTTGGATATGCTGTTCTTAACTTTAACTTTGTATGATATTCTGGTTGACCATAGATGAAAATCAATGGAAATTGTAATGACATGTACGACTTATGGATCTTGCTAATTCTCTTTAACGAACCATCTCTGTATTCCAGGATAATATCGTAATTTGACTCACTTTCTGGGCCGCTGTCAAAGACAATGGCGCCCAGGGTCTGCGATGCTGAAAGTTCATAACCACGTGGGCCTTCACCACTGTAAAGCCTCACCTTAAATTATGGGACATCATGTTCAGCACATTTGTCCCGTGCAGTTCTAAATATCTGTACCAGTTCATTGTGGCCATCTAAGAAGTGAATGAGCCCTTCCACAATCTCCGAATCAAAACTAGAGCCATCTGAATTTGAAAAATGCCTCAACCTATGTTGAACCTCATTCTGCGTGTCATAGATATATAGTTGTAAAAAATTTGGGTCATCATCAATTGGACAAAGCGACCCAATTCGATGGTATATCTGACCCGAAACTTTAAAAACAAATGGCCATCTACCATTATTGGATATGTCATCAACTTTTGCACCGAATGAAGTCATTGCAAACATCTGATTGTAGGCTCGGATATTTTCCATAAACGGCATGTGTGTAAGTAGTTGCTTGATATACTGAGGTGGATCTGCGTTAGGCTCCATAAAAATTCAACCACGTCCACAACATAAATGGTATTGAGGTAAACCATTTCTAAAACGGTGCCCTGAGAGCTGCTCCCTAGGCCAAAAAACAGCATTACAATGATAGCATCGCTCAGTGCAGTCTCCTAAATCATCATATGTAGGTGATGCATCTACATTGATTAGCAAATCATAATCAATTTAAAGTTTTGAGAATATGTGCTTGCAAAAAAGATAAAGCATTTAAAAAAAAACCACAACACTGACCTTCTGCTGTATGAGAAGATGACCCTTCAGCACTATTGCATAGTCTGTTGTCCGAGTTACAGCGGGAGCTATTTATGAGAGAACGCTGATGTTAAGAACTTCTATAGGGCTGACCCAAGCGCCTATTTCTTTTTTGACCTTGCGACTAATGACTAATATTTTCTACAACACTTGGTTGGCCATCATCATGCACACGTGTTGCTGTTCGGCAAAGAAAGTATCACAAAAGTTAAAGGCATTTTTAGCTAAAAATAAATTAATGTAACAGTTTTTTAATAAAAAATACTCACTTTTAACTGCATCAGATTTGATGGTTGCCCAATGGTGTGAAAATCAGTATCTGAATTTGATTGCCACATGCGTGTTTCGGAACGCTGATTCGTGTGCCTTTTTCTTTCTCGAGTTTATGGGCAATAGAAATCACCAGATGTAACACCAGTGTCAACATCACAATGGACAATTGGTATGACTGTTGGAAGAGAATTATAGAAAAGTCAAATCCAATATTGGACAAAAACATTTGTGGCTGAAAAAAGTTCGTTACAAAATAAAACACAGCTGATGACCTTCAGTGACATTCAAAGGCAGCTTGTGAGCAACTGTTTGCACACCATCATCTAAATTATCGGTTTGCACACAGGTACCAACGACGTCATTGCCTGAGGGTTTTTTTTTTCTACATTGTTTTGAAGGACCAATATTGCGTGCAGCTAACCCTATTGACAGTAAAGAATACTATCAAAGGCCAATTCAATATTGTATAGGAAGTAATAGAATTTGAAAAATCGCATCTTAAAAGAGAATTAAGAGGTCACCTTCCATCATATTAGGAGTCATTGGTTGACCAATGGTGTCTACATAACCAAATGAACCACCCAGATGCACTTCTTTGCTGGCCGCCTATTTTCGTGGTCTCCCTCTCTTTCGATTTTGGTGTGAACATCTGTTATCATGTGTAGACGATCCTATTCCGATTTAAAACAGGAAAGAATAATATTAAAGGCCAATTCAATATTGTATAGGAAGCAATAGAATTCGGAGAACTGCATTTTAAAAAGATAAGTAGAAAAGTTACCTTCCATCATATCAGGAGCCATTGGTTTGCCAATGTTGTCCACATAACCGGATGAACCACCCAGATGCACTTCTTTGCTGGCCGCCTGTTTTCGTGGTCTCCCTCTCTTTCGATTTTCCTGTGAACATATGTTATCATGCGTAGACGGTCCTATTCCGATTTAAAAAATAGGATGAGAATGTGATTTAATTATCCTAAATTGTTGTGTAAAAATAAAATACATGAGAGCACCTTTAGTTACACTATCAGGCATTCGATCAACCGTCCTATCAACACCGTTTTTAAAGCAGTCTGTAGCAAAGGTGTTTCCAAATTGCTTGCAATGTTGTAATTTAACCCCAAAGAACTACCCATCGGTGCAGACAGTTCTCCCATATGACGACCATGATCCAAAGGTATCTGTTGGCCTGTAATGTGCACATTTTGCTCTTGAACAATATCTATCAGCAAAAAACCAACATAAGCCTGTTAGGTCACCATATTGTAACACAAGCATCAATATGTAAGAAATAGATGAAGGAGAGATCGGTTGAACAAAAAACACACACACACGTATGAGTAGAGAAAGATTAGGCATAGGAATATATGTAAAGTGAACAACCAACTCCCAAATGGGAGTTTACAACATTATTTATAGGGGAAGGAACTAGGACAACACACTAGCTCCCTTCCTTTTCTTATTGGGCTTGGGCAAAGGCTTATGGGCTTTCTACATAAGCCTTGCCATTAATACTAACTTAAAAGCCTAATTAAGCTAACTATTACACATAGATTACTAACACTTGAGAAGTAGTTTAGGAGTTATTCCAACAATCTCCCCCTAAGTGTTAGAAATTGATGTCTTCTGTAATATTGAACAATTGTTGGTGCAGATGTAATAGTAGCTTTGACGTCTTCTGACATTCTTCTTTCTTGAGAGAAGAAGTGCCTTGATTCCACAATCTCCCCAGTGTAGGGATCTTGTTTCTTTTGAAGTATTCTGCTTTGACGTCTTTGATTTCTTTGTTCTTTAATTCTTTGTTCTTTGTGGTGGTTGTGATAGTATGTTGTTGTCAGCTACAGGTCAGCTTCGTTGCTCTAGCGTCTCCATGTCTTTCTCCAACATGCTCACACACTCATTTGATAATGAATTCCAGATGCGAAGTAGTTCTCGAGTCTTTATAACTCTGTAGATTCTTTAATTAGATGAAGAATCATTATGACTTTGTGTTGCCTTTGATTTTGAGAGAACTTCTTTTGTGATGTTGTTGGTATGAGCATGTGGAGAATCAGCATGATCTCTTCCTCCCGCGAGCATCCATCAGTAGCAGCCTCACTGGTACAGTCACGAACACTAATTGATCATTGTAATCTTTTCATAAAGAATTGATTACTACAATTGTTCTACTGATGAATGTCTTGATTCCATTCACCTTGGTCGGGCGAATCAGCCGTCCGAATCCCATAAGGGACAGTTGGCATTACATTGAACAAGTTCATGTAATGACCCACATCTTCAGGACTCGATTCTTGAAAGGAATCTCCTTAGCGGGATTTCCAGCACTTACAAGTTCAAACTTCGAGAATGTCAACAGCATAATGTGAAAACACATCTCTAATTCTATCTAAGGCTGTTCCTGAAACCGGATGCTCTCAAGAAGGCTAACACGATATACCGAAGTACATCTACGGTTCAGGTGAGTCACTGAGGTACACCGAAGCATCACCCCACGACTGTAGACCGTTTGAGACACACTAAGCGTAACCCACAAGGAGTTACCGAAGTGACCTGCTGTCAGGTCTGTTTGATGTAGACCCTGGTAGGAGTTCCCATTCAATCACTGAGGATCACAGTTGTGAACCCCTCATAAATGTTCTCGACAGATTGCTAAGATCTGTGTAGGACTCGATAATGTATCACTTGCGTCCTTATTGTTGAACGACAAGTGATGAAATGTTGAGTGTTCCTAAGAGATCTTTTGATGAATCTCATGGCTCTAGACTCAATAGTGCGCTTTGGTTTTCCTGAGCGGAGACTAGGGAGAGGGTCTCCTTCTTTAATACCAACTATCTCTATGAGAAAGCCGATAGTTTATGTAGGGTTCCCTGTTGGGTTCAGTAAAATACCCAAACCCCTTAATCTAGGATTTGAATAAAAAATACCCCAAGTGTTTGGACCGTTAACACTAACAGGTCACTGAGTGCATAGTCTCTCAGTGAGCCATCTTCAGGATGCTCAGTAAGAGGCGAAGAAGAAGTCTCTCCACTCAGTAAGGCGAAACTTAAAGGGTGAAGACTGAGTCAATAAGAAGATGGTGGATTCAGTGAGTGATGATAATAACTTACTGAATCCCTAAGACTCCTCTCCAACTACTTACACTGAAGACAAACTGAAGTAGAAGACTGAAGAATGAGCGGGATAAGGCGGGATAAGTTTGAATCAGAAAAGACGAAGTCCTTATCAACCAAAGTCAACTTTCCCTGAATGGCAAACGATCAGGCTCAGTGTCATCACTGACCTTTGGAAAGCAATCGTGTCTCCTACCTAAAATAGTCTTTGTAAACAGAGACAAAATACATCAGTATTTTGTCTTCTGTATGATGTCAGTTTGTCACTTAGGAAAGAGTTAAAACTCATACTTGTATAAATAGCATAAGAGATGGAGTGAAAGATTAAGCTTGTGAATTGTAAAAACACACATACACGCAAGCCATCTTTCACTCCTCCAAATACAACTTAATCCCTGAGATAGCTCAGTGGGTACTTGTAGTTGTGCTCAGACTTAGCCTGAGCTTAGAGAGGAGTCACCAACCTTTGTCATTTCAATCCCAAGTACTATTCCGCAAGTACTTGGCTAATGTATTCTTGTTTTGATTTATGTCTAATAAAGAATATTATGTTGAAAATTAATCCGTGTGTTTTACTTATATCTTTTCAGTCATAGATTCACTATCAACTTGTTTTACATACTTAACTGTTTTTAAGATAGTGAATAGGGAACAACAAGTGGTATCAGAGCAAAGCTGATTATAAAACTTTTTTTAAGCCGCTCTAAAACGTTTTTAAATTAGGATCCTTATGGCTGAAATTGATGTACCCCAACTAGTCGATAAAAAGGGTGGAGCTTATTCAGCTGTTGCCCCTAGACTTGAAGTTGGTAAATTCAACAAATGGAAAAAGCGTATGCTTTGCTATTTGATTGGGATGGAACCTTATTATATCAAGTGTATAAATGAAGGTCCATTTTTCCCAAAGACTGCTGAAGGTTTGCCTAAACCTGAAGCTCAGTGGACTCAGGATGAGAGGAGAGTGGTCAACCAGGACCAAAGACTCAAAAGTATCATCATATCATGTCTTCCTGATGATATTATGGAGTCAGTTATAAGCTGTAGTACAACTAAACAAACCTAGGATGACCTAGTTCATAGCCATGAAGGCCCATATGATACCAAGGAAAACAGGATAATGGACCTGAAACTTGAGTATAACACCTTCAGGGCTAAGGACTCAGAAACTCTGTCTCAAACTTACACCCGGTACAAAACTCTTTTAACTGAACTGTCAAATGATGGTGTTAATTTGTCCAAACATGAAATCAATGTTGGTTTTGTCAATAGTCTGCCTGAGAAGTGGTTGAATTTCTCTCAGGGACTTAGGAATGCTAATCATATCCAGAATCTTGAGCTTCCTGAAATTTATGGGAAATTTGTCTATGAGGAAAACCTCATCAACAGATGATACCCTGACTTAAATAAGTCTCAGGAAGTCAAGAAGTCCCTGACCACCACCTCATCACCATTATCAACTGCTTTCTTTTCTAACAATGTGGTTCAAGATTTCTAAGAAAATTCTGATGATGAGCCTGATGAGAGATCAAGTGAGGAGTACCTAAATTACCTGAACGTTGAATTTCAGGAAAGGGCACTCCTTGCTAACTCTCGAAGGTTTATAAAAAGAAACAAAGTTTTTTTAACTGCTAAAGCAACTGAAGACACTGAATGCTTTAAGTGTCATAAAAGAGGTCATTTGGCAAAAGACTGTTTTTCAAAAACAATTTCTGAACCCTCTTACAAACCATCAGGGTCTAATCAGTCTTCAGGCTTTAGCAAATTTCAACCAAAAATCTATCAGTCTCATCAAAATTTTCAAAACAAATCTGATCAAAACAAAAATGTGGATTTTGAAGCTAAATACCAGAAAGCCAAAGCTAAGCTAGCATTGCTTGAGGCCACACCCTCAGAAACAACACACACTGTTAAATCTGTGCAGGGTAAAAACAAAGGTCTTGTTGCTGAAGTCTTCGATTGGGATGAAGAGCCTGTCTCATCTGATGACGAAATGGTGCAAGTCAGTGCACTGATGGCTCTCTCCGAAGAGGACAAGCTGGCTGTGGGAAAAAATCATGCCAGGAATGGAGAGTGGGTCAACATTACAATGAAGAAGGTAAATATTTTACTTTCTATGGATGATGACTCTGATTGGTAGTCCTATATGAACTATATCAATGTTGATCTTAAGTTTGTAGAAGAGTAACGATTAAACCTTTTTTCAAAATATAACAAGCTAAGTTTTGAACTAAACAAGTGTAGGGATGAACTGATTCTTCTAAAACAAAATAAACTTGAGGCTATCACTTTGCAAATTCAAAAAACTGAATTAGTTAAAAGAAATCAGGCTCTTCAAGATGAACTTAAGAAAGAAAAGGAAATCATTGCTAGTTGGACTGCTAAGAATCCAAGAGTCTTTGATGCTGTGGGAGCTCCTAGTAGCAAAAAGAGAGTTATAGGTGAAGATCATCTCCCTGACTCTCACAACAAAGACCAGTCTCCTAAACCTTTTGTGTCTGGTGGCATGATTACCAATGTGTTGACTACTCCCAAGCCCAGTGATTGGATTGAACGGGTTAATCCTGATAGTAAGCTTCCTAATTTCGATTCTGGAAGAATTCTAGAGCCTGAAAGTCAAGCTCTAAAGAGCATGCTTGGAATCCCTGATGTGCCAGTAGTACTGAACACATCTCTGAGTCTGAAGCAGAATCTCAAGCACCGCTTCCACCCCTGGAACCTCTTCAGGGTGCTGCTCCTAGCTCTGAGCTTACTCCATTACAATTCAATCCACACTCACCAAAAGAAAGGTCTGGACTTGGTAGAACCATCCTGGAAAGACCATTAAAACCAACTCAACAAGAATCTACCCCCACTGTGACTTCCACATCCTCTGTCCCCACTGAAGCTGACCAAATTCAGCAACTGACTGAACTTGTGAGGAAGCTAACTGATAAGATGGAATCCATCAAAAAAGTCCTTGAATCAATCAAGGAAACAAAGTCAGCTTCCTCTAGTTCCTCAAAGTCAAAAGCCACCACAAAAACCAAGCAGAAGTGTGATCTATGCCACTATACCAGTCATACAACTGAAAACTATTATAGAATCCTTTTTTGTATGATCTGCAAAAAGGAGGACCACAGAACTTCTGATCACTTACAATATGTAAGCTCTCTCAGTAAAGCAAAC
Source organism: Chrysanthemum seticuspe (assembly GCA_019973895.1). Classification (NCBI taxonomy): domain Eukaryota; kingdom Viridiplantae; phylum Streptophyta; class Magnoliopsida; order Asterales; family Asteraceae; genus Chrysanthemum; species Chrysanthemum seticuspe. Next base: position 273,487,916 of record BPTQ01000008.1, on the reverse strand, counting down.
TATACCAAAGTTGGTCATCAGTATGCTTCAACCTCAAAATCTGCTCAAAAGTTTAGAGCAAAACCTTTTTCTCCTTGCCCACACTGTGGCTTTAATGATCATCATCCTGATGATTGTCTCATGAACACATGCTGTGAGATTTGCGGAAATCCAGCTCATGAGACATCCCAGCATGACAGTGTCATCAATGCAAGGAGAAGTTCAAAGCAACCAAGAATCACTGAGTCATCCTCAGTCTCTAAATGCAAAACCTGTGGTAGCACAATGCACTCAACCACTGATCATGAGTCGATTGCTAAATTCAAGCAGACCATTAGACCCAAGCCCACTAGTAAGTGGGTCAGTAAGAGAAACTAATCCACTTTACAACTTGTGCAGAGACACGCCAGGGAGCCTATCTGGCATCTAGATAGTGGATGCTCAAGAAGCATAACTGGTGTTAAGGAGTATCTACACAAGTATGTAAAGGAACCAGGACCCAAGGTAGTATTTGGTGATAACTCATCATGTCCCACTGAAGGTTATGGTTCAGTACACTGTAATGGAATAGTTTTCTCTAGAATAGCTTATGTCAATGGTCTAAAATACAATCTCATCAGTGTCAGTCAACTCTGTGATGCAAAGTACATTGTGCAATTCAATGACAAACAATGTACCATTTTCAATGCCAACAAAGAAGTTGTTTTGATAGCTCCTAGAAGGGATGATGTTTATGTCTTAGACATGTCAACACTCTCTAAAGATGGAACTTGTCTCTTTGCCAAAGCCACTGAAACTGTCAACTGGCTGTGGCATAAGAGACTCTCTTACTTAAACTTCAAAAATATCAACAACTTGGCAAAACAAAACAAGGTCCTTGGCTTACCATCACTGGTTTTTGCAAAAGATAAACCATGCTCAGCCTGTGAAAAAGGCAAACATAAAAGATCATCTTTTAAAACAAAACAAAATTTCTCTATCGAAATTTGCCTTCACCTCCTGCATATGGATCTCTTTGGACCAGTCAGTCCTAGATCAATCCAGCATGAGAAGTATACACTTGTCATTGTTGATGAGTTTTCAAGATATACTTAGGTATACTTTCTTTCCAAAAAGATTCAGGCAGCTGACACTATAATGTCATTCATCAGGAACATTGAAAACCATAATGACATTAATGTTAAACAAATCAGAACTGACAATGGTACTGAGTTCAGAAATGAAGAGCTTGAGAATTTCTGTGATGAAAAGGGAATCTCCCAAAAATTTTCATCTCCTTACACCCCTGAACAAAATGGGGTAGCTGAAAGGAAAAACAGAACTCTTATTGAGGCTGCTAGAACTATGTTAAATGGCTCAGCTATATCAAAACATTTCTGGACTAAAGCAGTCAAAACAGCCTGTTACACTCAAAATAGGGCAATCATTATCAAAAGACATAACAAAACACCATATGAGATATTCAAAGGTAGACTTCCTGATATCAGCTACTTTTATGTGTTTGGATGTCCTGTGTTTATTCATAACCACAAGGATCATCTAGGCAAGTTTGATGCAAAAGCTGATGATGGATACTTTCTAGGTTACTCACTAATCTCCAAATCCTTTAGGGTATTTAACGCAAGGAGACAACAAGTTGAGGAAACCTTTCATGTTACCTTTGATGAGAGTTCAGAAAGCATCAGGTTCACCAACACCTCAGTGGAGGAAATAGGAATTGATAACTCATCAAGATATCCTCCTGATGAGTATAACACTGAAATCAATTCCTCATACCAAGCTGATGCTGACATCTCATATTATGTCTTGCCTCACAACCTGTCACAACCAACTATCAATGAATTCATTGATAATCAATCAGTCCCTGCTGGGATAGGTAACACTGAACCAAATGTTCAGGAACCTGTAATTCATGAACCCCAACCTGAACAAGACATCTTAACATATGCTCTAAATGATTCTGTGGCTCTAGCACCTAAACTCACTCCTGAGTTTCTAGTGACCTCTTCAAGCTCAGATCCTAGACCACAAAGTAAGTGGACAAAATCTTAGGAAATTGAGCTTGTAAACATCATTGGTGAACCCACTAAAGGCATGCTCACTAGAAGCATGGCTGCTAACTTAACTGCAGCTTCAGCCAATGAATGTCTATCTGCTGATTTCTTGTCAAATATAGAACCCAAGAGTGTCACTAAGGCTCTAAAACATCCAAGCTGAGTTCATGCTATGCAAGAAGAACTTTGTTAGGATCCAATATTTATGTTGTAAGATGATTCGGGTGGTCTAGGATTGTGATTAAACAAGAAAGCCATTTTAGAGAGATGAAGAGAGTTGAGAGGAGGTTCTTGAAAGAGAGTTGCTTAAACAAATGTAAGGTTAGATTCAAAGAAGCCACACCCCTTCCATGGATGGAAGGGGTATTTATACTTACAACTTACGCGACCTCCTATCGGCCTGTGGATCAGGCATACAGTGGGTAAAGACCCGTCCTTCCTCCACGGTATTACACTAGACTAAGCTACGCTACAAATAAACTAATAAACTACTAAATAACGTAAATAACTATATGTCTACGAGCTAACTTATGCTAGATAATAGTTGGGGTGACCGACTCTTTTACTATGGAATTTTCTAATTCCTAACAATCTCCCCCTAAGGGAGGTCACCCCATGATTTACATTTTGAATCCTAGCATTCTATTTAATCTTCAGTCTTGAGCTCGTAGACATGAATTCTTCAATTTCCGTAAACTTTGTGCATTAGCAGCTATTTTTCAAAGTCCGCATTGATTTGTACTTTTAGTGGAGGCCTTTAACTGATCCACATCATTGATGATCTTCGAGCTTTCATTGAGATCATCAGCCACAGTAAATCTCTGGATCACCCTTTATTATGTTGCCATCATGTGAAGTTGTGACTTTTGGACCGACATGCTCACACTTTTGAATCATGACATCTTTCCATCAGAGTAGCGGAAGCCTTACTGGTTCATGATATTTGCAGCAGCGTAGCAGAAGCATAGTATAAAAATATCAGAACCATGTTATGTAGATATGCACCAATCATGATTTCTTCAATTAAGTGTGGTTGCTGTGAACATGCGGCTTTGCATTGACCGCTCAATTCTGATCAGCTGCAACCGTCCAAATGTACCTGCAAACAACAGTTAGCAATAAAACACACGAAAGTGTCTTTGATCACTTTCGCTGAATTGAGGTACACGGCCCACGGTTCCGCGTTGATCAGTACAAGTACTGCCTGTGATCAGGTAGGATTCCTAAGAATCTCCTTGACAGGGTTTCGCAGCTGTTCTAGCTGTTCTCAAACCGGAACGTCTCAAAGAAGACAACACGGAGTGAGTGAACCAGCGAATTGAGATTCACTGATTGATGAAAATGATTTGAAAACAATCGTGTATTGCTTGAAGAAAGAGTTTTGCAATACGACGAAGGTTTTATGAGAAAGATCAATTTTCAATCAAAAATACTTTTTTGTATCTGAAAAGAGTACACATTCGACGTGCTAGTGAAAAGAAGAGATTCGCACATCGAACGGTTTTTCCAAAAGTATTTTTTCAATCAGAGATACTTTTTGTGTTTGAAAACATAAGTACACATTCGACGTGCTAGAGAAAAGAAGGTTTGCACATCGAACGGTTTTTACAAAAGTATTCGTCAAATCCATTCCTGGACCAAGGTTGATTCAAGACTGAATCTCCCCATTGTTTCTATCCAGTTGTCACAAGCTTGATCTTTAGAAAAGATCTCACATGCCACCTACCAAGAGCTTGTTTGATGTTGGCTCTAGAAGGATTTCCATCTTCATTGTGAATATTTTTACATATCATTCGGATGTTCTGGCAATACCACAAGGATAATGCGTAGGACTCTTAATATATACTTACTTTCCACATTGTGTGAAATAGCAAGTCTTCAAGAATTTAGTGTCCTAACGAGATATTGTGGATGATCTCTTGGCTCTAGACTCAATAGTGCACATTTGGTTCCTATGCCGGAGACTAGGGAGAGGGTCTCCTTCTTCAATATCAACAATCTCTAAGAGAAAGTCGATAGATAATGTCGGTTCCCCGTGAGAATGAAACAAGCCCTTTTAAGAGGAACTTGAGTAGTTTGGGAAGTTTAGTGCAGTGCGTCACTGGGTCCATGACGTCTTGTCTTCAATACCGAAGTTACCTAAGTAACCACCAGTAGCATATGTATTGAAACTGGTTTCTGCCCTAAGGTTGAATAAATGGAGGGCTATTTCTTTTCACCCTTTTCACATTCAATTCTTTTTCATTCTTCAACCCCTTCAGTGCTTACCAAGACTTCATCACTAGAACCTTGTTGGGTTTATTCCAGTTCTAGCTCTATCTCAGTCCGCACTCTTCCCATATCTCACTTTTCTCCTCTTTTTTTTTCATCATACCAAAGGACTCTACACTAACTAGTGGATTGTCCCTGGGTAGATCCCTCCAGTTCTGGCGGATCGCGGGAACTAATACCTAACCTCACCATCCTTATAACTCCATACATAAAGTAAAATGGTCGGTCTTTTGGTACAGTTCATTCTTCCTTGAAACTAATTGAAAAATCATTTGGAAAAACAATCAAGGTACTTGTGATACGAGATCAAAGCATTTTGTACCTTAATAGTTTTGATCATTTAGAAAACCTCCTCCTCAACATGTGCATATGATTTAGAAATTGTTTAGCACAGGAGGCAAGAGGACTTTGAAATATTTTCTTTGATCACAATTTTCATACGGAAAAGCCATTTGATTTTCATGGTAAAAATTCTCCCCCTCAATATGTGCATAGGATAAGTGAAATCATTTTATCACATAGAGGAAAGAGTTCTTTTGAAGCTCATCCACGATCACAAAATCCATTTAGAAAACCATTTGAAAACTCAATCAAGGTACTTTATGTTAAAACATAAAAGCTTTTGTACCTCGATAGTTTATTTTCTTTAAAATGCTCCCCCTCAATATATGCTTCGAGATTCGAAAGCGTTTAGAACATATGAGAGAGCAGCCTGCACAATTGAATCAAAACGATCACCTTTTATCAAATTTCATTATTAAATCACAAATTCTCCCCCGATCAAAAATATCAAACCCTTAAAGATTTTGGATCCCGAGTGATTTAATAAGGTTTAGAAAACATGGGAGAATATGTGGCCTGGTTTAAATACTCATCTGTTTTTTGGATAAATCTTCCTCCTCAACATGTGCATTGTGTATTTGAAATCGTTTGGCACATGGAGGCAGGAGTGCCTATAAAGGACTAAAACCGATTCAATTAAAACAGATTTGAGTTTTAAATCACGATCTCTCCCTTGATCAAAAATTTCAAACCAATTAGGGTTTGTGATCCCAACTGATTTAAATCATTTAGAAAAATTTGGGGAAAGACGTGGCAAGATTTGATTTTGAAAAATGACAGATAAGGACCATTTTAAGACATTAAAGATTGTTAGTGTCAGGTATGAAAGTTTTAAGAGATCTTTTAAGTAAAACAAAACAATTTCACAATCAGACAAGAACAAAAAAAAATTCATTTTGCAAGATCTTTGAGTTTTAAAGAAAATCATACCATGACATAACATTAAATCTTTAGATCACCACTTTTTAACGTACACACGGACTTTTATGAAGAAATATCGTTTGAAAATATTTAACATGAAATCACTCTCCCCCTCAATCGATGACCGAAGTCGATAATTGAGTGACTTAGGTTTTGATAAAAAGAAGTCCGGTGATTTTCTAACTTTAGTCCAATTTATTTTCAAAACAATATTTTTCCATTTTCAAAACAATTTTATTCAAAGTTATTTCAAAATTGTTCAAAAATGGTATCATGCACGAAGATACGTTAGGTGGTTGAGCTGCATCTGTTGATGTTGTTGCTGTAGGGCTTGGAAGAAAAACCGTCTGCAAATGCAGTGAGACTTCTTACGTTGCATTTTAATGCCAACTAAGGTCAAATTAAGCTCCGTTACTTCAATCACTTAGAAGAAAACCATATGCTGATGCAGTGAGACCTCTTACGTTGCATATATGCCAAATCTCCATAGAAGTCCAATTAAGCTCCGTTTCTTCATTTGTCAACCCAAGATATAGTTACCCTTTCCTTTCAGCATCCAATCATCTTCAATTGTGGGATCCGGATCGGGAACATTCTTATATACCAATATACCTGCAAACGTTAGTGAACACACATACAGATATATGGTGGTCGACATCACCCAAACAATAATCGACTAATTCAAGTCAATTCAACATATCAATCAGATCATATAAGGTATGGGAATAATGTGTTCATCAAACTCTAATCATCTAAACCTAACAATCATATCCTAAATTCCTAGTCCTTCGACACAGGCAAATATCATTTTTAATTAAGCACGTAGGATAATTAAGAAAGCCCGTTAGATGATATAGATTTGAAAAACATTCTCCCCCTCAATCAATGACTCATTTTCTGAAAAATTTAAAAGCGCTGAAGTCATTGATTGAGTTTGCAAATTTTATCAAAACTCTGAAACTGATTGATTTTCAAGCAACTCATTTACCACCATTTTTGAAAACAACAAATATTTTTCTGAAGAATTTTAGACGGAAAAACATTTGTGTAGGAACAGCAGTCCTTCGACATACTTTCCTTAATTAGTTTTTAGGATAAGTGCACGAAATATTTTGAAAATAGGTTTAGCGCAACACTTTCCTTCCTTTAAAAGAACAGGTTGTTATCTGAAATAATAGCAAGCCATAGTTTAAGCATGGGTCACAGTCTGAAGTAACTGCAAGCCATTATTTGAAGCTCGGGTTACAGTCTGAAATAACTGTAAGCCATTATTTGAAGCCCGGGTTACAGTCTGAAATAACTGTAAGCCATATTTTGAGACATGATTAAAAAGAAATATTTACACCTCCTGCTCGAACTTCATCTAAAGTCCCGTGCCATTATTGAATGACATTTCTAAGACCGTAGATGTTATCGATACCAGAAGACATGTCTTGAGAAAACATATTTTTGGTCTTTTTGAAGTTTTCTGATTTTTTTGGATTTTTTTGATGATTTTATATTTTTCTATTTTCTTTTTCTTGGTTTTATATTTTTCTGTTTTGTTTTGCTGGTTTTATATTTTTGTATTTTGTTTTTGATTAATATATACAAAGATAGAGAAGATGATATAGTAAAAGAAGATGATGATACGAGTACCGAGATAAGGATATCAAGCAGCCCCGTTGTAGAAGAAAGAAGTCATCATCCCTAAAACTTTCACCACCAAAGCTTCCGAGGCTCTTGCATTGAAGAAAGAAATTGAGCCACTTGAAAGTGAGACTTTGGCAGCTTCCCCCCAAACCGAAAATCCATGTGATGAGCAGATTCGAAGCTCTATTTCAAGCTTGCCTTAGCTAGGTGCACAGAGAAGCACACCATTATCATCAATCCCGCTGCTCCTTTTAAGAACAAAAATCAAGATTCTTCGTTCGGGGTTATATCATCCAATAGAACAGCAACGTATCATCCCACTCATAAATAATCTTCTCAAATTTCATAACCACTGAATTCTGAAGCTATCCATTCCAAAAGGTGTCAAGAGAACACTTCCCCCAAGTAGTTGAATTGATGTAGTCAGTCTCTTTGTATAATGCTCATGAACTCTCCCAAATACACATCATGAGGGGAATGAAAACACCTCCCCATGCTCACATTTTTCTTCCCTGATGATCGTGTATGAAGTTCAAGAACCCGAAGTACACCAATACCCAAGAGCTCTCCCGAATACACATCATGAGGGGAATGAAAACATCTCCCCGTGTTCACATTTTTCTTCCCTGATGATCGTGTATGAAGCTCAAGTATCCGAAGTATACCAATACACAAGGAATTAATAACTGATAACATTGAAGAAGCAGGCCAAGTCACTGATTATCTCTGCGGATGACAATCTCTGCGGATGTCAACTCCGGGATAAGTGATTATATCTCTGAATCACTGATTAAGCATTCAAGTGAAATAGCTGAGCATCCCCAATGTATACAATCTCTCTCCTCAATGAATCACACACTTGTGTACCTATTTTATCTTCAGAAACTTTCTATTACATCACTTCCCCCACGTCGTTGGACTAATAACACAAAAAGCCTTGATGAGTAAAACCTTGAGTTTCTCTGCGGTCATGACATTTGTTTTCTCGGGATATCTTCAATCACTTAGAAGAATTAAGTTCATCAAGTTTACTCGCCATGAGTCAAACCTTGAGTTTCTCTGCGGTAATAACATTTGTCTTCCCGGGATATCTTCAATCACTTAGAAGAATTAAGTTTATCAAGTTTACTCGCTTTGTGTTTAGATGTATGTCTCCTTTCCCCCTTGCTAGTGTTGACACTTCAGAATCAGCAACATTGTAAGCCCATATACTTGAAATCTTTTGAGAAGAACACATGTAATCTTGTGAGAATCAACTTGCTGAAAACTCTCTCTGACTATTTTTATCAACCCTTATGTAGACAATTTGAAGTGACCACTGATGAAGAAAAACTGATATACCCTACTTGAAACTGAAGTCAACTTCCCCACATTTGTATCTTAAGCTTGCACCTAATGATGGAAGAACGGTGTAGAGAATTTATGCTTCAAGCAAATCTCTAAGTACTCACTACCCACACAAAGTATGAGACATTAACACCTCTTGCGATTATCCACACCGTCATATGCGTGTGACACTGAGTAAAACAAAGTAACTCCTAATAGTGATAGTTAACCAGGCCTTCAACCATCCACCTCGACTGCTGGTAACTAGATAAACCAAGTCTTCAACTCAAATTCTTAAGCCCGAGCAAGTTATCAAATAAGAACACGCCTTTGTGAAAGTCAACTTCAATCTCAAATAAGTGATAAATGATTAACTACGAAGTAATCAACTTGTGTCAGATGTCCAATACGAGAAATAGTCAATAACAACGTCTCGAGGAGTCACTGCTAAAAAATATGAGCAAGTCTAATTGGGGATTGAATGTGACTTATACCTCTCTCCCAATTAGTGCTCTTCCCTAAACTGACAATCTGTTTGATAGATGCCCAGATTAAGAAGAAGTCTTCAGATCGTTAAATGAAACTCGTCTTTAGTCTTCTAACATGTAGCAGAAAATGTAGAACAGACTGTAGACTCGACCTTCTTCAAGATTGTGCAGTTGGGGAATAGATAGTTAACATCTTCAACTCACACCAAAAAGCATCCCACCAAAAAGCATCCCAATTAACTTACATCTTGAAAATCCCCTTAACTAAAATCCCTCCCAATCAAACAAGAACAGAAAGATGTTCATCAAGGAAATCAGCAATCAGGCCACAACGAACACACAAGATGGTAACACCAAACTACCAATCACATCAAACAAGAACAGATAGATTGTTTGGAATCATCATGTTGATGTATAAGTGAAGCATTAACCGAAAGCACTTTGTCGATAAACTCATCAATCCGAGTGATGATGTCAACCAATGGCTCTTAGAAGAGAAAAACTCCATGTGAAGATGACCCAATAAGAAGAAGCTCGGTTCTTACATGAGTTTAGAGCCGTATGACCATTTATATTCTCAAATATCAATCAACAATGCAAAAAATTTCACACTTCTTCTCCCCCTCAAGAATTGCATACGGAGATGCCATTCTTGATTAAACAAGTAAATATCTTCACCAAAAGTAGTCTATTCACACTTCTCTCCCGCAAAAATAAGCACATGATGTCGCCATCTTCATTATAATCGAGCAAGTGGAATGAGAAAACAATCAATGGTAGCCCGGTTCACTTGATGACTGAAGCGCATGGAAAAAGTATGAAGCATGTTGATGAGAATGGTCATAATAAGAAGATTTCTCTTCTTCAGAAGATAATGCGCACTGAAACGTACACATTTCTTTTCTTTAGAGAACGAGGCATGAACTGATGTGTTCATACGTCATAAGAAGATTTATCTTCTTCTTGAAGATAAAGCGCACTGAAACGTACACTTTTCTTTTCTTTAGAGAACGAGGCTTGAACTATTGTGTTCAAACGTCATAAATCTCTCTCTTTTCATCTACTCTTGACAAACTTGTAATCAACCCCATTATCATTCAGTAGGCTTTTTGTAGTGACAGCTGATGGAGAAAACCCAATATGATGAATTTGACCCTGAAGTAAAATACCCCGAACTCGTGACTTAAACTTGCACATATGTAACAAAGAGCGGTGCCGAGACTTCATGCCCATTTGAATCTCTAAGTACTATATACTCTTCAACCAACCAACCATTGAGTATTAAACGTATATCACCTCTTGAAAATCCACAATTGAATGTGACACTGAGCACTACAACGTAACTCCTTTAAGTGATAGTTATTTTGTGGTGATAAGAGCCCAATTCCCCCAAGTGGTAAAAGAAACGGTAAAAGACACCCAAAAATAACTAGATTTCTGAGTCTTCGTTTTTTTGATAATAAGCTCGAACAAGGATCTCGAAGAATCTTCATCCATCCATCCCCGCTACCTTCAGATACTAAGTACACTTGCCCGTGATATTTCACTTCAACCTCAAATAAATAATAGTGAATTAACTCCGTTGTCACATCTTCTGATTAAAAACTCAACTCTAGCCTCCTTTGACGTTTTAAGTGAACTCTGATAATGGTTTCATCCCGACCATGGTTAAAAGCACATAACCCAGTAAAACCATGTAATAACCAAACTGCCATGACCATATCCAATCACACATCCAATTCATGAAGTACACTATTTTATCTCTTCTTCGAAGCAGAAACCGTAGTACCAGCATCAGCATCAGAAGACCCCGAAATACGCTTTCCTTTCTCCAAGATGGTTCCATCATCACGGGATTTTACAATTCTATAGTTTAAACCGAGAAATAGTTTCTTTCGCGGGATTTTACAAAACCAAGAATAAACCGTATGATAGTTCCGGAAATGCACTTTACTATTACCAGGATGTTTCCATTGTCACGGGATTTTACAAGTCTATGATTTAAACCGAGAAATAGGTTCTTTCGCGGGATTTTACAAAATCAAGATAAAACCGTAAACAATGTCAGCTTGAATGTGTAATGACAACTTTGGTTTCAGTGAATATTTGTTTTAGGGGAACATGCAGCGGTTCATCAACTGTTCATAATCCAACATCAGCAAAATCATCAATCATCCAATCAACACTTTGATAAACACATCATTCACGCATTCTGTCGGCTATTGTAGTGACCACATGGAGAAGTAAACCCGATATACCAAACTTGATCATGAAGTAAATTTCCCCGGATTTGTTACTTAAGCTTGCACTAATCCTTGTGAAGAAGAAACGATGTACCCAATGTACAAAACCTCTTGACATATCATCAACTGTGTGAGACACCGAAGTGATAGTTACGTTGTGGGTAAACTGAGAAAGAATCACAACCGTACCTAAATAGCCAAGTCTTTATCACACTCTATAAATGCCCAAACAAGTCATCTTCGCGGAATGGTAGAAAGAAAGAAGACGAAATAAGTAAACGCGCCCGAAAAACCTCACTTCAAATCCAAATAAGAAGTACCGTCCAAACCACTCCGAAGTCCACTTTGTTCCATCATTAACTCAAGCCGAGACATAATATTATCTGTGAAAATGCATTCATCAAAGTTGTCACACCCTCGCCGGAGGCGGAAATACGAGGTGTAACGGAAGGGAACATAAGCACAAGATAATAGAACATACCAACGTTAAGATTAAAAGAAATAATACGCCATTACAATACTTGTTTAGCCGTCATCGGCAAATATATTACAAAGTTTAGTTCCCAAAATATTGCGTTCTATTACATAATGATTTGTAGTAACAAGTGAAAACTTCATTATGCAAGACCCGGTAGAAAAACTTACTAACGATCACCTGAAATGCATGAGAGAAAAACGGGTCAACTATGAAAATAGTTGGTGAGTAAACATGTTTAGCAAAATAAGAAAACTCGTAAGAAATATTCAAAGCTTTCGGTCAACGAAAAAATAGTCCACAAAGCAAAGGCATTGTAAATCCACTCAGTTCCAAGTTCCGCCCATACAAAACTTGCAACCTGTGTATTCACAACCCATTGCACAAAATATAGCGTATGAAGTAGTCAAGTATAAGCGGTCATAATAGTTCACAATATATTACCACGAATATAATAATTCAGGGATGCTACTGATGAAGCCAAATTAAGCTGGGTGCCACTACCCAAAGTTAGGTTGGGTGCCTCTTCCCAAAGATATAATGGGTGCCTCTTCCCAAAGATATACTGGGTGCCTCTTCCCAAAGATATAATGGGTGCCTCTTCCCAAAGATATACTCCGAACCTAGGAGACTTTATAGTGATGCTCCGAACATAGGAGACTTTATAGTGATGCTCCGAACATAGGAGACTTTAGGTCAAGGTCATAACATGTACGGTTCAATAAGTTCAAGTAAGGCATTATTTTATAATTTAGTTCAAGGATTTGTTTTAAGTTCACAAGTTCTAGTCAAACTAGTTAATAAAAGTAGTAAACAATTTAGCTCAAGAACGGTTCATGCATTTCGCCCCAAAATATAGTAAAACGGTAAAAAGGGGGTGTGATTACTCACTTGATGAATAGATGCGATGACAAAAGTGGTTACACCGAAATGTAGCGTGAATCCCGAAACTGACCTATTATGAATGATATGATATGCAATAAGTCATGATGTAATGTTATGCACGCAATTCAGATGATATTTATACCATTTGTGAGTTTTGAAAATAATACTTATCGTCGAAAAATACTCTTTTGACGTCTTGACCATTCTTAAATTACTTTACAAGTATTTACGTCAAAATGTCATCCTATAATAGTTTCTTAATGATTTATTGTGAAATTATCACTTTTCGCCGTAAAATAATGTCGTTGGAAATTTCATGAAAGTGACAAAAATGGCTTTGAAAAACTAGTCGTAAAATGGTGTATGTCGATCGTTAGGAAACGAACTCGACGGTTTTGGAAAGTTTGTATCAAAATCTAGAAGTTTCAGTTCATGAGTTTTCGACATAAAGGTCTCGAACATAAAGATAATAAGGGTTAAAGATGGTGATTTTGTCTAAGATGTGGTTTAAAAATGAGTTTCGGCAAAGTTTAAGCATCCGTAAATAATTTATTACAACTCCGCTATACAAACGGTTGGTCGTTTTGAAAAATATGCTTGGTGATCTTAATTTCATTAGAAGACATCTCGTTACAAAAAGTTCCACATCATTGATAAAAACAGCCGTCAATATGGTCGTTTTAGTTACCGTAACACTTATCTCGTAAAAATAATATAGTTTTTCTAAAAATAATAGTTACGGCCATTCTATGAAAACGTGTATATCTTAGTTGTTTCAAATCCGTTTTCTACGTATTATATGTCCTTAGCTTCGTATCAAAGTATACTAGTATATTTTTGATAAGTCGAAATAATTTGTGAAGCTTAAGGCTCGTTTTTGACTCGTACAAACCAAAAATAGTATGCTGAAATTTCTGAAAAATATATATTTCGTCGTCAAACTTGAAAAATTCATAACTTCTTCGTTATAACTCCGTTTTATTCCGTTCAAGCGGCCACGGATTCGTTTCAAAGTATATTTTCTAAATATCAAGACCAAAAATTCGTGCCTACTGTCGGATTTTCCAGAAAATCAAAATAAGGACAGACCACTTTTAATACTTATCGAAAATAGTTTTTCTCGTACTAAACCTATTCCAATCCCTTCAAATCAACTCCAAAGCTAATCTAATCCTACCATACACCTTCTTAGGGTGTCATGGTTTCCTAAACATCATCAAGACCAACATATACCAAGGGGATAATTATAGGATGACCTTTATATATATAACTCTAAAATCAATAGAAAAATGGTATAAACAACACAAGTCTTGCATGTTTGCTAGAAAAATGAAGAAATAAATATGAAATGAAGATGAAATATGTAAAATGATAGTAATATGCTTACAAGTAAACTTGATGAGGTGATTAGAACAAAGGTTTAACCTAAACACTCTAGGTTTTTATTTCAAAACCTTAACTAAGAGTGTATGCTAGATTGATTAACTTGAGCTTGAGAAAAAAATTGATGATCCCTTGTGACACTCTTGATAGAACCGGTTTTGAGAGGAAAGAAGCAAGAGAAAAAGAACTTGATCTACTTCTTGAATAATTGAGGTGAAAATGAATGAGTGTAAGAAAAAAGGTTGAGTGTAGATCTTTATATAAGAAATTGTTGCCAAATCAAATTAATGCACTACCCTCCCCACATGGCCGGTTTTTGGGGGGGGGGGATGCATCTCAAAAATATATTTTTTTTTTCTTTTATATAATGTACAATTGTTAACAAGTGTAGGAAAAATGTATAAGCAAAGGTAACTTTGTAAAATTGTAGGTACATTAGTGTATTTAAGGTAGTTTTAGGTAAAAGTAATTTTTAATAAATCAAAGTAGAGTATAATGAGATCATAAAAATTGTAAAAATACATTCCTTGTAAAATTTGAGTGATAAAATAATTATCGTGTCGTTTTTAAGAAAAACGTCGTAATAATATAAATTTAACGATTTATGTACAAAATAAATTTAGAACACTAGGTAAACTCAAAATATAGTTTTTATAAACTAAATGTAAGTATAAAAATATATCGGGATCATTTTTGGAAGCAACGGATTAATTGTTCAAAATAATAACTCACGCGATAACGTTTATTTAATATAAAATTTTCGCGTTTAATGTGAAATGAAAAATCATGAATGAACTAACATGATGCATATTTAATTTAAGAAATGACCGGAATTTGCGAATTGTGACAAAAGTACCAAACCTCACAACACAACAAGTCTCATTAGCAAATCACATAATCAAACAAATCCCTTGAGAAGCCAATCTGATTCAATCACGTGTACGGCCCAAGCTTGTTTACTTGAATAATCGTGGCAAGGTCCATGAAGTTACAATCACTTCCAAAAGAATTCAAGTCACAACCCATGATAATCCAACACTAAGCTTCCCACATTTAATTCCAAGCCCGGTCCAAACAATTATTCAACCCATAATATAACGTCACATTAAGCCAATAATATTCGTATCACATAACAAATAATTACCATGACACCATCAAATATGAGACTTGCGTGATAAAACAAGGAATACCAAAATACCCGGATCATGAGTACTCAACCAATATTACAATGACATTCGTGATATAACCAATACTTAACAAATCAAGATAAACACATATTAAGCCCAAATAATATCGGAATACCGCAGCTAGCAAATATTAAAACCATTCAAATCACTTCCTATAACTGGTCGGCCCGTATCAAAAACACCCAAGTACTCAAAAAGTCGGCCCAATCAAGAAATTGCATAAGCTCAACCGGATTAAGCAATTTGAAGCCCACGTCCAAAACAGAGATCCCACATGACCCATTTAGAAGGTCATACCCGGTAACACCCTAATAATCGGGATATAAAAAGGCATAACCCTCAGTGACTTAACCCTAATCTCATAAATTGTACGCCTCACATAACAGCTTCAGTTACCAACCCTAAATAATCTCTCAATTGATCCGCCTCTTTTTACAGAACTTCTACACCAAACTCTAACCCTAAATACAACTCAATACTCTTGTCCTTCCCCATCTTCTAATTCATTTTGCACAATCAGGCGAATCAACACCTACGAATCTGGAAGTGAATCACCTCGCCACAGGTATGGCTTTGAGGTATGACATAGGCTTCACGATGTAACAAATAAATTACCCCAGGTAGGTTTAATATTAAAGCATTGTTTTTGTTTTTGTCGAAGGAATAGAAGGCATCAACGACTCAAAGTTTTGAGTTAACAAACTTGTTAAACTCATTACTTAATTGTCGAATAATATCAAAATGTTTTGATTATGAGGCACATAAGTCTTTTGAATTAATGTGAGTATCCAACGAATCAAAGAAAAACAGATGTGACATGATTGTTATCATCTTTATCTTTAGATTCGGATAGTCATTAGAAGTTATATTCTTCAAAAGAATATGTGATGACAGGGTTGTGAGATGTAGACACTTGGTGGTCTTGATAAGGCATTAAAAAATTGCACAAACCCCTTCTGAGATTCATTACATTCGTGTTTTAGATTCGTGACATGGGTCTTCAGGAGGTGACGAGGGTTGTAGATGTCAAGGTGTTAGAATTGTTGTGATTTGTATTGGTGATATGAATCAGTTGATGTAGATTAAGGTATGATTGTTTTAGTTCTTGTATCATTGGCTGATGATGGTTTGGGTTAGGGTAAATGAGTATTGCAAATATGGTTTTAAGGTCATGTTAAGTTTAACTCATCTCATATTCATCCTTTCTGTCTTGCATCATCAACTCGCAACATCACTAACTTGCATATCAAACCATTTATGCAGCATGACAACTCGCTTATGACATTAAATCAATAGCAACTCGCTCAATAGCAAAGTCCAATAAAACCAAATGCGTGTTAAGTAACTCGCATGAAACTGAACCAGTACCCAACTCGCTTTAGAAAAGCAGCTGCAACTCGCATCAGTATATTCAATGTATCTGGACATAATATGCAACTCGCTTCATGACCAACTCGCATTCAGCATCTCGCTCAAAAGCTAGTGCAATAGAACCAAATGCGAGTTAAGTAACTCGCATGAAACTGAACCAGTAGAAACCCAACTCTCTTCATGACATTAAAAAAATGACAACTCGCATGTGACCAAAGGCAACTCGCAACAATACATTTAAAGAATCTGGACACCAAAGCAACTCGCATTCAAAAATGCGAGTTAAGACAAACAGCGTAAACACAGCTTGCTCCAAAGAAAGTACCAACTCGCTTGTATGAAACAGACCAACTCGCTTCAAAGAACATGACCATAAACAACCTATATGAATCAGCATAGTCACCAGAAAACTAAAACTAGATTCAATAAGCACAACCAGCAGCAACAAACAGATTTAGTCATCATAAAAACAGCAACATAAGACATGTTTTAACACCACATAACAACACTTGTAAAACCAGTTTTGCTACAACAAACCCACAAACCAATATCAAGACTATATGAATCAGTTTAAAGAAGCACATCAACCATAGTGCAAGATTTGACCAATAATAATGAACCACATCAACAACACAAACCGCATCAAATAATGAACAAATCGTATAAAACCATGAAATAAACCACGAGAATCAACACAAACAACAAAACCTAGGCTCTGATGCCAATTGTTAGGATCCAATATTTATGTTGTAAGATGATTCGGGTGGTCTAGGATTGTGATTAAACAAGAAAGCCATTTTAGAGAGATGAAGAGAGTTGAGAGGAGGTTCTTGAAAGAGAGTTGCTTAAACAAATGTAAGGTTAGATTCAAAGAAGCCACACCCCTTCCATGGATGGAAGGGGTATTTATACTTACAACTTACACGACCTCCTATCGGCCTGTGGATCAGGCATACAGTGGGTAAAGACCCGTCCTTCCTCCACGGTATTACACTAGACTAAGCTACGCTACAAATAAACTAATAAACTACTAAATAACGTAAATAACTATATGTCTACGAGCTAACTTATGCTAGATAATAGTTGGGGTGACCGACTCTTTTAATATGGAATTTTCTAATTCCTAACAAACTTCAACAGTTTGATAAAAACAAGGTCATGACCTTGATCAAATGTCCTCAGGATGTCATAGTTATAGGAAAGAAGTGGGTTTTCAGGAACAAAACTGATGAAAACGGCATTGTCATTAAAAACAAAGCCAGACTTGTAGCCAAAGGTTACAGTCAACAAGAAGGCATTGACTATGATGAGACATTTGCTCCTGTTGCAAGAATGGAAGCCATCAGGATCTTCCTTTCATTTTCTACCTACATGAACTTCAAAGTTTACCAGATGGATGTAAAAAGTGCATTCCTGAATGGTGAACTCACTGAAGATGTGTATGTTCAGCAACCTCCTGGCTTTGAGAGTAGTGAATTCCCTGACTATGTCTGCAAGCTTGATAAAGCCCTTTATGGACTGAAACAAGCTCCCAGAGCATGGTATGAAACTCTCTCAGCCTTCCTGATTTAAAACAAGTTTGTCAGAGGAAAGATAGACAACAAATTGTTTATCTATAGGACGAAACAAGATATGATACTAGTTCAAGTATATGTTGATGACATCATCTTTGGCTCAACAAACTACACTCATTGCAAACAGTTTGAAAAACTGATGACAAAGAATTTTGAAATGAGCATGATGGGTGAACTCACTTACTTTCTTGGACTACAAGTCAGGCAAACTGATAAAGGGATCTCCATCAGTCAAGAGAAATACACAAGAAATCTCTTGAAGAAATATGAGATATCTGACTGTGCCTCAGTGAAGACACTAATGGTCCCTCCTAACAACCTTGGACCTGATCTCACTGGCAAGTCAGTCAATCAAACCCATTTCAGAGGGATTGTTGGCTCACTGATGTATCTTACTGCTTCCAAACCAGACATACAATTCTCAGTCTATCTAATAGCAAGATACCAGTCCAATCCCAAAGAATCCCACCTCACTGCAGCCAAAAGAATACTCAGGCACCTGAAGGGAACCCCAAACCTTGGACTCTATTATCCAAAGTGCTCAGGGTTTGATCTCAAAGGGTACTCTGATTCTGATTATGCTGGCTGCAACATGGACAGAAAAAGTACCTCAGGGTCCTGTCAATTCCTTGGAGGAAAACTGGTATGTTGAAGTGCTAAAAAGCAACAATCAGTGGCTATGTCTTCAGCCGAAGCTGAGTATGTTGCTGCTGCAGGATGTTGTGCCAATGTATTATGGATGAAAAGTCAACTCAGTGACTATGACATCCACTACAAAATGGTACCCATCTTCTGTGATAACACTAGTGCCATTGCTATCTCCAACAACCCTGTCCTTCACCAAAGAACCAAACACATTGATATCAGATATCATTTTATCAAGGACCACATAATGAAAGGAGACATAGAGCTTCATTTTATTCCCACTGAATATCAACTTGCTGATATCTTCACCAAACCCTTAGATGAACCTACCTTCAAGAGACTGAAAGCTGAATTGGGAATGCTAGACATTGAAAGTCAGCAGCCTGAAAACCAATCCCAATCTCAATCAGTTTTCTCTGAAATGGTCCATCTCACTGAATGAGTAAGACTCATTCAGGGACCCTGACAGTTGATATTGAGCATTGAATGAGTAACTAAATGCTCCAAGTATCAGTTACTTAAATGTCCTAGGTTGGTAACCATGCCAATTAAATATAGGAATATATGTCTTTGTATCTTACTATCAGGGGTCCCTCATACTTGCCTCATCCCACTTGGCATTAAATGCCTCCTCTCACATAAAATATCCTGTGGATATTTTATTACTGCAAAATTGCACTTTTACTGTACACTGCAACTGTTTCCTTGAAAAACGGGATTTTACTGCGGTATTGGAGTGGTGGCATTAAATGTGGAGATTCAAAACGTTTTCAAAAACCGGCTTTACAAATTCCCATTTATGCACATTTTACCCCTCTCACCACTCTATAAATACCCTCTTCTAAACCATACAAACACACACAAATTATTTTCTGTAACAAAACTCTATTAAAATTCTTTCTCAAACCCAGAAAAAAATTTGTGTGTTCTTCAAAGAATCATCAAACCTTTTTAGAAAAACCTTCTCTGTAAACCTTTACAAAAGTTTTTTTGTCACAACTTGAGAGATTCAAAACCCTTTTAATTGTTCTTGTCAAGATATTTTTCTCTAAACCCTAAAACATTTTAATGGAAATGGCAAGAACACAATCTCTTCAGTTTGCATCACAGTGGGTAGGTGATGTTAGCAATGTTGAATTTAAAACAAATAATGTCATAGGTAATTTTGAATACCCTCAAACTGTCCCAGCCTATAAGGACATTATGAAATTTTTGTTTAACTGCCCACTGAAAATGGCCTTTGTTCAGTGTCCCTCAATTGTATACCAAAATCTCCTCAGGGAGTTTTGGGCTACTGCAGTGGCCTATGACCCGACACCCTCAACTAATGAGACAGACCTACGACCACTCAGGAAGTATCTCATTAAGTTCAGTCTGTTTAATGAGGAAAGATCAGTCACCCTGGATTACAAAACTTTTTGCACCTTAACAGGGTTAGACTACAATAACGGAGTTTATGTCGCCCATCCTGAACCCTCCACAGTGAAGGATGGGTTAAAACAAATCGTTTTGGATCCAAAATTTTTGGACAAGACCCCAGTCACCAAGAGTTCATTTCCCGTAGCTTGGAGGATCCTATTCACTTTTGTGATTCAGGTCCTCGGCGGGAACCACTCATCCACTGAACAAGTAAATTCTCTTCAGTTGATGATGGCACACTGTTTGATGAATGGGGTCAATGTCGACATGGGAGAGATCATTTACAGTGATCTCGTAACCAAGCTGCTGAGTAAAACTAGGACGAAATATGTTTCGTATCCTAGGTTTATCTCTTGTGCTTTGCAAGTGTTACTGGGTTGTAATTACCCTCAGGAGTACAAATATACTGCTTTACCTAGTACCCTGAGTCAATCAAATATTCAAAAAGACCCA
Organism: Chrysanthemum seticuspe; assembly: GCA_019973895.1. NCBI lineage: Eukaryota > Viridiplantae > Streptophyta > Magnoliopsida > Asterales > Asteraceae > Chrysanthemum > Chrysanthemum seticuspe. The sequence goes on along the minus strand of BPTQ01000008.1, from coordinate 273,467,268 downwards.
TCCCTAGTCACTGATATTGTATTGACGGCCCATATGATTGCTGTAAACAATCAGAGGGATTCAGTGTCTCCAAACCCTGCTCTTAAAAAGAGAAAGGGGAAGTCTCATACTGGGACTAAGACCAAACCCAAGTCTCAGGGCCCTGAGGCTTTAGGAACACTGCCTAAAAGGCACAAACAACCCCAGACTGAAAAGACACCCATTGGAGACCAGGAAACATCCACCCTGGTGACAACGAAGGACACTGATAAATCATAATCAGTGCCCTTGGTCCCAACTACTACTCCCCAAGATCCAGAGGGAAACATACAACCCGCTGGTAGGGGAGCGCCTTCCACTTCGCCCAAGGATGACATTAGCAAATCACAACCTTTGTCTGAGAGCACACTGATTGATCACAAAGACTCAGAGGGAACTAAAAAACCCGCTGATAGGGATATAACTGTCACTGACTCCGCCAAAGACACTGGGAAATACCCACCAGTGTCTCAGGGGTCACTGGGGGATAAAGACTCGGAGGGAAAGGAACAACCCTCCGATACAGAACCCACCACCAATCCTGACTCCAGAGAAGGCACTGGGAAATGCCCATCAGTATCTGAGGGGTCAACGGGGGACAAAGACTCAGAGGGAAATATACCACCCGCTGATACGGAACCCATCACCCCTACATTGTTAACTATTGCTGAGGTCGCTGATCTGATATTCTCTGAAGAAGAACAAGATGATAGTTAAGATGCAATTTTATCAGCAGGAGAAGAAGTGGACGCTGATGCTCAATCTGAACAAGAGCCTCAGCCTGATCTACAAAAGTCTAAAGAGTCACCATTCCAGCCAGAAGATAATGACTCTGACTCTTCTGCATCTTCCTGTCCTGAAGAATTCAGGAGATTTGATAATACTCTTCCACTAACAGAGAGGCAACTGGTTATGTGGATCACTAAAGCTTCAAGGAAGCTATATTCAAGGGTCACTGAAACCTTATGGGATCAACACACTAAAGCTGCTGCCAGCTATGTAGATCTGAAAGATGAAGTTTTTTTTATCTCAACACCAACACCAATGAGCACAGGGATCTGATGTATGACAATCTTCATAGACTGGATGAAAACTTGGCTAAATTTCTCAGGCACCTTCAAAGTGTTGGCACAAAGATAGATGAAATCAGGGAATCTATCAAAGAAGACCCAGCGCTTAACTCCAGAGTGCTGGAGGCTACTGAGGCTTACTTGAAACAATCCTTTAGCCTTACTAGACTAATCGAAATGCTCAAATCTGCAAATGTTTAGGGTCTTCAATCTTCAGTCCAGTCTCTTCAGGCTACATTGGGCTCTTTGGATACTCAGATGGCTACTCTGGCTCAGACATCGTCTTCTATGGCCTGGAATCTTGGGCCCAGACTGACTGCTTTGGAAGTATCTCAGGCTAATTTAGAAGAAAAGGTCACTGGTATTCAATCAGATACTTCAGATATCAAGGCAATGGTTACTGAGAATTATCAAGCCTTTAAGGGTCAAGCAGCTCAGACTCCCTCAGTGCCACCTACAACTCTTGCCCTCAATGACGCTACGGTAACAGTTGAGGGGGAGAATATTGCTGAAGAAACTCCTTCTCACACTGAGGGGGAGCCAACACCACCTATTTCAGCAACACCAATTTCATCAATCCCACCCTTATCATCATCAACAACAACAATGGTTATGACATTTACACCCATCACAACAACACCACCACCACTGGTAGCATCATCATCTTCCTCAGGCCAGGACAAAGGAAAAGGCATAATGCAAACTCCTGAACCTGAGAAGATTCCTTACAAGATCAGCGACACTGAATATCTGCTCACACCACAACAGCTAAGTGCCTATCTTGCAAATGAAGAAAGGAAACAGAAACTAGCGGAGGAAGAAAGGAAGAGCAAAGAAGCACTGATAAAAGTTGTCGCTGAGGAAGCTGAGAACATAGGGATTGATCCTAAGAAGCTTGAAAAGGGTCAGGCAGGACAGAAGTTCAAGGATGCTCAGGCTGCTAAGATGGCTGAAATGAGAAAGCAGTTGGAAGAAAAGAACAAAAGAACTGTGGAAAACTAGAAGGGGGGGTTGAATAGTTTTACCAATTTAAAATTTCCTTTAAATATTTAGATCGACTTATGTCAATCTATTTGGTTGTTTATGTTGGACGTCGATAGATAGATATATAAACGTGTAATGAAAGATAAAGAGTAAGAAGCACATCACCACGACACAAGTATTTATAGTGGTTCGGCTACAAGGACACCTTCCTTGCCCTACTCCACTCCCCAAGTCACCTACTCGAGAGTTCGTAAACACTACACCAACTCCTTATGGCGGAGAAGCCTTCACAACGTCGCCTACACCTTTTTCCGGTACAAAGCTAAATACCGAGTTCTTTCACACCAAGGCGAACCACACCTAACACAACGTCGCCTACCCTTTATACGGTGCTAGGCTAACCACCGAGTTCTTTCACACCAAGGAGAACTAATCCTATCACAACGTCGCCTACCATTTATTAGGTACTAGTCCAAGCACCTAGTTCCATTACTATGGAGGAACTACTACCCTTCACAACACAACACCTAATACCAAGGAGATCCACTCCTTGTTACAACACCATCAAGGATATCACCATCCTTGGAAATAAACAAATACTTATATGTATAATGATGCACCTCATCGATTATACGACCTTGGCATTCTTCCCAAATGCCACTTGATTTGATTCATAGGCATCCTTCACTAATGCCTTTGACACAATGCTTGGCACCTTTCACTAATGCCTTCGTCTTGACACCTTTAGCATTCTTCACTAATGCTTTTGACACGGACGATAAGAACCTTTCACTAATGCCTTCATCTTGACACTTTCGGCATCCTTCACTAATGCCTTTAACCCAACATCTACGGAGGAAGAAAGAACTATCAACAAGAGAACCTTAGTTGTCTTGATGATGACGAAGCATGGCAACTTATGGACTTGAGCTTGCTCGTTTTCAAGAGGTGGTGATCTCGCCTTTAAGAGGAACCTAGAGAATCACACAAAAACAAAAGACAAACTACATAGATCACTTGGATATGAGGTTAGAGAGGTATGATACTTGGGGAAAGTATGTGTGTAAAGTTGTGTGTAGAAAGGAAGAAATGGCTCTTTATTTATAGAGGAAATTTTCTACTGTTCCCCGGATCCCGCGGATCCCTCCCACAAGGGATCCGGCTAGCACAAAGCTAGTGATCCGTGGGACGCTCCTCTTTGCCCATGGGTATTTTTGGTTATGGGTCATGGGTTATGGGTTGATCCATGGTTTTCTTTCTAGATACAATGTATCTCAAGGATACAATGAACTTGGTTAAGTGGTATATATAAAACCATGGGTTATGGGTCAATACCATTTGCTAGTTTTTACCCATTTAGTATATACTTGTTTTTACCCATTTTAGTATATACTTGTTTTTACCCATTTTAGTATATACTTAGTTTAAGTATATGCTAGCCCAATATGTAAACACTAGTTGTTGTACATATGTATCTAAATTATAAAATCACTTATACTTGTTTTAGTGTTTTATGTAAAAACGTAAGTGTGTTAGGAAACTATTGACTCAAACTATTTATGTATTCTATTTGTTTCGTTAAAATGATTTTACGTTTGTTATCGACAAAACATTAGAAGATCGTAAAATATAAATAAAGTTTTTACGGCTTATTTGTATTAACAATCTCCCCCTTTTTGTTGATGACAAAACATAAAATTATTTTAAGAAAAAACTAAAATTCGTAGCAAATTTGAATTAGTAGTTTTTACTTTCTTCTCCCCCTTTTTGTCGAAACAAAAAGTGTTAAAAGAAACTAACATAATTTTTTTTTAAGAAAAATATGTAAAAGAAAATATGAAGAGAGCAAGTGACGGGAATGGTACTCGTCTTAACTCCCCCTTGACGAGTCCATCCCTTTGAGAGGGCGTCAAGGACATGACGTAAAATAAACTAATGTGTTTGCAAATATGTTTGCAAATGGTTCATCTAAGTGATGAAAAAACGTGCTCCCCCTTGAAGATTGCAAAGTTGCAATGGGGTGTCATGAAGTATAATCCAAAATAGGATTAAGTTGCAAATGTTTTTGCAATATCGTTTGACACAAAGCTCCCCCTATCTTTATGGTGTCAAGATCTTCATATGTTATTTTGAAAATCAACAAAGTAAAGGTTAGAAAAGAAGAGTATAGTGCATAATTTCCTGCAAATAAAAACTCAAGTTAGTAGAAATTTGTGCTTCTGTACCACGGATCCCACGGTTCCCTTCTTGGAGGGATCCGGCTAGGCATTTTAGAGGGATCCGGCTATCTGGTGACAGTTTCTTCAGCAGTGAAGATGTGTCAAAAAATGCTAATCAAGAGATGATATATGTGTGAAATAACAAGCACAACGCACAAAATAATCATAGCATATAAATATTCATTCAATAAAACAAGAGATAACCAAACAAATCTCTAAAACTAAGAGAATGAACTAGGACATACAAGTACCACTTAATACTAACTAGAATTACTAGACTTAAGAACGCTACAATGTGCTTGAGTCTAGGGATGAGTGGACTTGTTGATTTGATCCAACTTTGCAAGAAGATGATTAAACATGAAATGTATCTCATTTCGTGCTTCTTGAACAAGTCCTTAAGTGATTAGAAAATTTGGACAATTATTGTCTTGGTTTGGACCTGGGGGGAAATGGATATTTTGAGGAGGCTCTATGTGTGATTGTGGGTCTTCATTTTGAGAAGTAGGAAGAGGTTCTAAAAATGAGGGTGGTAGTGGAACTTCTTCCATATGATTAAGGTTGTTCCTTGTCTCCCATGATGGGCTAGTTGGTGTTGTTGGTGGTTCCCTATTCAATGAAAATGTTGGTGAATGGGAGGTTCTTGGTGGTGAATGATCCAATGAGTATATGTTTGGGTGGGGGAGAGGCTCATTCAAGGAGTGTAGTCAATGCTTAATGAATGAGGGTTTTGATGGCTTGCTAGAACTAGTCAAGTTTGGTTTTGAACTAGATGATCCTTTTTCTAGTCCGAAAGGTTTGATGCTAATCCTTGCGGTTCTCTTAGCCTTTGTTGGATGAGTTTGGTGAGATGGGGTTCTAGTATCATTATCTCTAATGGGGGATATTTTGGTGGATGAGATTTCATGTATCATTTGACTCTTTCTTTTGGATGATCCTATGGTTGAGGAGTTGTTGCTAAGAGCCTTAGTCATGGTGATGATGATGCTAATGTAAGCTTAAAGGTAAGTGAGGATGGTGCCTTAAACCTAAGGTTAATTTGAATTAGGAAATTAAATTCTTGGCCACTTAGAGGACTAAGCATGCTCTTAAGATTTTGATCAGCTCTAGGAGGATAATAAATGAATGCTAAAAGTGGTTAGAGAACCAAAGGTGACTTAAAATTGAATTTGGAAGCTGATTGAGGCTTTCTGCAACTACGGATCCCGCGGATCCCTCTCAGCAGGGATCCGCATGGTTAAAGACCAGGGATCCGACTGTCAGGCAGGTTTTAGGTGAAATGATTATGCTTTTGTAAGGTTTATTATCAATGGATTTCAAGGTTTTGACTTAATTTTGAAGTCTTTAGCTGTTGGATATCTCAAATCCTCAACCATAATAAGTGATGGTGCTTAATGATGGTTTTGGGCAAGAAAATTGACTTCGGGTAGTCTAACTAAGTGTTTGACAAGGATACCATTTAATTTGATATGGAGAAATGGTGGTAACAAGTCCTAGAAGTCAGATGATGACCTAAGAAGAATTTACTAAAATCTTTAAAAATAAAGAGAAAATGAAAAACTATTTTTGAGCCTAATTTTGAGTCAAAGATGATTAAGATCAATTTGCTAAAATTGAAGAATAGACCAAACTAAGTGCTATCAGACGTGATAGATAATGTGTGAGTGTTGGAGCGGAATTATGGTGAGTTTTGACGAGTTGATAAATCAAAAATATTTCGAAATATATCCTAGGTAAGTCATGGATGAGAGTGAGGTTTTCAACTATTTGAGGACGACTTAGTTGGCTCTAGTATCTTATGTTTGACTCGTGTGAGGTGATCTAGTAGACTATTTTGATGTAAGCAAATCTGCATTGCATATCAGATGCCACGGATCCCGCGGTTCCCATCTGGGAGGGATTTGGCTGGTTCAAATTCTGGGATCCGCCTACTGCAGATCAGAGAGCTTTCAGCAAATGTGCAACTTTGCACTTTATATTAAATGCTTCTCCTATTTGTTTCTATGGGGACTAAATGCAAGAACACAACTAATATAATGTATATCAAAGTAGGAAGAGCTAAAATTTCTAGAATGAGTGACGACGACCACTCAAGGGGTCGTAAAATCTCATTTTCCAAATACCTAAGTTAGGATTGTTTAGTGCCCAGATATGGCGATACCTACATACTACGAGCATAGTTTAAAGTGTTACAAACCGTTGTTTGAAATTGTTCATCATACATTTGGGTCCTAAGACCTTACCTCTCTTCTCCTCCCCATCTCGTCTTCACCCGTCCTCCACTCTTTATCATACCATTTCTACCTATTTTTCTTCAAGAAATTGGCAAAGCACTTGAAGATTCCCTTGGTTTGTTGCCATTCGGGTGATGCACCAGGAACGTCCGGCAATTGGTTGATATATTCCAAGGGGTCGAGTTCGGTATTTCCGAGTGGGTTGCTACTTCCTTCTCCTTCTCTTTGTCTTTCCTTTTCTTCCGAGGAATCCGTGGGTGGGTGAGGCCTCTTGCCATCTACCATAAACCTTGTGGTTCTTCTCTCGGTCAATGGTACCATATCCTTGTTGCAAAAGCTATGGTCATAGGTTTGTGGAGAAGGATCTAATGCAAAGATGAATTTAGCAAGACGGGTTAGGAGCATTGCATACGAGAGCACCATCTTGTCCATGCTTCTTACACTTACCATTCTCTTGACCATGTAGTAGGCAATGTTAAAGCGAGTATCAGTCACTAGACAATAGATCATGAAGCTTAGACATGCGTTGGGGTGATCCTTGTTTCCTACTAGACACACCACATTCTCCCTTATCACATCTTCCCATTTTCTATACAACGCGTACATCTCCGAGAGCTCCATTTGGAAAGGATCCCTATAGATTACTTTCGACTTCCTAGTAACCCTTGATGGGGATGCTCTTGGCATAAACACAGTTTCCTTTACCGTGGTTGCTTCCGGGATTGTCGCGTGATAAATTTCGTGATGATCAACCATAGAGTGTATCTCCTCCAACGACCACTCATTAGAATGCATGCAAACCCCGTCATATGGAACCCCTATTATTCTTCCAAACTCCTCAAGTGAAAGAGTGTATTCATGTCCATTTATGGTGAATTCAATTGAGATGGACCCATCATCATTTCTAATTATATCCATTGTCTTGTAGAACTCAAGCACAAAGACCGGGCAAATTTGCTCGTTTATATCCAATAAACAATCAAACCTAATAGTTCCAAGTACTTCCCTTATGTCGGTATTTGTGTTAGGAATTAGAAATTCCAAGTATTAAAGAGTCGGTCACCTCAAGTATATGTAATCGTTAGAAAGCTCGTAGTCGTAGTTATTTTAAGTTAAGTAGTATTTAGTTTAGTAACACCGTGGAGGACGGACGGGTCTTTACCCACTGTTTTCCTGATCCACAGCCCGATGTGTGGCGTTTTATTGTAAGACTATAAATACTCTCTACCTTCCAAGGTAGAGAGTTGGAGCTCATAATAAGAATTTTCTTTCTCTCACTAAAGTTCCCTAAACCTCTAACTTTCTCTCTCTAGAACTCACCTTTATACGCCTACTTTGTGTTATGGTTTGATGTGTATGTGAAATCCAATATCCTACAATTGGTATCAAGAGCCATGGTTAGATCATATCTTACATATCTTTTGATTTCTAGTGGTTTTTAGGTGGTTTTTGAGTTTGAAAAAGTTTAGTGGTTTTTGCATCATTTGGTTGATTTCTAGTGTTAAAGTTTGGATTTTGGTAGTACTTTTGTGTTTAGAATCATCTCAAGTGTTTAGGTTTTGATTTAAAAGGTTTGAATCATAGTGGTTGGGTTGTTTTTGGATTGAAAAGTGGTGTTTATGTGTTTTTCATGCTAGCGACTTGAGCCACGGAAAGGTATTCTTGGTAGCGACTTGCTTTACAATTTGGTAGCAAGTTGTTGTTTAACGCCTTAGCGAGTTGAGCTAGCGACTTGTCTATTGAGACAAGCCGACAAAAAGTACAGTTAGTGGATTCCCCACTACGAGTAGCGACTTGGTTTAAGTTAGCGACTTGTACTTTATATTGTTAGTGACTTGGTGTTAGCGAGTTGGTACCTAGCGAGTTGTTATTTAGCGACTTGAATATTTAGCGACTTGGTGCTTAGCGAATTGCTGCCAAAATTTTGTTAGCGACTTGGATTGTAGCGAGTTGTTATATAACGACTTGGAACTTTAGCGACTTAGCACTTAGCGACTTGGTTCACAGTTTTCCTAGCGACTTGAGTGATTTCCTTTAAATACGGTTTTCTCTTGATTCAGTAAAATCCCGTGAAAGAATCTATTTCCCGGTTTAATCATAGAGTTATAAAATCCCGTTTAATTTGTCATCATGTCTACCAACGTTCCTACAATCATCTCCACTGTTGCCGAGGATGTTCAAGCAGCTGGTTCAGATACTCGTCCACCAATGCTTGACAGAACTGACTACGACTCTTGGGCTCAACGAATCAGATTGTACTGTCTTGGAAAGGAAAATGGAGTCAACATTCTCAAATCCACTGATGAAGGACCATATCGGGTTGAGACAACTAGAGACTTAATTGATACAGCTGAAGATGGAACAATGATCTATGGAATTAACAGACCAAAGACATATGATGAGCTCGATGATAAGGAGAAAAAGAGATTCGATGCTGATATCAGGGCTTCTAACATCGTACTTCAAGGTCTTCCAAAAGATATCTACAAGCTGATCAATCACAACACCGAAGCAAAGGCAGTATGGGATAATGTCAAGATGCTTCTCTCAGGTTCTGAATTAACTATAGAAGACAGAGAATCACAACTCTATGATGAATTTGAACACTTCAAGATGAAACCAGATGAGATTGTTTATGAGTACTATGTGAGATTCCACAAGCTTGTTAATGACATGAGGAACATCAGAATGACTATGCCTAACATTCAGCTGAACTCAAAATTTGTGAACAACATGAATCCCGAATGGCACAAGTTTGTCACTTCTGTGAAGCTCACTAAAGGATTGAAGAATACAAACTATGAGCAACTCTATGCCTTCCTCCTTCAGAATGAGAGACATGCTATGTTTGAAAAAAGGATTCTTAATCAGTTCAAAACCAACCAGGGAGAGACAAGCTCTTCAAATGACTCAACTGCCTTCTACTCAAACATCGGAATCACAACCAAAGCCTCACAAGTCATACCCATGGGTAATGGTAATCACAAACTCATTCCTGATCCTATGTTCAAACAAGCTGATGCTGATGCACACGTGGGAAACTTCATTAATCAACTAGCTCTTCTGATTAGTCAAAACATGAACTATCTTCCACACACCAAAAACAATCTCAGAACTGCTTCCAATCCACATAATCAATCCACTGTCAGAGATGGGAAGGTTATGGTGCAGCCAGTTCAAGAACGACAGTACGAACAAGCAAGAGGTGGAGCTGGTAGAGGTTATGCTGCAAATCAGAATAGAGGAAGGAATGGAAATCAGGGTCAAGCAAAGCCAATCAAATGTTACAATTGTGGAGGTGAGGGACACATTGCAAGGAACTGCACATCACCAAAACGCCCTCAGAATGCTGAGTACTTCAGGGATAAGATGTTGCTTGTGCAAGCTCAGGATAATGGTGCAGCTTTAGATGAAGAGGAATTGTTGTTCTTGGCTGAGGGAAATGCTAAGACATATGATGCAGATGTGGATGAGCAACCAATTCAGGAGATAGGCCATAATCATCAGAATGCCTTTCAAGTAGCTGATTGTGATGCATACGACTCTGATGTTGATGAAGAACCCACTGCACAAACCATCTTCATGGCCAGCATTTCTCCAATGGTCTCTCCTAAAGTCTCTTCATCACCACAAGCTAGTCCATCCAAAGACAAACTCATCTCTGAGGTACTAAAATTATACGATGAAGTTGATGAGCAAAAGATACATAACGAAGTACAATCAACTGTGTTTATTGAATCAGATATTGAAAATATGGGTAATATCAATGTTGTCCCATATGATCAATATGTGATACAAAGTGAAAGTGAGATTGTACCAAGTGATGCATCTTCTGCAGTCAACAATGATTATGTTTTTGATGAATTCACTGCATGTGCCCCTGATGATTCTGTAATTTCTGAACTAAATGCCTATAAAGAACGTGTTGCTATTTATGAACAACGTGCAAAATTTGAGTTGACCACCCGTGAGCAGGAAATGGATGACCAAATGCGTACAACTATTAGAAAAAGTAGGTTTAAAGAAGAAGTATTAAAACAAGAGTTAAACTCCTTACAAGAAAAGCTTTCTAAAACTGCTAAGCAAAAGCAAAAACTTCAAGAAAATGTTAAAATGCTTAAGCAAGAATTCAGTGCTAAGGAATCAAAACTTTTGAATGATTTTTCTAATCTAAAAACCTTGAAAAACAAGCTTGAAAATAAGTTGTACGTACAAGGAAATACCATTCAGACTACTCACTTAATCACTAAGCATAGAGTCTTAAGCGATAAGCATAGCATTCCCCTTGTTGAGGAACCAAATCCAGAGGTCATTAAAAAGGCTAGAAATGCTCATAAGGTTCTTTATGATGGCAATGAAATCCTTAAACCTAGACAGAAACCTAGTTGCGTTGAGTGCACTGAGGAAGATAAGAAATCAGATGAAGTCACTAGGGAAAAGATGAACAAGAAATTAGATGATCCTAAATGTAAAGAGAAGAAAATAAATATCACTCGCCATGATTACAAGAAGGAGAATTGGATTTCCTTGAACATGTTTAAGCCTCAAACGTTGTTAACACCCGAACAAGTGTTCTGGAAAAAGGATTTAGATAAGCAAAAGGCAGAGAATCTTGTTGTAACAAACCCTCCCTTTAGGAAAATGCCTTCAGCGACTGTGTATCCTCCCAATACACCAATGCATTCAGTTCCTAGGACTATTGCCACTAAAAGCAAGACCTTAATCAGTCAATATGTTATTTTTCAACTATTTGTTGATTTTGAGAAAACTTGTAAGAAAAGGATCACACCCACTGGCATAACTGAAGGGGAAAGGGGTTTTGAGCAAACAAAAGAATGTTATTTAACTGAAGTCATGCCTTTCTTTAAACAGCTAAAAGATGATTTTGAAAGTCTTAAAAAGGGAATGAACTTAGACATTAAAGAAATAGAAAAGGAGTTTGATGCAATGATTGTTGAGGTTAGTGACTATGAGCGAGCACTAAAATATAATGAAATTGAGAGGAAGAACTTGCATACATTAAATGAGTCTCTTATTACTGAATGTGTTGCTCAAGATGTGTTTTTCACTGCTACAAATTGTTCTATTAATGCTTCCAAATTTCATGAATTATCTGTTGCCCTGAAAGTCTCTCATGATCGTGTCATTGAGCTTGAAAAAACTAATTCTAAACTAAATGAGAAAATTGAATTGGATGATCACGACAATTTGGTTAAACATTTTTCTAAACTAGAAGTTGAGCATTTTAATTTACAACTAAAATATCAACATCTTAAAGAAAATGTCAAAACTTCAAATATCAAGACATCCTCAGATGCTCCAGAGTTTGATGCAGTTTTTCAAATTAACAAACGTGATGAACAGATTCAAGCTCATTGCAACACGATCAGAAAGTCGAAAGCCCAAATCTCTCAATTAAAGGGTCAAACGAACAATATGACAGGCTCCCAAATGCCTCCTCCTCTAGATTCTCAGAATTCTCAAACATTTCATCTTCAAAACTTAGTAAATGCATTACGAAAGGAAAACGAAAGTTTTCTAGAAGAAAATGAAAAGGTTAAACGTCATTTTAATGAGTTATTTGAATCAATAAAGGTCAATCGTAACAAAAATAACGAACAAATAGCTTCATTGCAAAAGGAAATTGAGAATCTGAAGAGCCAGGTAAAAGGGAAAATGCCAAAGACCAATGGGGAGAATGGTGTATCAAAGGTTCACTCTTGTAATAAATATGCTTTGTCTGTGAAATATGTGCCCCCTCATCTCAGGAATAACAAACTTGCTATTCAAACATATTTTTCATCCCTTAAGGACTGTCTAGAATGTCTCCGTGAGATTGTTGAAGAGGATAAGTTAGAGAAACCACTTGACAATGCAATTGGGCATGCATGCTTATATGCCAAACGATCTCAAGAAATTCTAGAATGCTTAATCACAATATGCCCTAAGTCCTTAGGTGAGAGAGTTAATCCTTTGATTCCGTGTTCTATGCCTAGTGCCAAGTATGATATTCATTCGATGCCCAATGTTTTGAATGTGAACTCTAGTGTGCCTTCTAGAAGTACAAATTCCAGCACTTCTAGTGTTAAGAAAGTGAACCTTAGTATGCCTGCATGTAGTTCAGATCCCAGCACATCTAAACAGGAGAAGCAAAGAGTAGCAAAACCAACTAATGTTCCCATTCCCTCTACAGGAGTAATCAGTGACATTAAAGAGAGCAGGTCAAAGTCTCAAGACAATACAAGGAATGACAGGACCTCGCAAGCTAAGAATGTGCATTGGAAGAAAGTAGAAGACCAACCTAGGAACTTTAAGTTTGAGCCGAATAAAATGAATCGTGTTGATTCTAGTATTAGCCATAGGCGTACTGTAATTAATTCGAATTCTGATACTATTTGCAAACCTTGTAATGATGTCTGCTTGAATTTTGTTGCTAATCATGAATGTGGTATGAATACTTTGTCTAATACTGTCAAATCCCCAGTGAATCTTGTCAATGAAAAATATCATGCTAAGAAGGCAAAAAGGCAAAGGCGAAAGAAAGTTAGAAAACAGTGGAAACCCACAGGAAGAACATTTAGTAAGATAGGCTATCATTGGATACCTGTTGGTCATAAGACTAATCAGACAATGCCCACTAGAAAATGGATGCCTACTGGTAGAACTATTACCTTAAGAAGTGAGCACACTTTGAATAGAGCTAATACTGACACTAGTACTGCATCTATTCATAATGATTCCATTGCCTTAATTTCTGATATGAATGCTTCTATTTCTGATGTGGGTGTTCCAACCATTGTTACTAACCAAATGGAACCCATTCTTGCATGGGGATCCCAATTATCCAGTTATCCATTCTTGTCTGTGTTCAACTGCAGATCGTTCAAATCGTTCTGTGGTACCTGGACTCAGGCTGTTCCAAGCATATGACTGGCGACCGGTCGCGGCTCATGAACTTCGTGAGCAAATTCATCGAGACAGTTAGATTCGGGAATGATCATTTCGGTGCAATTATGGGTTATGGAGATTATGTTGTTGGCAAAAGTGTTATCTCCAGGGTTTACTATGTAGAAGGTCTTGGTCATAACTTGTTCTCTGTTGGTCAATTCTGCGATTCTGATCTAGAAGTAGCCTTCAGAAAACACACCTGTTTCGTTAGAGAACTTGATGGTAAGGAACTTTTAAGAGGTTCACGTGGTTCAAATCTATACACCATCTCTATCGAAGATATGATGAAGTCTTCTCCAATTTGCTTGCTGTTAAAGGCTTCTAAAACAAAGTCATGGTTATGGCATCGTCGTCTCAATCACTTGAACTTCGGCACCATCAATGATCTCTCCAGAAAGGACTTAGTTGTAGGTTTACCTAGACTCAAGTATGAAAAATATCATCTTTGCTCAGCTTGTCAATTGGGAAAAAGCACGAAATATGCCCACAAACTCTGTAATTGAAGTTCTTCATACCCTTCATATGGATCTGTGCGGCCCAATGAGAGTGCAAACTATTAATGGGAAGAGATATGTTTTAGTAGTGGTTGATGACTACTCCCGATACACTTGGGTTAAGTTTTTGAGGACAAAGGACGAAACTCCAGATGTCATCATTAAAATCATTAAACAACTTCAGATCAGACTCAACAAAACAGTTCGAATCGTCCGAACTGACAATGGAACTGAGTTTGTTAATAAAGTACTCAATGAATTTTATGAAAATGTTGGAATCAGTCCTCAAAGAAGTGTTCCTCGAACTCCTCAACAGAACGGTGTAGTTGAAAGACGAAATCGAACTCTTGTGGAAGCCGCAAGGACTATGCTGATTTACTCAAAAGTTCCAATGTTTCTCTAGGGTGAAGCCATCGCCACTGCATGCTACACCCAGAATCGATCCCTGATTCACACCGCTCATGGAAAAACTCCATATGAACTTATCCACAACAGAAAACCTAATCTTTCATTCTTTCGTGTGTTCGGTGCATTGTGTTATCCAACTAATGAGGGCCAAGATTTAGGCAAACTTAGAGCTAAAGCAGACATTGGAGTATTTGTAGGTTATGCATCAAACAGAAAAGGATACCGAATCTACAACAAGAGAACCCAAAATATCATGGAAATAATTCACGTCACGTTTGATGAGCTGACCGGTCAAATGGCTCCTGGACAATCCAGTTCAGGACCCGCACTTCAAAACAGTCCCATTGGTTCATCCCTTGTACCTAATTCTTCTCCAGCAACTCCATATGTACCTCCATCTGAAGATGATTTAAAGAAATTGTTTGATCCTATGTTTGATGAACTTTATGATCCAAGTACTAATGAGGTGTCGATTCCTACAACAGAGGCTGCTCATATTCCTGTGATTGAAGTCAATCCTTCAGTCTCAATATCATTAAGTCAAGAAGCGCCTGCTGCTGATCCTTCAGTCTCATCAACAAATCATCATTCTTCAAATGTACATCATGGAACTGTTCCTGGCATCAATGATGAAGTTAATCCCTTTGCTACTCCTGAAGATGCTCCATTTGAAAAAATATTTGCTCCTGAATCTTCATCAGAACCATCTTCTTCAGGAGACATCGACTCTGCTACTTCAGTCCCTCAACAGCTACCACATGAACACCTCAGAAAATGGACTCACGATCATCCATTAGACAACATCATTGGAAATCCCTCTCGTCCAGTATCCACACGGAAACAACTTGCAACCGATGCCTTATGGTGCTTATTCAACTCCGTACTCTCTAAGATCGAACCAAAAGATGTTAAAACCGCCATGAATGAAGATAGCTGGTTCAATGCCATGTAAGATGAAATTCATGAGTTTGATCGACTTGATGTATGGGAGTCAGTACCTGCTCCAGATTGTGCTATGATTATTGCTCTAAAATGGATCTTCAAAGTGAAACTTGATGAGCATGGTGATGTGTTGAAGAACAAGGCTCGATTAGTTACTAAAGGATACCGTCAAGAGAAGGGTATTGACTTTGAAGAATCTTTTGCTCCTGTTGCTCGAATCGAGGCAATCAGAATCTTTTTGGCTAATGCTGCTAGTAAGAACATGGTAGTCTATCAGATGGATGTAAAGACGGCAATTCTGAACGGAGATCTTAAAGAAGTCGTCTACGTCAGCCAACCTGAAGGATTTGTGAATCAAGAGCATCCTACTCACGTTTATCGTTTGAAGAAGGCTCTTTACGGTTTAAAGCAAGCTCCAAGGGCATGGTATGATACACTATCAAAGTTTCTTCTATCTACCGGATTTAGCAAAGGAGCAGTTGATCCAACATTGTTCACCAGGAAGTCAGGCAAACATTTAATTCATGTTCAAATTTATGTTGACGATATCATCTTTGCCTCGACTGACCCCAATGAGTGTGACCGTTTTTCAAATGAAATGTGTTGGGATATGAAAGTGCTGAAGATATCAAAGTACTGAAGATATGAAAGTACTGTAAGATGCAAAGTACTGGAAGAAGTCAAATACTCAAAGTACTGCTAAAGACAGAGTCAAAGTACTGCAAGATAAAGTCAAAGTACTGCTAGAACAAAAGAACTGTTATATTCGTTTATGGAAAGTATTGTATTCCATGTTTAGATTACTTGTCGTACAAGGTTATCAATTGTAAACCGACTAGGATATCCTTGAGCCTATAAAAGGACTTCTAGATTGGCATTAGATGTACGATTTTAGAAAAAGAGTTTTAGAGTTTACGAATTAGTGTTTTAGAGAAAAGTTCGATTATCTTAGAGTTGTATTAGAGTATCTGCATAATAAGCAGATTTAGAGTTTATAATAAAGTTATTCTTCTTAGCTTTGTTAAGTAAATTCCGCGTACTTGATAAAGATTGCTCAGTGTTTCTTTGTTAATAACTTAGGATTTATCCGAGGTTATTAAACCTTAACAAGCTAGTTAAGTTAGTTTGATTAAAGTATATCGATCCAACAAGTGGTATCAGAGCTTGTGTGGAAACTCTGACTAGGAAGAAACCCTACTTCAACAATATTCAAAGATGTCGACTGAAGCTGTTCCACCACCCTCAATCACCTCACTCAGAATTCCAATAATCAAAAAGGGAGAATATGATCTCTGGTGCATGAAGATGAGGCAGTATATTGCCATTACAGACCATGCTCTGTGGAATGTAATTGTGAATGGGAATGAAGTTGTTCCAGAACCCGTTCATGTTCCTGGACAACCTATAGCACCAAAGGCAGTCTTACCAGCAGCAACACTAAGGAATCAAGAGAAGGCTCTAAACATTCTCTTGTCTGCCATTCCAGATGGTCATCTTCTCAAGTTTCATGATGCTAAAGATTGATGTGCCCGGTTGGTGCAAGTTTTAAATTTATAAAAGGTGAATTACCAATATTACCAATAACACATACGAGCAAGTATACTCGTCCGTTATAGCAAGATTATGAAGGTAAGTCGGGATCGTTCGCAGGGATTTGAGTGAATCTAAGCACAAGTTTGAATTAACGGAGTCTTTCAAAAACATATAACAAAGCAAATAGATATAATGAAATTCAGATGATTAAAAACTACACTTGCTCAAACTAGTATCATATCATAGATTAATGTGATTGTATTAACTACTTAACATGTTGGTTGTGATAATTAGTTGAAAACTAATCTATTGTTCTTACAAGTTAAACCTTCGTCAAGATTTTAGTTCATAAAAACAAGCTTTAAGTTTAACCAATCAATTCAAGATCAATTCAAGTTTCATAAGTCTATTTTCATAAACTTAAACACAAAAACATCCACTTGTTCATCAAATTGCTTAAGAAATGGTCAATACAAAAGGTACCCGATCATAGACAAAAGGCTACAATTAATTTTCAACAACTAATCTTACGACCATTTAGATGTTTCCAACTAATCCAATTTGATAATCAAAAAGCGTTTCTATTACAACCACACCTTAGTTCCTTTGTATAATCAAGAATAATGGGTAAAAACAATCATCCATAGACAAAATGATTATGACTAGTTGAATAATACGAAGTTCTTTCGACCCCAACGATAGTTACCAATTAGCCAAACTTGATTAACAAATGTCACTATGAAACTTTAGCACAATTGGATCTTAGAATCAACTTGAAATTGAATTAAAACATGTTAATACAATCACTAACTAATCATATAATAATCAACATCATTTAAGCAAGTGTATAAAGAAACTAGCCACTCATAGCAAACATGAACATAAACTCATAACTTTGATCATTAGAAAACATGATTAAAAGTCTTACAATGCTTGGAATAAGATTACAAATGATGAAGTAATGATTCCCAAAGGATCGTGGTGGACTTCTTAGTGTTTTGGCTTCCAATGGTGGAACTTATGGAACTCCAAACTTCTCTGGATTTCTAAGGACGAATTTCAGGAGGTTAAGGCTTGGTTTGATGAGTAGAGAGCTTTGTAATTGAAGTGTGTCTCATATGCTCACAATTAGCCTCTATTTATACTAATTCCAAGGCCTAGGGTGTTAAATGCTTGACTTGGCCTCCAAGGAGTAAGGAAGGGACTAGAATACACCAAGAGAAGGACCTAGAATCGTTTGGATGCAAAGGGGAAGCTTAGTGATGAAGATTTGACAACTGCAGCTTCTCCAACCGGATCGGTCATACGACCAACCGATCCGGTTGGTCTTCAATAATAACACATCGACCAATCCGGTTGCGGGTTGCGACCGATCGGTCGGTTATGGCAAAAACATTTATTCCGACCAAATGCCAACCGATCCGGCTGAAAGTGTAACCGGATCCGGTTGGATCTTCTGAGACATGAAACTTGAACTTTACTCTTCACTCTGACTTGTAGAACTTGGTTCTTCAATCACTAAGGTCTTCAAAGGTACTAAGACGGGAATCTTCGATTAACTGCATATTTCCACATTTTCCTCCATTTCCCTGCACTTGGTTATGAATACTAGACAAACATCTCTATATACGATTAAGTGCTAAAATCACACAAATATAACCAAATAACAGATATAAAAGTACAAACAATGCTACTAAAAACATGCACAATCTGAGTGTTATCAAATTCCCCCACACTTAAACTTTGCTTGCCCTCAAGCAAATCTAGGACAAACATCCACTGGGACAGAATCGTGATTATGAAAAATGTGATGCAAATCAACCAAGTATAAATACGAGAGAAGATTCATCAATTATGCTTATAAAGGTGAAACATCAAGATGTTTGACAATATCCAATGATTTTCTTGCATGATAAACATTTCAAAACACCTCACGAAAAATAATGGAATATAATTCACTCAATCACTCATTTTTAGTGGAGTAACAAGATAAATCACACTCATTGCTCGGTCATGATTAGATTATTACCATAAGCTTGTACAAGAAACAAAACTCCACCGACGTGGCGTGAGCACCAAGTAAAAACATCTAAAGAGGGCTTTTATTCGGGTTATAATGATAGGCTAAGGGTTAAGGGTATGGATAAGGCATGGGAATGTTTAATGAAATTGGTGTAAAAATAAAAATGAAATCAAGTCTAATACCCATGTTGCTAGCTACCAAACATTCCACGAACCAGATAAATGATTATAGCTTTGCTTTCTTCTTTTCCATTTTCCACAGCTTTTTGCTTTGCCATGACAATTATTCTTCGATCATAGCACATTGGCTATTATTTCCATACTTTCAACACATTTTTTTTTTTTTTTTTTTTTTTTTTTTTTTTTTTTTTTTTAGAATCATGAACTCAACACATGGCTCAATCAATCACAAAGGATGTGGTACTCATAATCATTTGAACAATCTTAACTTTCCATGAAACTAGCAACCAACCGTTAGACATTGATAAGGGATAGGCTAAGGTTTGAAGTGTAAAATCTTTTTGTATTTTCTGGGTGAAGCAAAAATGAAAGGGATGGCTCAGAAGGTGTAACTAGGGGTATCTAGTGCTAAAAATGAGCACTACAAATGGGTCCATGTGGGTGGTTAACTAACCGATGTGGCTAGCTAATATATCATTAAATGTAAAAATGGAAGGCCATTTGGGTTAAATCCTAAGTTGCCTCTTTATCACACGAATTCACTTATATCACACGAATGCAATCTCACTGCGGTCTGGTAATGATTTACAAGCACAAGTTCTAGAATAAATAAAATCACCGGCACACTCATAGCAAAAGATCTAAGCATAAAAGATGTATGCTAATAAGAAATAGGCTTAAATCCACAATTTAGTGGAAAGGGTATAATATGTGTTAGCAAATGTTTATCGATCCCAGAATGGATTGCAATAGTAATCATAACACATCTCGAAGTTTCAAATATTACCAGTTTTACCAGTGGAATGATCCAGTTATTCTAATAGATAATCCTAAAAGTGTGAAAACAACTAGATCACAAGGGCAAACAAAATTTTAAATTTAAGCGTGAAAACTCTAATTTTTCCTATTCACCCCCCCACACTTAAGTTAGACATTGTCCTCAATGAAAAACGAATTTCAAAGTATAGAAATAGGGAAAATAGAGATGAAACCAGATATGTCAACGAGTTTATCAGCTTAAAATTCTTTCTTCATTCCTGGCGTCCAATAGAAAAATCATCACCTGCACACAATCTTATAAACAAACAAAAGGTTTTATTAAAACGTGGCACCCCCCCACACTTAAGTTCAACCAAAGGTTAAGACTTTGGGGAATGACCACAGAAAATCAAATCTGAAACACACGGGTTGCCTCCCGAGAAGCGCTTGTTTAATTAATGAGTCATCAGCCTGACTCGATTCTTCCCGAATTTATTCAGCTGCAAGGGCAGCTTTGAATATTTTATAGAGTTCGGGGATGTACATGAATTCTTCACCAGTATCTTCAATATCGTTCCAGACGAATTCAGCAGTTGGTTTCCATGGGACAGTTTGTGGAATTCTTCCAGGAAATGGTGCTACAAAAGTGATAGTTTCGAATTCATTCTCATGGTGTCTCCAGGACACTGCCGCAACTGAAACTTCATTCGTTTGCTCCTTATCGTAATATAACTTGATTCGGTGTCCATTAACAATGAAACTTCCACCTTGTTTGTCATAGAGTTCGACATACCCAGATGGATATCCATGTTTAACGACATATGGTCCAAACCATTTTGGTTGTAACTTAGGAGCTTTGAATTTGAATTTCATGTTAAAAAGCAGAACTTTATCTCCGGCTTTGAATTCTTTTCGAATTCGTAGCTTTTTATCATGATAGGCTTTTGTTCTGGCTTTATACAGTTTGGAGTTTTCATAAGCTTGGAGTCTTAATTCATCGAGTTCGTGCAATTGCAGAAATCTTTTCTCTCCAGCTATTTTGAGATCGGTGTTACATTGTCTGAGCGCCCAATAAGCACGATGTTCAACTTCGAACGGCAAATGACAAGTCTTCCCATACAGGAGTCTGTACGGAGTTGTACCAATTGGTGTTTTATAGGCCGTACGAAATGCCCACAGAGCATCATCAAGTTTCCTTGCCCATAAAGACGGATTGTCTTTTACGGTTTTTTCCAGTATTCTTTTTAGAGCTCTGTTGGTATTTTCGACTTGTCCACTAGTTTGTGGATGATAAGCAGTCGCAAATCGATGATGAACTCCATATCTTTTCATGGTTTTTTCCATTTGTTGATTGCAGAAATGAGTTCCACGATCGCTTATGAGTGCTTTGGGAATTCCATAACGAGCGAAAAGCTTTTTGAGAAAATTAACGACGACACGAGCATCGTTTGTTGGTAAAGCTTCAGCTTCTGCCCATTTGGACACGTAATCTATAGCAACGAGAATGTATTCGAATTTGTGGGATTTAGGGAAAGGTCCCATGAAATCTATTCCCCAAATATCGAATATTTCACACACTTGAATGCTTGTTAATGGCATTTCATCCCTTCGAGAGAGATTGGTGGTTCTTTGACAAGCGTCACAGTTTTGAACAAGTGTATGTGCTTCTTTGAATATTGTTGGCCAATAGAATCCAGCATCAAAAACTTTCTTAGCTGTGGTGGAAGGACCATAATGTCCCCCAGTTGGGCCATGGTGACATTCGTCAAGAATTTTACGAGTTTCGGAACCAAAAATACATCTTCGGATCATCCCATCGGGACACATTTTGAAAAGATATGGTTCTTCCCAAAAATAGTATTTAAGTTCTGAAAAGAATTTGCTTCTTTGAGCATGAGTTAGTCCTTTTCTGAGAATTCCTCCGGCGAGGTAGTTTGCAAAGTCAGCAAACCAAGGATCGTCATTTCCGTCGATGGTCATGAGAGTTTCATCGGGAAAATAATCATCGATTTCTTCTTCTTTTAACTCCTCAAGATTAGGATTTTCGAGACGAGATAAGTGGTCAGCAGCAAGATTCTCTGCTCCTTTCTTGTCTTTGATTTCGATGTCAAATTCTTGGAGTAACAAAATCCATCGAATAAGGCGTGGTTTAGCGTCTTGCTTGTTGAATAGATATTTGAGTGCTGAATGATCGGTAAAAATGACTGTTTTTGAGAGCACAAGATATGATCGGAATTTGTCAAAGGCAAAAACGACAGCTAGTAATTCCTTTTCGGTGACGGTATAATTTTGCTGGGCACTATTCAGTGTCTTGCTTTCAAAATATATAGGCCGAAAGTGTTTCCCTTCGCGTTGTCCTAAGACAGCTCCAACAGCAAAATCGCTTACGTCGCACATAAGTTCGAAAGGTAGTGACCAATTAGGTGAAACCATGATCGGAGCACTAGTAAGTTGAGATTTCAGTGATTCGAAAGCTTTTATGCAATCAGCATCGAAGTCAAAGATAGATTCTTTCTCAAGAAGTTTTGTCATTGGACGAGATATTTTGGAAAAATCTTTGATGAATCTGCGGTAAAAACCAGCATGTCCTAAAAAACTTCTAACGGCTTTGACGTTGGTTGGCGGTGGAAGTTTTGAGATGACATCGACCTTTGCTTTGTCGACTTCCATTCCGGCACTAGAGATTTTGTGGCCAAGCACAATTCCTTCGGTTACCATAAAGTGGCATTTCTCCCAGTTGAGAACAAGATGTGCAGCTTCGCATCTTTCGAGCATTTTATCGAGATTAGAAAGGCAAGCTTCGAATGATTCTCCAAAGACTGAAAAATCATCCATGAAAACTTCCATGGAGGTTTCTAGCATGTCTTGGAAGATGGCGATCATACACCTCTGAAAAGTTGCGGGTGCATTACAAAGACCAAAAGGCATACGCCGATATGCGTAGGTTCCAAAAGGACAAGTAAAGGTGGTCTTTTCTTGATCGTTAGGATCGATGGGAATTTGAAAATATCCTGAAAATCCGTCGAGGAAACAAAAGAATTTATTTCCCGCTAATCTTTCAAGCATTTGATCCATGAATGGGAGTGGAAAATGATCCTTTCTGGTGGCTTTGTTTAACTTACGATAGTCAATACAAACTCGCCAACCGGTGACAGTTCTAGTTGGAACTAGCTCATTTCGCTCATTAGTTACAACTGTCATTCCTCCTTTCTTTGGAACACAGTGAACAGGGCTTACCCAAGGACTATCCTCAATTGGGTAAATGATTCCAGCATCGAGAAGTTTAATAATTTCCTTTTTAACAACTTCTTTCATGTTGGGATTGAGTCTACGTTGACGTTCTACCACAGGTTTAATCCCTTCTTCGAAATTGATTTTGTGTTTGCAAAAATTAGGACTAATTCCTGGGATATCAGATGTTTTCCAAGCAAAAGCTTGTTTGTGATTTTTGAGTACGGAAACTAAACTTTCTTTCTCATCATCCTCGAGTAATGAAGATATGACTACTGGAAGAAGTGAGTTCTCCTCCAGATAAGCATATTCAAGATGATTAGGGAGAGGTTTGAGTTCGAGATCCGTGGGTGGTTCTTCGATAGAGGATTTTATTCGCATTTTTTCATTGAAAGTGATTTCCTCAAAATTTTCTTCCTCTTCCTCTATTTCTTCTTCTTCTGAGTTATCTTCTTCAAATTCTACTTTCATGAAATCATCAAACTCTTTGTCAAAATCTGTTTCATTGATTTTTTCAGAAGTAGTCATGAATGGATCGGATTCGTTAAGTAATGCATCTAATTCCTCATCAGTGACTTCATCAATAACATCGACGTTAAAACAAGTGTCATCACTGGAATGTGGGTAGCGCATTGCTTTATCGATAAGAAAAGTGATTCGATCTTCCCCAACTCCAAGGTTGAGTTCTTTTCCTTTAACTTTGATGATTGCGTCGACGGTGTTTAGGAAAGATCTTCCTAAAATGAGTGGGACTTTACTATCTTCTTCCATTTCCAAAATTACAAAGTCCACAGGAAATATGAATTTACCGACTTGAACAAGCATATTCTCAGCAATTCCCACAGGATATTGATAGGAATGATTTGCCAATCGAATGCTCATTTTTGTTGGTTTCAGGCTGTTGTTGCACAACTTGGAATAGAGTGAATAAGGCATCAAATTGATACTTGCGCCAAGATCGGCTAAAGCATCACATTTAACGTTATTCCTGAAAGTACATGGAATAAGAAAGCTCCCAGGATCTCCGAGCTTTGGTGGAATTTTGTTTTGAACTATGGCTGAGCATTCTTCGTTAAGAAAAGTTGCTGATATCTGTTCAAGCTTGCTTTTGTTATTAAGAAGTTCTTTCAAAAATTTCCCGTAATTGGGCATTCCGGCTATAACATCAACGAGAGGAACATTGAGTCTAACCTCTTTGATTATTTCGATAAACTTCTTATAACGCTCTTCCATCTTCTCTTTCTTTAGGCGTTGAGGATAAGGAATTTTCGGTGTATACGCCTTGACTGGTGGAATGTCTTTCTTTTTGGTGGTTTGAGTTGTGTTTGGTTCTTCGTTTTCATCCTCACTATCAACGGTGATAGGAGTATTAGGATTAGGTGGTGGATCGTACGAGAGACCACTTCTTGTGAAAACAGCATTGATATGTTCATTTCGTGTTTGGGGTGGACGGTACGTCTTATCATTTGATGGTTTTGGATTGGATTGAGTGTTACTTGGCAATGAACCAGATGGTCTAGAAGAATGTTGGTCAGAAAGTCTGCCAAGCTTGTTTTCAAGATCTTGGATAGATGCTTGATGATTTTTCTGTCCTTGCTCAACTTTGGCTTTAAGATTGAAAAATTGATTTTTGATAAAATCATTCGCGGATTTTTGACCAGCCACGAATTCTCTCATGGTTTTTTCGAATTCAGTTTCTTCTGTCTTTTTGTCGGAAGTTTGGTGTGGTGGATCGTCAGTTCTTGGTTGAGAATCACGGTTGTCATCCCTTGGTCGGCGATCTTGCCAATTTCCAGAATTTCGACCGTAATAGTTACTACGATATCCACGGTATCCTCCTTGAACGTAATTTGCTTCTCCTTCTTTTGGTCCACCCATAGGTTTATCGTCGCACTCGGACGATGGGTGATTTCCTCCACAATTGTTGCATCCGTCTCGCATTTCTTTCATCTCATCTTTGATATCCTTGTATTGTGAGTTGATTTGTGAGGTTAACGCTTCCATCTTCTCCATGAATTTTGAGGTATCGGTGTTTTCGACAAAAGCAACGGTTTTTCGGAGAGGTTTGGTTTTGGAATCTTTGGACCAATCAAGTTTAAGAAGTACTCGATCTTCGAGCAATTGATGTGCATCGTTAGGAGTTTTATAGAGAAAAATTCCTCCAGCATCAAGGATGCCTTGAGAGATTTCATCTAGTCCATGATAAAAGATTTGGATAATGGTTCCTTTTGATAATCCATGTCCATGACAACTACGAAGCAAATCTTTCATTCGAAGCCAAGCTTCGACAAGTGATTCGTTTGGGTTTTGGTTGAAAGCACGAATTTCTCCCATTAATCGATCAAACATGGCAGGTGGAAAGAATCGGCTCACAAAAGCTTGCCTCATCTCCTCCCAAGTATTGATGATTCCCGGGGTTAATTCATTGTACCATACTTTAGCATCTCCGGCGAGTGATGATGGAAAAAGTTTGAGTTTGATGGCATTGACATCGGTGTCGCCATAACGGAACATGCCGCAAATTTCGATGAATTCGGCAATGTGCTTATGCGGATCGGCCCGCGCACGGCCATCGAATTGTCAGTCTTTGATCATAGAAAGGTGATGTCCCTTCACGGTGAAGTTGTCACCAAGGTTAATAGCAACAATAGCACTTTCGGGAGTTGGTGCTACGGTTCGGTTGGTTCCCCACATAGGTTGATCGTCCGCCATGGGAAAAGGTAAATTGGTGAAAGGATTGTAAACAGCTTTGGCTTCAATGAGGTTATCAAATGGTGGGTTTGGTACTCTTGGTACACGGTTTTCCAATGGTATGAAATGTGTTCTCCTTCTTCTTCGAATCAAACGTTCGGGGTTGGTAAGAGGTGTAATTGGTTCTATTCCCGTTGCTCGAGTGTTCATACAATGTCCTAGAGAATCCAGGCAATATCTAAACACACGGACAAACAATGAAAACGGTTTTTATGGAACAGAGGAAGGTAACCGGATCGGTTGCGGGATGCGACCGATCGGTCAGACCTGTTGAATGATGGGTAAACTCGTAACCGATTCGGTTGAGGGGCAACCGGATCCGGTTAAGGTTTCTGTGAAGAAAAAAAATTTTAGAATCGGCTGAGGGAAATTCAAAAACTTGTTGAAACACAATCAAATCCCCGGCAGCGGCGCCAAAAACTTGATGTGCCCGGTTGGTGCAAGTTTTAAATTTATAAAAGGTGAATTACCAATATTACCAATAACACATACGAGCAAGTATACTCGTCCGTTATAGCAAGATTATGAAGGTAAGTCGGGATCGTTCGCAGGGATTTGAGTGAATCTAAGCACAAGTTTGAATTAACGGAGTCTTTCAAAAACATATAACAAAGCAAATAGATATAATGAAATTCAGATGATTAAAAACTACACTTGCTCAAACTAGTATCATATCATAGATTAATGTGATTGTATTAACTACTTAACATGTTGGTTGTGATAATTAGTTGAAAACTAATCTATTGTTCTTACAAGTTAAACCTTCGTCAAGATTTTAGTTCATAAAAACAAGCTTTAAGTTTAACCAATCAATTCAAGATCAATTCAAGTTTCATAAGTCTATTTTCATAAACTTAAACACAAAAACATCCACTTGTTCATCAAATTGCTTAAGAAATGGTCAATACAAAAGGTACCCGATCATAGACAAAAGGCTACAATTAATTTTCAACAACTAATCTTACGACCATTTAGATGTTTCCAACTAATCCAATTTGATAATCAAAAAGCGTTTCTATTACAACCACACCTTAGTTCCTTTGTATAATCAAGAATAATGGGTAAAAACAATCATCCATAGACAAAATGATTATGACTAGTTGAATAATACGAAGTTCTTTCGACCCCAACGATAGTTACCAATTAGCCAAACTTGATTAACAAATGTCACTATGAAACTTTAGCACAATTGGATCTTAGAATCAACTTGAAATTGAATTAAAACATGTTAATACAATCACTAACTAATCATATAATAATCAACATCATTTAAGCAAGTGTATAAAGAAACTAGCCACTCATAGCAAACATGAACATAAACTCATAACTTTGATCATTAGAAAACATGATTAAAAGTCTTACAATGCTTGGAATAAGATTACAAATGATGAAGTAATGATTCCCAAAGGATCGTGGTGGACTTCTTAGTGTTTTGGCTTCCAATGGTGGAACTTATGGAACTCCAAACTTCTCTGGATTTCTAAGGACGAATTTCAGGAGGTTAAGGCTTGGTTTGATGAGTAGAGAGCTTTGTAATTGAAGTGTGTCTCATATGCTCACAATTAGCCTCTATTTATACTAATTCCAAGGCCTAGGGTGTTAAATGCTTGACTTGGCCTCCAAGGAGTAAGGAAGGGACTAGAATACACCAAGAGAAGGACCTAGAATCGTTTGGATGCAAAGGGGAAGCTTAGTGATGAAGATTTGACAACTGCAGCTTCTCCAACCGGATCGGTCATACGACCAACCGATCCGGTTGGTCTTCAATAATAACACATCGACCGATTCGGTTGCGGGTTTCGACCGATCGGTCGGTTATGGCAAAAACATTTATTCCGACCAAATGCCAACCGATCCGGCTGAAAGTGTAACCGGATCCGGTTGGATCTTCTGAGACATGAAACTTGAACTTTACTCTTCACTCTGACTTGTAGAACTTGGTTCTTCAATCACTAAGGTCTTCAAAGGTACTAAGACGGGAATCTTCGATTAACTGCATATTTCCACATTTTCCTCCATTTCCCTGCACTTGGTTATGAATACTAGACAAACATCTCTAGATACGATTAAGTGCTAAAATCACACAAATATAACCAAATAACAGATATAAAAGTACAAACAATGCTACTAAAAACATGCACAATCTGAGTGTTATCAAAGATGCTAAGCAGCTTTGGGCTGCTCTCAAGACCAGATTTGGAGGGAATGAAGCCTCTAAGAAGATGCACAGAAACTTGCTGAAACAACAGTTTGAAACTTTCACAGTAGGAGAAAGAGAGAGTCTTGATGCTGCATATGATAGGTTTCAGAATCTCCTCAACATGTTGGAGTTATACAAGGCACAAGTATCAGTTGAGGATGCTAATTTGAAGTTTCTAAGGAGTTTGCCATCTACATGGCATGTGATTGCTACTATGATCAGAGGACAACAAGGATTGGACGTTATGGACTTTGATGATCTCTATCATCAACTGAAGGTGTATGAACATGAGATGAGTGGTCAACCCAATTCCAAATCTCACAGTATTGCTTTTCTATCATCTGAAAAGAAGAGCAGTACTTTCAAAAGTACTGCTTCTCCTCAAAGTACTGTTTCTCAAAGTACTGCTGTTTACAATCCCCCATCATATGCTCAGCAGGCCCCACCATCTACCACTTTGAACTCAGATGAAGTTGTGTGCTCCTTCTTTGCACAACAAGCAAGTTTACCTGTCACTTATGAAGAGGATCTAGCACAGATTGAAGAAGATGCACTTGAAGAAATTGATATCAGGTGGCAAGTTGCTTTGATCACTGCAAGGATCAAAAAGTACATGAAGAAGACAGGCAAAAATATTGATTTCAAACCAAAACAAGGAATAACTTTTGACAAATCTAAAATTGAATGCTTCAATTGTCAAAAGACTGGTCACTTTGCAAGGGAGTGCAGGTTTGCTAAGTATCAAGCAAACAGAACATCTGAGAAGCCTAAACTTGAGCTCAAGGAAATTCCAATAACTGAAACAAAGGCTTTGGTTGCTCAAGAGAAGTTATCAGAAGTTGACTGGAGTGAAGAATTTGATGATGAACCGATGACTTACTGTATGGTAGCAGTGGAAGATACAGTTGAAGACACAGTGGAAGCATTGGACTGGAGCACTGCTTTTGATGAAGAATCTGAACATGCTGCTTTGGAATCTGATGATGGCTTTGGAGGATTTGATTGGAGCAAAGAAAGTGAAGATGATCCTGTTCTTCTTGCTATGGTGGCTACTTCACCAACTCAGTCTCCTATCTCTGAGGTATGCTCAAACTGTTATGAGTTTTATCTAAAACTGCTTAACAATTATGTGATTGAAAGAGATAATTGTATTAGGGCTAGGTCTGAGGTAGCAGGATATCAAATCACTTTAGAGTCTATAGAAGCTAAAATCATAACACATGAAAATAATGAAATGGCTTGGGCTGAAAAGTATGAACAACAGGATTACTAGTTAAAACTTAGTGAATGGAAACTAAACTGTAAAATTGCTGAAATTGAGAAATTAACTAAGGAAAGAGATGATTTGTTAGCTAAGTTTGCTGCTTGGGGAGAGTCTGGCTTGTCCCATGTTGCTTATGTTGAAAAACAGAGAAGGGCTTACATTAGAACAGGCTTAGGATTTGGAATGGACTTTAGTAACATAGATGAAAACCAAACTAGTGATCAGGATGATGGTGTGTTTGAGGACATAACCACTAGTGATGATGAGCTCATTAACTATGTAGATTCATCTAGTAATGAGGGCTCAGTAAGTGAACCACCTCCTAAATATAAGAAAGACAATGGTTATCATACTGTTCCTCATCCCATTAGTCATCACCCCTCTAGGCCTGATGTTTCTCGTTATGGAGTAGATAGTCTAGAGTTTAGGAAGAAGCTTGTTGCTCAATCTAGGTCTGAGAAACCCAAAGAAACTGTTGAAAACAATGTTCAAAATCCAGCAGTACCTTTAAACCAAAGTACTGCTCAACAAGCAGTACCTTCTGCAAAACCTTTTCAAAACAGTACTGCTAAACCCTTTTGGGATAATTTTGGTCAAAACAAATTTTATCAGTCATCAAGAAGGCAAAATAATTTTGGGCATAGACATAGAAGAAATCATTTTGGTCATATGGGTCAAAAACTGTGTTTTGTGTGTTATAGCCCTACTCACTTAATCAAAGATTGTGACAAACACTCAGAATATATAAGCAAGTTTCCAAGGAATAAGTTTAATAATCAGAGACCGAGAGAGCACAAACCAGTTTGGACTAATTCTAATAGGGTTAATCACAGAAACTTCACACCAGATCATAGATACCCACATCAGAGAAGACCTTCAGTATCTCACAGTACTTTCCAAAGTACTGCTCAGAGACAAGGTACTGAAAACCATACTTGGGATAGAAATTCTAGGAGATCTCACTATCAACCTAGAAGGTATCACAATTCATATAGGGGATCTAGATCACAGGAACCACCTGTTAAAACTGAATGGGTTAAAAGGGACAGTACTGCTGAGAGACATACAGTACGTTCAACAAAAAGTGAATCAGATGTTTTTGTGACAAAAGAAAATGCTAAAAATCTGGTGAAAGAGATTTATGTTGAAAAACCAGAGAGTTTTGAAAATCCACATGCTAAAAATCAAAAGATAATTTTGGATCATCATTTGAAAGATAGTGGGAATTACATACTCAAAGAATTTGAGTTTGTAACTTCTCAAGGGGAACACAAGTCAGTAATGGCTTGTGTTCCTAAAAGTTTCTAACTCTTTTCTTTGTGTACAGGGCAACCCAGAAGAGGAGCTTAAAGATCATCTTATTGTGGATAGTGGTTGCTCTGGAAGTATGACAGGCGATAAAGAGATCATGTCTGATTTTAGAAACATTAGTGGAGGAAAAGTTGCATTTGGGAATGATCCCAATGGAGGAAGGATTACTGGGAAAGGAACAATTAAAGCTGGCAGAATTGATTTTGAGAATGTCAGATATGTGAAGGAGCTAAAGTTCAACTTGTTGTCAGTCTCTCAAATTTGTGATAAAAAGCATCCTGTGTTATTCACTGACACAGAATGTCTCATCCTTTCTTCTGACTTCGAACCTGTTGATGATGACTTGGTAGTACTTAGAGTACCAAGGACAAATGATGTGTATAGTTTAGACATGAAGAGTCTAAATTCCTATGGAAGAGCCACATGTTTGGTGGCTAAAGCAACATCTGTAGAGGCACATCAATGGCATAGAAGATTGGGCCATGTTAATTTCAAGAACATCAACAAACTAGTCAAAAGCAACATCTGTAGAGGCACATCTTACTGCATCAAGGCCTGATATCATGTTTGCAGTTTGTCTATGTGCAAGATATCAAGTCTCACCAAAGATCTCTCACCTGAATGCAGTAAAAAGAATTTTCTGTTATTTGAAACAACAACCTAAGTTGGGGTTGTGGTATCCTAAAGAGTCACCTTTTCACTTAGAAGCTTTTTCAGATAGTGACTATGCAGGTGATGATTATGATAGAAGATCCACAACTGGTGGATGCCAATATCTTGGAAGAAGGTTAGTCTCCTGGCAATGCAAGAAGCAGACAATTGCAGCAACATCATCTACTGAAGCTGAATATGTAGCTGCTGCAAGTTGTTGTGGTAAAGTTTTGTGGATGCAAAATCAACTCTTGGATTATGGATTCAATTTTAAGAATACTCCTATCAATATTGATAATGAGAGTACTATTTGTATTGTGAAGAATCCTGTGTATCATTCCAAGACAAAGCATATTCATATTAGGCATCACTTTATCAGAGATTGCTATGAGCATAGGCTCATTAATGTGGTTAAAGTTCACACGGATGACAATGTAGCTGATTTACTCACAAAAGGTTTTGATGTGTCACGATTCAATCACTTGGTCGTGAGCATTGGAATGATTAACTACTAAGCTATGTTTAAGGGGAGGACTATAAGGTGTTAGGTATAGTCCTGTGTATTGCTTGAGGGGAGGATGCTTGTTTATACTTAGTTTATATGAAGGTATTTGGCAAAGTACTGTTTTTCCTGAAAGTACTGCTTGGAAAGTACTGCTTGGGAAAGTACTGCTTATGTGGAAAGTACTGTTTGTCGTATTAAAGTACTGTTCCAACGGTAATATTGATGGGTAATTGGTAGTAACGGTAACTTTGTTATTTAGGCTGTGATTTTTCAAATCTCACCTATAAATAACTACTTTCCGATTTTCCCTTTCATATTATTACTTTACATCGTTTCCATACTTATCTCCTAATCACCATCTCTTTATTATTCGATACAATCTTTATTGTGCTCACTTTTTCAACAATGGTGAATCGTTTAACTGTTTCGAAGCACAATATGGTGGCTAATTTGGACAAGACTGAGGCGAATGTGGCTTTCTATGATATAATTGATTATCTTACTGGGTCGCCTATTAGTTATGCTCTTTTAGTTGAGCCGGATGTTATTGAACCGTGGATTCAAGAATTTTGGGCTAATGCTAGAGATAATATGGAGGAGGATGAATACTATATTAGATCAACAGTTGCTGGAAGGACTATTAAGATTACAGAAGCCTCTATTCGAGCCGATTTATTATTTGAAGATGAAGATGGGGCTATTCGATTTGACAAGCAACTGATTTGGGATACTTTTAGAAATCTTGGTTATGAAGGTTCTTTGACTGAACAAACTTTCAAGAAAGCATTATTCTGTCCTCAATGGAAGTTCTTGATTCATGTCTTGCTCCATTGCATAAGTTCTAAAAGCACTTCTTGGGAGCAGTTTGGGTCAAATATAGCATCTGCAGTGGTTGGCTTAGCTACTGATAGAATGTTTAATTTTTCAAGGCTTATTTTGGATGGGATGTTATCTCATATCTCCTCTGGGTCAACATGGTTGATGTACCCACGATTTGTACAGGTTTTCTTGAACAAGCAATTGGCTGATGTTCCAAAACCTGCTACTTTGTTACCTGTCATTGTGCAACAAGCCAAAATTTATACATTCATGGCTAAGCGAAGTAATTTGTTCAGAGGTGGAGATATTCCATTAACTACCACCATGATGGAAGTTGTACAAGCTGTACATGATGCAGCTGGAGAGGATGAAGAGAGTGAAGGTACTGATTCTGAACAAGGTACTGCTTCACAAAGTGCTGCCTCCCAAGGTACTGCATCTGCAAGTACTGCTTCTATTGAAGGTACTGCATCTTTACCGGGTGATGTTTCTCCAAGTCCTGAGGTTCAAGCAGAGATTGAGAGAACACCTACTCCATCTCCACAACGTTCTGTTCCTGTTTCAGAGGCACATTCTCATCTTCAAGGTGATGATCATACTATTCCTCGTGAAGGTTTGACTTTGGATAATTATGCTTTGACAAGGGAGCTAGCTCGGTTGAACAAGACTGTTGAGAGTCAAGCTAAATCACTTAGGAAGTTAAGGCGTAAGTATATTTGGTTAAGGAATTTTATTAAACCCTATATTCAAGGTTTCAACTTATGGGTTAAAGAGGAAAATAAACGTCGTAAAGCACTTCGAAAGGAATTGAAACGAAAGAAAGTTCCTAAACCATCTTCTGTCAACTTGGGGAGGAATTTAGAAAAGGATAATTTGAAAGAAGATGTTATGAAGAAGAAAGAATCTGAAGAAGATATTACAAAGAAGAAAGAATATGTAAGTACTGCAGAAAAGATTATTTCAGAGGAACAAGAAGAAGAAGTGCAAGTTCAAGGTACTGAGGATCAAGGTACTGAACATCAAAGTACTGATTTTCATGATATATCTAGGGAAGAAGTAATAACACCAATAACTCCAAGGGTATTGAATTTTGAAGAAGAAGCTGGTCCTTCTACAACTGTTATAGAAGAAGAGGAGGAACCTAAATTCAAACCTATTCATTCTGCGAGTGATGATGAATTAGTTGCTACAATGTTAGATTTGTCACAATCAAGAGGAGGAGTTACTATTAGAGATGTACAAGAAGAAGAACAACCAAAAACTGATCAACCTGCAATTGATCCAAAAGACAAAGGGAAAGGTATTCTGGTTGAAACCAAGAAAAAGAAACTTACTTTGGCAGAACTTAGAGCAATTGAAGTTGCTAGGAATGAAGCTGCAGCCAGAAAAGTTCAAGAAGAGTTAAATGCTAAATATAAAGAAGAACAGGAAGCTCAAGAAGCTCAGAATAGAGAAGTAGCTCAGAAATTACATGAGGAATTGAATGCTGAAGCTACTGAATCATTACAGTCACCTACACCTGTTCGATATATGCAAAGAAGACCTAATTTAGCTAAAGAAAGGAATGCAATGATGGCATATTTAAAAAGCAGAGGATTTAAAGGATTGCAGAAGCTAAATTATGTGGATATGAAAAGATTATATGATGCTGAGAGAGAAGCTTATAAGAAAGATGTTGCAGGCATTAAAGACTTTAGAGAAGAAGCTTATTGGACTGAAGCTGAAAGGAAGAAGAGATTAAAGAGAAAAAGACAAACTGAAGTTACAGATGTTCAGTTTTCAAAGAAAGAAAAGGTTGAATTAAGATCTGAGACTAGTGATGAATTGAAGAATTATCTCAGAGTGGTAGATTTTGATTATACAAATGAAGATAATGACATGAAGATGAACAGATCAAAGATTAGTGTTTTCAAAGTTGAGAAATCCAAGAATGGAGATTACATGGTTTTTCATAAAGAAGATGAAAGTTTCAAAGTTTTCAAAAGGCTATGGGATTTGCTGCATATTATAGATAGAGTAGACCTATTCTACTTATATCATGTTGTGAAGGCTTATTTTGAAGATAATTCATTAGAAGGGATTGGTTTGGTTTTACATGGTGATCTCATAACCATGTGGGAAACTGATGAAGAGAGCACTGATGATATTTCGAAGGATCAAGAAAGCTGGGAAATTGTTTGCTGGAGATTCTTTGAAGAATCTGGAGTTCATGTTTTGGAGCTAGAAAATGGAACAATGATAAACATGTTTGCAGAAAGAAGATACCCTCTTACAGTTGAACTCATGAGAAGAATGCTAGAGCATGGATTGGAAGTAGAAGAGGCTAATGAAACTGCTTGCATGGTTGTCAATTTGTTTATAGACTGGACTACCATTACTGAGA
Organism: Chrysanthemum seticuspe; assembly: GCA_019973895.1. Taxonomy (NCBI): domain Eukaryota; kingdom Viridiplantae; phylum Streptophyta; class Magnoliopsida; order Asterales; family Asteraceae; genus Chrysanthemum; species Chrysanthemum seticuspe. The sequence continues at coordinate 273,432,342 of BPTQ01000008.1, read as the reverse complement.
ATGATCTATAACTGGTATGAATTTTATTTGAATAAATACTTTTTGAAATATCAGTACTTTTATTCAAAGTACTGCTGATCAGACAGTACTTTCATCAAAGTACTGTTTGCTGAACTAAACCAGTTAAAAGAATTTTAGAAGAAACCTTTTTGCTAAGTAATAAATATTTTGAAATAAAGGTTGAATAAATAGTTTTTGTGATGATAACATCAATAGGTTATCAATCCACCATGGTTGCAAAAGGATTGACTAATCCATGAGCAAACGGCTCTGGTAAAGATATATCAAATCCGTTTTTAGTTGACAACTTGCTAATAAGTTGGATGGTCATCAACTCACCATATCAGTAATGTGAAGAGTTGGCTAGCCCACAAGAAAATGGCTTGTGGTAAAGGCTGTGGAAAAACCATTATTGGTAATTAGTTCACCATTAGATAGAAGAACTAACTAGTCCAGAAGGGTACATCTTTTGGTAAAGACAAAACAAATCTGTTGATAGCTGGTGGTTTGCTAAAAATCATATGGTTATCAATGTACCATGGTCTTACACACCAAAACATTTGGCTACTCCAGAGATAATGGCTTTGGTAAAGAGTTCTAAATCCATTAAATTTTCAATGATTCACTTGGAAGTGATGAGAATAGTATGCAACTTAAACTGAATTATTGTACAAATTGTCATATGTTGCTGTGTTGCTGAAAAGATGGAGATTGCTGGATGCTGCTGTGAAGAGAACAATTCTAAGAGATACTTTGACAAGCACAGATATTACAGAGATACAATCTAAAGACTAAGAAACAATCCATTTTAAAGATGAAGCTGTTAAAGATATATTCACAAAGGAACTTGAAGTCAAGCAAGTAGAATTCAAGTTAGGGGAGGATTGTTGGGATATGAAAGTGCTGAAGATATCAAAGTACTGAAGATATGAAAGTACTGTAAGATGCAAAGTACTGGAAGAAGTCAAATAGTCAAAGTACTGCTAAAGACAGAGTCAAAGTACTGCAAGATAAAGTCAAAGTACTGCTAGAACAAAAGAACTGTTATATTCGTTTATGGAAGGTATTGTATTCCATGTTTAGATTACTTGTCGTACAAGGTTATCAATTGTAAACCGACTAGGATATCCTTGAGCCTATAAAAGGACTTCTAGATTGGCATTAGATGTACGATTTCAGAAAAAGAGTTTTAGAGTTTACGAATTAGTGTTTTAGAGAAAAGTTCGATTATCTTAGAGTTGTATTAGAGTATCTGCATAATAAGCAGATTTAGAGTTTATAATAAAGTTATTCTTCTTAGCTTTGTTAAGTAAATTCCGCGTACTTGATAAAGATTGCTCAGTGTTTCTTTGTTAATAACTTAGGATTTATCCGAGGTTATTAAACCTTAACAAGCTAGTTAAGTTAGTTTGATCAAACCAAACTAGATGAGGACCACTCAGGGATCATGATTGACCAAACGAAATATCGTAGTATGATTGGATCCCTGATGTACCTCACTGCTAGTAGACCAGACATCTTGTTCGTTGTTTGCATGTGTGCTAGATACCAGGCTAAGCCTACTAAAAAGCACCTTGAAGCGGTTAAACGGGTCTTTCGGTATCTCCAAGGAACCATCAATATGGGACTTTGGTACCCGAAGGACACCGGTATGTCACTAACAGCCTATGCAGATGCTGATCATGCAGGATGTCAAGATACTCGTCGAAGTACGTCTGGAGGTGCTCAGTTTTTTGGTGATAAGCTTGTGAGCTGGTCTTCAAAGAAGCAAATGAGTACTTCTATTTCCTCTACAGAGGCAGAATACATAGCCATGTCATCTTGTTGTGCTCAAATCCTTTGGATGAGATCTCAATTAACTGACTATGGCTTTGTATTCAACAAAATCCCTCTGTACTGTGATAATAAAAGTGCTATTGCTCTTTCATGCAATAACGTTCAACACTCAAGAGCTAAGCATATCGACATTCGACATCATTTCATCAGAGAACAAGTGGAAAAAGGTGTGGTGGAACTCTATTTTGTGAGGTATGAATACCAGTTAGCAGACATCTTCACCAAAGCTCTTCCAAGAGAACGTTTTGAGTTTATTCTTCCACGTCTTGGCTTGAAAAGCCTTCAACCAGATACACTCAAACGTCTTCAGGAGGAAGACGAGGAGTAAAGGTCTATCTTCATCTATCTCTTGTATATATCTTTTCGAAAATCAAAATACAAAATTATAAAACCCTCAAAAATCAAATAGAAAATATAAAAACCTTCAAAATCCATAAAAATCTGAAAAATTCGAAAAATCTTCAAAAAATATTGTCAATTTGTTATGTTTTTCTCGATTCGATAATATCTACGGTCTCTGTGCTGTCATTCAAAGAATGACACGGGACTTTAGATGTTGTTCGAATTCTTATATATAAAAAAAAAAAAAAAATCAAAAAATATTTTTGGGAGAAAGAAAAATATGGTTTATTGTCATTTCAGGCAGTAACCCGCTTTTCAAAGAAAGAACAGAGCCATACTTTATCATGTTTTCAAAATTCCATGCTCTGATTCTATAAACATTTATCTGCTGAAAACGAACTGCTTTGAAAAAAAATAGTAAATAAATAAATAAATAAATAAAATAACTCAGTCTCTATTTTTGATAATCATCTGGACTTATTTGTCAAAATATCAATCTCTCAATCAACAACATATGTCATTGATTGAGGGGGAGAATGATTTCAATTAAATTAAAAAGTTATTTGGCATTCAATTGTTTTCAAAAGATATTCATGCATGTTTTATCAATGGAGTTTAATGTCTTAAAATCCGATCCTTATCAGTTAAAACGCTTTCATAATCAAGTCACAATTCTCCCTAAGAGCTTTCAAAATCAATTTAAATCTATAAGAGATCACAAATCTCAAATGATTTGATAATTGTGATCGGGGGAGAATGTGTGATTTAAATTGGATTTAAACTGATAATTCGGTAAACGGTTTTATAAGGATGTACATGCTCTCCTTCCCACATGTGACAAACGATTTCAAATTTTCCATGCACATGTTGAGGGGGAGCATCTATCTTAAACCTATGATTTGAAACGTGATCACTTTTCTCAATGTGCAGGTTCCCTCTACTATGTGCAAAACTCTTTTCAAATCTCGAGGCACATATTGAGGGGGAGCAAACTTATGAAAACCTCATCCTTCCCAAAAATGCTTTATCTACTTGTCTTGATTAGGGAAGTGATGTTGATATCTTTTAGAAAAAGGATTTCAAAGAAGATAACTCTTTCTCTTGCCTCTGTGTGCAAAACGATTTCAATCACTTGATGCACATGTTGAGGGGGAGCTCTTGTTCTAAAAATATCAAAAAACAATTCAGGTACAAAATGCTTTGATAATACATCTTAAGTATTTGAATTGATTTTCAAATGGTTTTCAATTGGTTCCAATGGCAGATGAACAATACCAAATAGACCGACCAACTTTACTCTATGTACGGTGATATAAGGATGATAAGGTTAGGTATGTGTTCCCATGATCCGCCAGAACCGGAGGGATCTACCCAGGGACTATCCACTAGTTAGTGTAGAGTTCTTAGGTATGATGATAAAAGGAAAAATGAGATATGGGAAGAGTGCGGACTGAGACTGAGCTAGTACTGGAATAAACCCAACAAGGTTCTAGCTATGAAGTCTCGGTAAGCACTGAAGGGGTTGAAGAATTAAAAATAATTGAATGAGAAAAGGGTGAAAACAAATAGCCCTCCATATATTCAACCTTAGGGCAGAAACCGGGTTCAATTCATTTGCTACTGGCGGTTACCAAGGTAACACCGGTATTGAAGACAAGACGTCATGGACCCAGTGACGCACTGCACTTCAATCTTCCCAAACCACTCAAGTTCCTCTTAAAAGGGCTTGTTTCATTCTCACGGGGAACCTACATTATCTATCGACTTTCTCTTAGAGATTGTTGATATTGAAGAAGGAGACCCTCTCCCTAGTCTCCGGCACAGGATCCAAATATGCACATATTGAGTCTAGAGCCACGAGATCATCAATAAATCTCATTAGGACACTTTCAATGAAGACTCTCTGTTTTACACAATGTGGAAAGAGAGATTATATCTTGAGTCCTACGCATTATCCTTGTGGTATTGCCAGAACATCTGAGTGATGTGTTTACATATTCACAATGAAGATGGAAAGCCTTCTGGAGCCAACATCAAACAAGCTCCTGGTGGGTGGCATGTGAGATCTATCAAATAGATCAACCATGTGACAACTGAACAGAAACAATGGGGCAATTCAATCTTTTGAATCAATCCTGGTTCAGGTTATGGTTTGACGGATACCTTTGAAAAACCGGTCGTTGTGCTTAAAAACTCTTTTCTTTAGCAAATCGACCGTGTACGGATATTTCAAATCAAAAGGTGTTTTATGATTGATAATTGATGTTCATTAAAACCTTCGTTGTATTGCAAAAACAATTTCTATTGAGCAATACACGATTGTTTTTTCAAATATCTTTTCATCAATCAGTGAATTTCTATTCGCTGGTTCACTCACTCCGTGTTGTCTTCTTTGAGACGTTCCGGTTTGAGAACAGCTAGAGCAGCTGCGAAACCCTGTCAAGGAAATTCTTCGGAATTATACCTGATCACAGGCAGTACTTGTACTGATCAACGGGGAACCGTGGGCCGTGTACCTCAATTCAACGAAAGTGATCAAAGACACTTTCGTGCGCTTTATTGCTAACTGTTGTATGCAGGTACACCCGACGTTTGTAGCTGATCAGAATGAAGCGGTCAATCCATAGCCGCATGCTCACACTACAAATTCATCTCAAAAGAAATCATGATAAGTACATCAATGACTCTGATATTTTCACTCCATGCTTCTGCTACGCTGCTGCCAATATCATGAATCAAAGAAAGCTTCCGCTACTCTGATAAGAAGATATCATGATCCAGAATGTGAGCATGTCGGTTCGAAAGTCACAACATCACAAAATTCCAACACCACAATGGATGTCTCAGAGATTTTTTGATTGCTGATGATCTCAAAAGCTGGCTCGAAATTATTATCACGTGGATCAGTAAAAGACCTCCACTTGGATTAACCAAATATGCAATGAGAAGTATCAATGACTACGAGCTTCGGAGCAAAGTACTACATCAAGAATGCAAGAACAACTTTTTTATGTAATATCTGTTTGTATTCAATGTAATTTTAGTACATGATTGAGGTGACCTCCCTTAGGGAGAGACTGTTAGGAATTAGAAATTCCAAGTATTAAAGAATCGGTCACCTCAAGTATATGTAATCGTTAGAAAGCTCGTAGTCGTAGTTATTTTAAGTTAAGTAGTATTTAGTTTAGTAACACCGTGGAGGACGGACGGGTCTTTACCCACTGTATGCCTGATCCACAACCCGATGTGTGGCGTTTTATTGTAAGACTATAAATACTCTCTACCTTCCAAGGTAGAGAGTTGGAGCTCATAATAAGAATTTTCTTTCTCTCACTAAAGTTCCCTAAACCTCTAACTTTCTCTCTCTAGAACTCACCTTTATACGCCTACTTTGTGTTATGGTTTGATGTGTATGTGAAATCCAATATCCTACAATTTGCAAGAAATGATGGATCAACAACTCTACCTTCATGAAAGAGACTCCTTTCAAGCAACTTAAAGGCTTTCCTATCGTCCGGACTTATACCATCTTTCCTATGGTACATGGGTATGTAGTGAGCGGTGTCTTGGTAATCTTGTTGCTTGTTGCTTGGCATGATGTTCCAAAACAATACAACCACAATGTGGTGTTAATTGTGAATAGTAACCTAGAGGGTTTGATCACAACTTTGCTCTCATCATCTTTGTTGAGTTCAATAAATGTGTTTAATTTGTATTAACAATATTAATTCTTTGATTTAGATTATCTTAGAAAACAATGTGGTGACAAATTATGATAAACCCATTTGAACCCAACTCTTAAAGATGAAGAAATTGTAATCTTAGAAATCAAGGAATTAAATTAACAATGTAGTGAAGATTGTACTTACACAAGTGATTGTTAAACTTGAGAGGAATGATCAAATTGCTCCTATGAACAGTACCTGAGTTCTTGTTCGTGAGTCTTTGAGGTGAGTATAATTGTGGAACATCCACAGTGATCATTCTTTAGCTTATACTGTCTTCTGTTGCACGGATCCCGCGAATCCCTTTCATTTGGGATCCGGCTAGTATAAATGAAGGGATCCGGCATGACAGCAAAAGTCAGCTCAAACATTCCTTGATAACTTTGGTTTGTGAGTTCTAAAACGCCTAGTGTTTTGATGTTAAGGCTCTAAAACTTGTGGTTTAAGGTTTTGAAGATTTAGTACTACTCCTATTAGACGAGGTTCCCTTTTCAAGAATTAGTCATAATTCTTAGGAAGCTTTTCAAACATTATAATAAAATCCCATTTTATCATAATATAAGAAGTTTCACATGGAAATTTATTGACATAGATGAAGTGTTAATAAATCCTTTGTGATGAATAATGATTGAGGTTATCGAATAACCAAGATATCATTATTACGAGTTGGTAATGTAGATTATACAAATTAGTCGAAGAATACTATTTTGATGATGACTATAATATGGATAACTACTTAAGTAATTACAAATAGATATAAATCATGCGACTAAGATTTTAATAATAGTAAAATCAAAAAGTAAGTTATTAGCGATCATACCTTTGCTAAATATTCTTTTTTAAGAAAAGAAATATTTAGATGAAATGTTTTATGATTTTCTTGGAATCTCCAGATTCATGTTGTGAGAAGGACAACACTAAACATTCTTTTTTCGAAAAGAAATATTTAGATAGATTCTTCATGATCTTCTTGGTGACTCCGAATCCAAGTGTGGAAAATGCTTAACAAGGAAAATGTTAGAGCATTCGATCATTGCCCAACAATAAACAATATAATGATTTTTTAAAATATGAAAAAAAAAAATCCTTCTTTGTAGTTTTCAAACATACGCGGATCGTATCAAGTTTTTAAATTACAACATACTCTAAGAAACTTGGTAACGAAGCTCTGATGCCAATTGTGGAAAACTAGAAGGAGGGGCTGAATAGTTTTACCAATTTAAAACTTCCTTTAAATATTTAGATCGACTTATGTCAATCTATTTGGTTGATTATGTTGGACGTTGATAGATAGATATATAAACGTGTAATGAAAGATAAAGAGTAAGAAGCACATCACCACGACACAAGTATTTATAGTGGTTCGGCTACAAGGACACCTTCCTTGCCCTACTCCACTCCTCGAGTCACCTACTCGAGAGTTCGTAAAAACTACACCAATTCCTTATGGCGGAGAAGCCTTCACAACGTCGCTTACACCTTTTTCCGGTACAAAGCTAAATACCGAGTTCTTTTACACCAAGGTGAACCATACCTAACACAACGTCGCCTACCCTTTATACGGTGCTAGGCTAAGCACCGAGTTCTTTCACACCAAGGAGAGCTAATCCTATCACAATGTCGCCTACCCTTTATTAGGTACTAGGCTAAGCACCTAGTTCCATTACTATGGAGGAACTACTACCCTTCACAACACAACACCTAATATCAAGGAGATCCACTCCTTGTTACAACACCATCAAGGATATCACCATCCTTGGAAATAAACAAATACTTATATGTATAACGATGCACCTCATCGATTATATGACCTAGGCATTCTTCCCAAATGCCACTTGATTTGATTCATAGGCATCCTTCACTAATTCCTTTCACACAACGCTTAGCACCTTTCACTAATGCCTTCGTCTTGACACCTTTAGCATTCTTCACTAATGCTTTTGACACGGACGATAAGCACCTTTCACTAATGCCTTCATCTTGACACTTTCGGCATCCTACACTAATGCCTTTAACCCAACATCTACGGAGGAAGAAAGAACTATCAACAAGAGAACCTTAGATGTCTTGATGATGACGAAGCATGGCAACTCATGGACTTGAGCTTGCTCGTCTTCAAGAGGTGGTGATCTCGCCTTTAAGAGGAACCTAGAGAATCACACAAAAACAAAAGACAAACTACATAGATCACTTGGATATGAGGTTAGAGAGGTATGATACTTGGGGAAAGTATGTGTGTAAAGTTGTGTGTAGAAAGGAAGAAATGGCTCTCTATTTATAGAGGAAATTTTCTACTGTTCCCCGGATCCCGCGGATCCCTCCCATAAGGGATCCGGCTAGCACAAAGCTAGGGATCCGTGGGATGCTCCTCTTTGCCCATGGGTATTTTTGGTTATGGGTCATGGGTTATGGGTTGATCCATGGTTTTCTTTCTAGATACAATGTATCTCAAGGATACAATGAACTTGGTTAAGTGGTATATATAAAACCATGGGTTATGGGTCAATACCATTTGCTAGTTTTTACCCATTTAGTATATACTTTTTTTTACCCATTTTAGTATATACTTATGCTAGCCCAATATGTAAACACTAGTTGTTGTACATATGTATCTAAATCATAAAATCACTTATACTTGTTTTAGTGTTTTATGTGAAAACGTAAGTGTGTTAGGAAACTATTGACTCAAACTATTTACGTATTCTATTTGTTTCGTTAAAATGATTTTACGTTTGTTATCGACAAAACATTAGAAGATCGTAAAATATAAACGTTTTTACGGCTTATTTGCATTAACAATCTCCCCTTTTTTGTTGATGACAAAACATAAAATTATTTTAAGAAAAAACTAAAATTCGTAGCAAATTTGAATTAGTAGTTTTTACTTTCTTCTCCCCCTTTTTGTTGAAACAAAAAGTGTTAAAAGAAACTAACACAAATTTTTTTTATAAGAAAAATATGTAAAAGAAAATATGAAGAGAGCAAGTGACGGGAATGGTACTCGTCTTAACTCCCCCTTGACGAGTCCATCCCTTTGAGAGGGCGTCAAGGACATGACGTAAAATAAACTAATGTGTTTGCAAATATGTTTGCAAATGGTTCATCTAAGTGACGAAAAAACGTGCTCCCCCTTGAAGATTGCAAAGTTGCAATGGGGTGTCATGAAGTATAATCCAAAATCGGATTAAGTTGCAAATGTTTTTGCAATATCGTTTGACACAAAGCTCCCCCTAGCTTTATGGTGTCAAGATCTTCATATGTTATTTTGAAAATCTACAAAGTAAATGTTAGAAAACAAGAGTATAGTGCATAATTTCCTGCAAATAAAAACTCAAGTTAGTAGAAATTTGTGCTTCTGTACCACGGATCCCACGGTTCCCTTCTTGGAGGGATCCGGCTAGGCATTTTGGAGGGATCCGGCTATCTGGTGACAGTTTCTTCAGCAGTGAAGATGTGTCAAACGATGCTAATCAAGAGATGATATATGTGTGAAATAACAAGCACAACGCACAAAATAATCATAGCATATAAATATTCATTCAATAAAACAAGAGATAACTAAACAAATCTCTAAAACTAAGATAATGAACTAGGACATACAAGTACCACTTAATACTAACTAGTTACTAGACTTAAGAACGCTACAATGTGCTTGAGTCTAGGGATGAGTGGACTTGTTGATTTGATCCAACTTTGCAAGAAGATGATTAAACATGAAATGTATCTCATTTCGTGCTTCTTGAACAAGTCCTTGAGTGATTAGACAATTTGGACAATTATTGTCTTGGTTTGGACCCGGAGGGAAATGGATATTTTGAGGAGGCTCTATGTGTGATTGTGGGTCTTCATTTTAAGAAGTAGGAAGAGGTTCTAACAATGAGGGTGGTAGTGAAACTTCTTCCATATGATCAAGGTTGTTCCTTGTCTCCCATGATGGGCTAGTTGATGTTGTTGGTGGTTCCCTATTCAATGAAAAGGTTGGTGAATGGGAGGTTCTTGGTGGTGAATGATCCAATGAGTATATGTTTGGGTAAGGGAGAGGCTCATTCAAGGAGTGTAGTCCATGCTTAATGAATGAGGGTTTTGATGGCTTGCTAGAACTAGTCAAGTTTGGTTTTGAACTAGATGATCCTTTTTCTAGTCCGAAAGGTTTGATGCTAATCCTTGCAGTTCTCTTAGCCTTTGTTGGATGAGTTTGGTGAGATGGGGTTCTAGTATCATTATCTCTAATGGGGGATGTTTCGGTGGATGAGATTTCATGGATCATTTGACTCTTTCTTTTGGATGATCCTATGGTTGAGGAGTTGTTGCTAAGAGCCTTAGTCATGGTGATGATGATGCTAATGTAAGCTTCTAATTGCTAATTTTTGAAAGGTAAGTGAGGATGGTGCTTTAAACCTAAGGTTGTTTGGTTTATAAAGGATAATTTGAATTAGGAAATTAAATTCTTGGCCACTTAGAGGACTAAGCATGCTCTTAAGGTTTTGATCAGCTCTAGGAGGATAATAAATGAATGCTAAAAGTGGTTAGAGAACCAAAGGTGACTTAAAATTGAATTTGGAAGCTGATTGAGGCTTTCTGCAGCTACGGATCCTGCGGATCCCTCTCAGCAGGGATTCGCCTGGTTAAAGACCAGGGATCCGACTGTCAGGCAGGTTTTAGGTGAAATGATTATGCTTTTGTAAGGTTTATTATCAATGGATTTCAAGGTTTTGACTTAATTTTGAATTCTTTAGCTGTTGGATATCTCAAATCCTCAACCATAATAAGTGATGGTGCTTAATGATGGTTTTGGGCAAGAAAATTGACTTTGGGTAGTCTAACTAAGTGTTTGACAAGGATACCATTTAATTTGATATGGAGAAATGGTGGTAACAAGTCCTAGAAGTCAGATGATGACCTAAGAAGAATTTACTAAAATCTTTAAAAATAAAGAAAAAATGAAAAACTATTTTTGAGCCTAATTTTGAGTCAAAGATGATTAAGATCAATTTGCTAAAATTGAAGAATAGACCAAACTAAGTGCTATCAGACGCGATAGATAATGTGTGAGTGTTTGATAACGCTACACGCGTCGTTCGGGGTCAAGGAAACTTCCTTTTCTTCGAGCAAGTTTTATAACACCCTAGGCAGTGAACCTAATCGTTGTAGTGTAGTAATTAGGGTAAGCCACGGGTATTGATATCGTTCTTTAGGGGAATAGGAATGCTAGTAAGGAGTTACTACGCTAAGGTTAAGGTTGAGGAATATTATTTTTTGTATTTTTATATTTTATGAAATGGAAAGGTACGGATCTCGGGTATTGGATTTGGGGGGGGGGGGTTGGTATTTCTACCGATTACTCTACTATTATCTAATTATCTAAACTAAGGTTGTGGGAGTCTATGTCTAATTAATGTGTGCTCGTATGATAGTTTAAAGATGTGTTTACTTAGGTTGTACTACTCCTTAATTATCTCCTATTGATGGTTGAATTATCACGTCCTTATTCTTAGTTGCGTTGTGTGTCTAAAGTTGTAGGGTATGCGTTTCTCCCTAACTCTTTGAACTTACCAAAGGGTCTCGTCTACAAACCCACTAGGGATGATAAACTCTTACTCTAAGGCACTCTTTGGATGGTTTAGCTTACAACTACTCAGGTAATTATATTCTAAGGTTCACAAAGATGAATCAAACATTAAGTACACAACGAATGACCTATCGCATTACTAGATCATTAATCAACTAAGATAAGAAACAACCAATCAATATTCAATAATTAAGTTTCATATTTCCTAAGCAAACACACAAATAAATTAGCCGGACATGGAGAACATGCAAGCATACACACAAATAATAAAAGACATAATTGAATTAATGAAGTAAAGACTTATCTTGATGTAAGATAGAGTTTAAAACCCTAAAATACTGTACAAGACACCTTAGGTTCGGTTTTAGGTTTTCACTCCAAAAGACTCTCCTCAAAACTGAAAAATTCGGATTCTATATATAAGATTACATATGCGACGGCGTCACCTTATGTTTCGTGACGCCGTCGTGTCGCCGTCATTAGGGTTTCGTCTTGGCCACGTTAACCTTGCGACGACGTCACCTTATGTCCTTGACGCCGTCCTCTTCAGCTTCTGACGTCGTCTAGATTGCATCTAGGCCGTCTGAGTAGCGACGGCCTACTCTTTTACAACTGGACGTCGTCACTTGAAAATACGAGTTTTGGGTTCTGAACCGTCACAAAAATCCTCGGACGGCGTCGCAATTAGCACCTGACGCCGTCGCCTTCTAATTTCAGCAACTGTGAGTGTCTCGATTTTGACTTTGGCCATTTTCTTCATATATTCGCGCCTTTTCGTCCAAATAAGTGCCATTCCAGCATTTTGCCTTCAAGAGACCTAAAAAGTGAAAAGGAACGATATTAAGCAATAACGGATACAAAAGTGATCAAATAAGGACTTAAACGACCCCTCAAAATGGTACCTTTTAAAACCTTATCAAATATCCCTACACTTGTTATTTGCTTGTCCTCAAGCAAATGTGCTTTTAACCAATTAATTTATAAGTTAGGGGTCATGAAGCATTAATTCAAAACGGTCCACAACACATATAAGCCCCGCAAAAGTCATAACAAGCACGGAAATTACATACTAGCACCTCACATGGGGTGTTTGGATACTCACATCTCTCTCGGGTGTATATATGAAATATAACAAATAGGAAATGGAAGATAAACACTCATTAACCGGTCCTAGTACATAGATTACCATAGGCTTGAGAATAGATCAAACCTCCATCGCTTTGGCGTAAGCACCTAGGAAAGACTATCAAAGAGGTCTTTAAAGGGTTGTAATGTTAGGCTTACGGTAGGGAAACAAAGGGTTTGGTGGGATAGGCTATTTAGTGGTGGCAAGTCAAAAATCTCTATGTTAAATGCATATGAAGAATGGCGTTGCTAAGCCAAGACTCGACACTCTAAACTCTAGATAACTGAAATAAATAAACATAAATTTAAAGGATAGATGTAGGATGGTAGCCCGTATTTTTTTTTTTTTTTTTTACACTCTATTTTTTTTCTTTTTCTCTTTTTCTATTTTTTTTTTCGAATTTTTTTTTTTTTTTTTTTTT